>JAHTLZ010003526.1:37179867-37230585 GCA_023846285.1 Phrynocephalus versicolor
ATTGATTGATTGATTGATTGATTGATTGATTGATTGATTGATTGATTTTAGAATATTTTCCCCACCTTCCCTCCTTGGGAAAGGATCTAAGATGGCTTACAGTAATAAGGGATAATATACAGTCCAGTACAATTAAGACATGTTCAAGTATTGAACACACAGCGGGCTAAGCATCCCCTGCTACAGGACTTTAAGAGTCTGTTCTTTGGTGTATACAGTGTTTTAATGGAGAAAAAGAAGAAATTTAAAAACCATGAAACAATCAATGGAAGTGAAATTATACAGTCTCAAACTTATTAGAAGTTAAACAACAGTACTCTGTAGTATTTGTTCAAGAGTGGTTCCACAAGGTCCACATTTTAGTAGTCAAACTGTGAAGTTATACAAGTGGCAATGTCTCAGTTTCAAAGATGCTGCTTGAAGCTCAGATAATATGATGCTCACATCTTAAAATGTACACAGTTTACCTGCTATGCAAGTCATCAAGAATGATAAGACTACACACTGTACTCTAAAATTGTCCCATAGTTTGTCATGCATTTTAACCTAATGCCCAGTTCACAGGTATAAATTTTACTTGCTATCTTAAATATCCTTCTTTGGGGAAAAGTGATATACATCCAATAAACGTATGCACGGATATGTACATATGTAGCTTTTTGATTTTTTTTTATAACACCAGACAAAAAGAACAGTCATGAATATTATTATGTGAACAAAGTCTTGTGCATTTCTGTGATTCCAAGCAAGCACAGTTAAAATGTAACTCAATTTATAAGCATTTTGAGGACTATAGCATGGGGCTTTTATACTATGATTGTTGGCAGCTGGCAAGGCAGGATTTTGCAGAGCCTTTCCCCCATAAAAGATGGATATTTTAAACATTACATTTCCCTGCATTGCCTAGATTATATTACTTTATTTAAATCCAGCATCCACACGGCCCAAAAGCTGACAACCCACTGCTGCTCTGCAGACTTCTCAGTGTCTCCACATCAAGCATAAATCTCTATGAAATGAAGCTTATGAGCTTTACTGTGAGCTTCAGAGTATTTAGTAAAATCATGTCCCAGTTTGATCACCTAATTTAAACAAACTGCAAATAACTTTTTATTCTATCTTGCTCAAAATGATACCACAACAGATCAGAAGTTAAGGAACTTACTCACCAAGTGTAAATTGCTTTCATAACATCCTTGGAAAATGCTCCTATTGATTTAAAAAAACTGGGAAGAAATATGGGCAAAAGCCACCCTGGCAAAATGCTATTATTGTCTTTAAATAACAGATCTGTACTCTTGATAATATATCTATCCTAAAACTACTGGCTTTTATCAACATTAATATTCAGTTATAATCAAGGAACAAATGATTTAGACCACTGCTCATACCACATACTCACATTTTTATGGAAACTGTTAAAGACAGAATGTACTGGAAGTTGTAGTGATGTTTAGACAGTATCTTTTTGCTGTTATGAATTTTTAGGGATTCAATCCTTACATCCTAGATAACACAGGTCAAAGATTGCTTTTCAAACCAATGTATGCTTTTAACAAAATTGCTCACTTAATGGGAAAGTATTTTTAAGGAGAGTTCAAATACATATTATTGATGAGTTTGCTTTAAATTTCAGAAATTTATATCGGCAATGATTGGGAAACCAGTAGAGGCTGTAGAGGAGATACACGAGATTTTTTAGTGTGAACCCATGTAAAAGGGCATAGCTGTAGGACAGTCATGCATGATAGATATAAATAATTTCTTTGCAAAATGGTCTTCACCCAGCTTTCACTAACCAGTA
Organism: Phrynocephalus versicolor; assembly: GCA_023846285.1. Lineage (NCBI taxonomy): Eukaryota > Metazoa > Chordata > Lepidosauria > Squamata > Agamidae > Phrynocephalus > Phrynocephalus versicolor. The sequence continues at coordinate 37,181,672 of JAHTLZ010003526.1, forward strand.
ATACATATTTAATAGACTAAAATGTAAGCAAGTTTCACTTTACATTTTTAAAGGCTTCTTCAAAGTGCTTTCTTTCATCTAAATCAGCTCCAAATAAAATATTTTACTGGCCTAATTTTAAAAGTAACTTTGCTTTCAGTGATAATGGCTTCATCTAAAAGCAATCTAAATTTCAAAATCTCTACACGGTCTTGGCTGGTGTTCAAATCAGAATCAGAATGCCAGCCAAGTCCCACCAACATGAAGAGGAAACACACAACAGAAAATTGAGGCTGGCAAGAGGAGAAGATAGAAGGAAGAGGCAGACTTTTTCACACCCAGATGCTTAAAGATGGGAAAACAAATGATTAAATTTGTTTCTATTCAAGCAGTTCTGATAGGCACGCACCACGTGAGCAGTATCCCATATTCTGATACAGTTGGCAGAAAATGTTTATAAGTACAGTAGTTAAGAAAAATATGACAGTATAGAAGAAGAAGAAGAAGAAGAAGAAGAAGAAGAAGAAGAAGAAGAAGAATATTAAAAGCCTCCTAGGACAACAACACCTATCTTGAACATGAGGTATCCAGCCACAAAAGGTGAAGTGGCAGCAGCAATTTCCAGTAAAATAATGTTATCATTGCGATCTCAGTTTCCTGCTACCTCCAAAGTCAAAAAGGCAAGAACAACAGGAGTAGGGATATAAATTCCCACTTACCTCTTTCTCATCTAGGAGAACTAAAGCACTGTGAAATGTTCCTCTTCATCTCTAAAAAACTTTCTGGAGCTCTATCACATATCTATAAAACTAATTTTGTGCAGAAATGCTCAAAACTACGGTAGGGGCTATTGCATCAAATTTTCAAATTCAGAAGTTTCACCCCTCCAAAAATGTATTGGTTTTATATGGAGGCATTTTGTGCAAATTATGGCACAAGGACCTTTTTTTAAAAAAAAAAGTCCTTCTATTTATCTTCTTGTCATGCTGTAAACTCACAGAGGGTAGCTATTCTTCACCATGCTGCCTTCAGATGAGCAAGACAATTTCTAAGGATCCTTCATCTTCCTAAGCAGAACAGAAAGAAGCTTCTGAGGGGGCCAATAATCCTCATTGCTGCCTCCCCCCACAAATAATGTCTCAACAACTGACTCTCTCTCAAACCTTCACACAACTCACTCCCAGGAATAAGTGAAAATGGAAACAGCCAATGGGATGCCTTCTCTTTGTTTTCACTCCTTTAACAAAACCACATGGCCCTTTTACTGAGACTGATATTTTGTTCTTGGCATTATTACCTTCTGAAAGCTACTCTGAATGGGCTGTCTACAGAAGAATGTGATAGAAATTATTAAAACAAACAAATAAATAATTCATAATAAATCGAAACCAATCCTCAGATTTCACTTGTAACTTTTTTTCCAGTTCCAGCTCCAAAACAATAGGTCCCATCAATTATTTTATTTCTTGACATACAGAGATACTGCTTCCCCTGATGCAACAGAAAACGGGCACTAATACACAGAGAATTCTCCAGATTATTTTTAAAATGAATTTTACTGAAAGAAAACTAATCTTTAACTTTACAAGAGTAGGAAAATATATGCACTTGTTACAGATATAAAAAGGATGATCACATTCCTTAACCAAAAATCTGAGTTTTAAGGTCAGCTGTTACAGATTCAAAACATTTGGGATCCATTACAAATTTCTATTTTTCCTTTCCCTACTGCCAAGGGGAAAACATATTTCAGTGTCACTGGATTACACAATTGCAGCCTATGTGAACAGGTTGCAAAAGCAACAGTGCAGACAACTCCAATGAAGGCTTGGGTGGAATTCACCTATTTACATATTGTTTGTTGGCAATTTCAATTTAACAATTCTGTTGAATATTTAGATAATGGAATTAAATTTAGTATATGGCATGAGTATACCATTTGTTACATTTTTAAGTAAAAAATATTATTATCCTGTTTTCAGTAAAGCAAAAGAATTATTGGCAGATGCCATGGATATATAAATATCAAAACAGATTTGTTATATGCTAAAAAGAGAAAGAGCATTGCTCCTGAAAAAAATGACACTATTCAGAAAAGACTGGGGGAGGAAATACAGAAGCCAGTAGCTGAAAGCAAAATGCCTGTTAACTTGGAAACAGTGAACATAGCAGAAGCACGGCATTCTAAGACCATGCTAAGTAACCATTACAGTAACTACATGTAGCCTATCTTGAGCTACAATCCAGACTGACTGCTGTGATTTGTAGGTGGAAAACATTCTCAAGCTTTGTACTCAACTCACTGCGTACATAAGCGCTCATGTGGAAGATAATGCAACCACTCTACAGCTTCTTGCAGGCTTTTTGTTTTTAACGTACACATGAGGTCTCCTTGCCTTTCTTCACCAGCTACTCCCTAACCCACTTCTCTTGAGGACTGGTTACTGCTTTTTAATTCCTCACCTCATTCTTTCTGTCTTGGACACAGTCTGGGATCAGAGACTAGACAGGGGGAGGGGATATAATGCTTGACTGCTCCCATGCACGGGATTTGGATTGGGCCCTCCTCTTCCAATTTGTATACGAGAAAACCCTCCACTGCAATACTATTTCCCCCCCAAGTAATTTGCATATTGATAGTCTCTAATCCAAAGCAGGAGTACAAATGAAAATGAAAAGTTAAAGTCCTCCTACTATACCCACATATGCTTGCAAGTCCCCCAAAGTGCTACTTTTTGCCACATAAAATGTTGTGCAAAGGATGTAAAGAAAACTCATTTCTTCACTTAAACAACACTCATATATTTGAAGTGAGGGGGAAAGCTCCCACTTTTTACCTTAGCCTTCTCAAGTACTCAGGTGAGTGAAATGAAGGTGTTTGAAGATTTGTGTTTGTGTGCTGGAACTCCCAGAATTCTGCCTGTGGTATACTTGGAAAATTATGGGAGTAGGAAGTCTACCAGCCATCACACCCAGAAAAAAAAACCTGAATGATCCATACTATTTTTAGCAAATGCTTGAACAATACCGTATAACCCTCAAGTTCCTCTTGATGGTAATTTTCAAGTCTCAGTTATCAACTGGTACACATTTTGAACCATTAGCCGCTCCTGATTATGTTAATATTTTAAAGCAAGTGTTCAGTCCTTGCAGAGCCAGAAGTGAGGCAAAATGTAAAGGAATAACTTTGCCTATTTGATTTGTAGTAAATGCTTTCAACCTGCCTTCAATTACAGTACTATTAGCCAATTAATAAAATTCTAGATCTGGTTGACGCTAAGGAGACCACTGAGATTTTTCAAAATGAAGCAATGCCATGCTCATTACCTACAGAAAAGCCTTTGAATATTTTGTGTGTACGTGATGACCTACAAAAGTGATTGACAAGTTACTCCCTTATTCCATGTGCAGATGGTTGAATCTGTTCAACGATTTAAAAAATGATTCTACCAATGCAAATAAAGTCTACTATTATTATATCTGTTCTGCACCCAAGCATGTTATGTCAGCCCTGTTAAATTAATATGGTGAGGGTCTGAGAACGACACTGCAGATCAATGTTGTTACATAATTTCCAGGTGGGTCTTGTTTCATTTGTTTGTTTGACAGACTGTTTTTTTACTGTGGAAAAAAACAGGTGGATAAATTGCTTCACCACTGATGAAACAAAAATAGGGGAATTGTTGGCCAAATAACATTTTCCAAACACACACCACTATTTGCATAACACACGAACAGGAACTGCTCATAACTGCAATTTGTCAACATGTATTCCCTGATCAATCTTGGACCAAATGGGGGGACATTTATCAGGAATAATATGCATTGCTACAGTTCTACAAATTCTTTGTTTTATAGTAGCAACAAATAAATAAAACTAACCAAGGATAAAGCATAGATCTGTTCCAAAACCATAAAGGCAACAAGTAAAATGAAAGATGGCATAATCTGGAAAGCTTCTAACCTTCAGCTGCTCTCAGGTACTTTGGCACTGTGCAGAATAGCACAGTAAATGTTTGGTTTAGTCCTGGCATTCTAATTCAATATGTTGGTAACTTCTGCATTTGTTAGAGAGTCTACAAGGAATGCCAGGAGTTTCCAGTTCACAGAAATGATCCAACTAAAAAGTTAGAGTGTAGCCAAAAGAGGCATTAAGAGTGGAAAATTTAGACAAAAGGCAGATTCAATACCACCTTTTTTGGAATTGTCTGTGTAGGGTATTTATTAAATCAGCTGTCTCCGAAAAAAGGAGCTTTCTGCCCCATATCTTATTCAGCTATCCAGTATTAAGCACACATCCTACCTCTTCTTCAGCCACATGGGAAATCCAGATAGCGTTCCAAAACAACAACAACAACAAAAAAACCATTAGGCTTGTACAAAGTGTTACTATCATTTGCATGCAGACTCAGCAAATTGGAAACAAAAAAGGTCACACTTCATTGGGGGGATGATTAAATTACTTAGCTAAGGTGTCAGATGTAGTAGCCTGGATTTTTTTTAAAAAAAAAATAACAATGAGGTTCATTGGAACCACTATTAGTGCACTAAGGGTAGAAAAGGAGACCTGTGTAACTCAAATAAGGCAACTGAAAGTACTGCTGCATTCCTGGTTGAGATTAAATATCCAATAGCTGTGACCCTCTTATGAATTTGAAACTGGAGATGTTTTAGGATCAATCAAATATTCCATCATTACAAATCAGTCTTTTTTTTTTTTTACAAAATCTCTGGCCCACTTAACACCGTAAGTATATGTTGCAGTAATCTATCTATCTATCTATCTATCTATCTATCTATCTATCTATCTATCTATCTATCTATCTATCTATCTATCTATCTATCTATCCTTTCTTTCTTTCTTTCTTTCTTTCTTTCTTTCTTCAAGTTCAGTAACACAGATCACATCAGCCCCAGTGAAACTGAAAGGAACAACATGCACAATCTGTGATCTCACTCAACTTTCCCCAACTTTTGCCCCTTTCCAATACATGGCTTATTTCTTTCCCAAAAAGTGTGGAATTCAATGAAAAAGAAAGTGCTGCTTTGGATGTTTTTATCCTGGAGTGCAAAACCTAACAGGTCAAGACAGCCAAAGGTCTATTGAATTCAAATCCATTGAGTCTTCTGATGTCAGAAATATCTAAATAATTAATGAGATTAATGCAAAATTCATGGAGGAAGACAACCGGAAATTAAGCCAAAGAATGTACCCCCAAAGCACTACTAAGACAAAGAACTTCCACTCCTCCTTAATCTAGATTGAGGTGTAAAACTATGTAAATCCCACTTGTCCAAGTTCATTTTATGGAGTTTTTGGAGAATGGAAAAGAGAAGACGTAAACCTTTTATTTGTTTTGTTGAAAATTACTGAATAATCCAGTACACGTAAATACGCTAATCTAGACACACCTGTGATTGTGAATGTGAATTTTTGGATGGCCTTAAAAAAAGATTAATGCAGGAAAGTGATGGAACAGACATATAAATCAGGCCATACAAAAATAACCTGTGTTTGCAATACTTGTGTCCATTATTTCTACCTTCAATCTGCATTCAGTAAAGAGCTGTGTTTCTATTTGCACTTGGTTTCACTGCTTTTGTGTTGGATCTACTCTTTGGCAACTGCCCTGTACTTTGATGGTTTCTGTGCACGATAACCCAATTTAGTGTTGAAACCTGAGCTCTTTTGTGGCATACAAATCAGACTGGCCAAGGTGTTTTCATCAATATTCTGTTTGAGCTGTCAAATCCCAATCAAAGAGATGACGATAATCACTTTGAACAGCGAACAACTTTAAAAGAACTTCAGAAGGCAAACCTATAGGCAAGCCAGGTAGAGACTAAAATTGGATCTGAGTGAGGAGCACATTATGTAGTCCAACAGCACCCCCTTTGAAATTGCTTTTTGCATTCTTAAACAGCCTTTCTCCCCTTCCCACCTCAGGCAGACGGCTATAGCAAAAAAGAGGGGAGTAACAGGACTTTTGATCATAAAAAGATACATGAAAGGGGTGAAAATGCAAATCAAGTGGCTATACAACTAATTTTCAAAACAAATCATTATTCAAGAAAGAATAACATTCTGTAGTTATTATTGCCTCTGTGTTATATTTTCCTACCCAAGGAAAGATAAAACACAATTGAGAAGCTCAAGGTTATGAAACTTTGCCTTCTAAATTACTAGCTTATTATTAGGAAAATGTACTGGGCAGTCCAAAGCCCCCCCCCCAATGAGTTCTTATTTATTTCAGCAAATGCATAAGGTCGAAACTCTGTACAGTAATACCTTGGTTTACGAGTATAATTTGTTCCAGAAATTTCCGCATAAGAAATAATGGAAATGCATATGATTCATTCTGGAGTCCCACAGATCACATACTGTGCACACAAAATGCTAAAATTTACAAAAGAAGTTGGCTAGAAGTCCTCATCCACACCATGGTTTACGTACCTGGCTGTGAAATCTGCTCTTCTTGGGACTAATCAATGGATTTTGCACCTTATTTTAATGTGACAATAATAAAGTGAAATTCATAGCCCTAAATATACTTGGCTAGCTGCCCCATAACAAGAAATTGCTTGAAAAAATAAGAAAGAATGTTTAAAACAAATGAAAGGAAAATATAAATAGAAAGGAAAATAGAAAGGAAAATAAAACCCTAACCTGCACATTCCTGGTTATTCTTCTCTTCTCCCTCTGCTTTAGAGGCTGCCTGAGACGGAACGTTCTAGACAATCACCCACAATCCATCAGGGGGAGGGAGAGAGAGCCACCACTGGCTCACTTGCGCGATCATGTGACCTGCTCCAGTGCTTATACAGTATATCAAGACATTGCTTGTTGATCTAGGCAAAATATAGAATAAATGTTTGCTTCCTTTGCAAAATGCTTTTAAACCAAGTTACAGTGGAACCTTGACTTACGTCATTAATCCGTTCCAGTGGTCTAGACTTAAGTCAAACATGACTTAAGTCAAACAAACGTTTCCCATAGAAAGTAATGGGAAAGTGGGTTAATCCGTTCCAGATGATGAAAAAGACCCCCGAAAACAGCAATTTAACACAAATTTGACTGGGATAGGAGATTCCTTCTGGGGATGTAAATGAAATGTCTCTTCAAAGAGAAGAGGAGGCAGTGGAATTATAGTCCACAAGTTACAGTATATGCCTCCACTTTTTAATGTTCATAGCAACAATGTCTAACATTTAAGTTTTACTGATTTTTAACCTGACGTTCCAAGTTCTGAACAACTCTATGCTTACCATTAGAGTCCCACAACTTTACAGCTCCCCAACTAAAATGCTTCCATTGTGGACCAGACTTCTGCAGCCAGATTTTTTACAAGACTGAGCCGACTGTCTAAAGAGCGAGGCCAGCCCCGAGCTCCCGGCCCTTCTTCTCCTCCAGCAGCAGCAGCGGCTTCGGTGAGGCCGAGGACCAGCTCCAGGTGCTCTGAGCTGGCCTCGCCGAAGCCGCCGCTGCCGGAGGAGGGGAAGAAGGCAGGAGCAGTTTGGAGGCGGCAGCCGTGATGCTGGGTTGTGGCTGCCACCCAATTCCGGTGCCTTGCGCCGGGGCTCTGAGCTGTAAGTCAAAGCCTGCGACTCAAGTCAAACAGGCCCCTTCTTGCTGCAAGTCAAATATGATGCAAGTCAAGCAGTATGTAAGTCAAGGTTCCACTGTACTCTAAAGGTATTACTGTAGATCTTCACCCACTCTGGCAACTTCAGTTGGCTTTTACAGAAGAAAAATGTTACAGTGGAGAGGCAACAAAAATGGGAAAAGCGTAGTTTTTGGAATTGAAACTTCTGCAATATATAAGATGACTGAAATGTCTTGGGAGTTGTAGCTCCCAAAATAACTGTTCCTGACTCTAAAGGACAACCAGACACCACTTAACTATTCCAAGTGGCTTCACAGTTCAAGGTATAAAGACTTCTACTTTTCAGGAGACCTTATTATAATATTACAATCTAGACTATATGCATAAAAAACCTTTGTGTTCTTAAGCAAACTATAGTTGTATCCAAAAGACGTTTTCAATGTTACATTGCAAAAGACTAACATTTTATTTAAGGAGAATATACCAATTAAGGCAGGATGAGTGCCAATTTCTAGCAGAAAACAAATAACTATATGTTTTCTTGCTCTTCTGTAATCAAATTTAACTTAAAAGTATCCTCAAAGGAATAACTACAATTGTAGCAACAACTCTTATTCCTAAACTTTCTGTCCAAGAATTTTCTCTCAGCCTTGCAACTATTATAACTGTTTATATCATTACAGTACTTAAATTGCTTTTGAGTGGGAAGTTCCAATGGTTTCAAGCAATCTTGCAGCATAAAATATCTCCAAAATTTAATGTCTAACTGTTTATACCAAGTTTCTCACACAAACCAGATGAAAAGGGACTGTTTGAAAATTCTTTCCAAGGGTGTTGTTTTCTCTACAAAATGTCAGAAGACATATGAGTATGTTCTGTGCATAGAAAAAGCCCTCTCATAACAAAGAGCACAGATTTTGGTAAGCCAACTGTTAATCAGGTTGTACTTTTATGACACAAGGGTACATTGAACAGTAGGCCTGTGGGTACATGGAGTGAACTGGTCTCCTGATATATGGCCTATGGAATAGACTACTGACCTATGGATTTGCCTGCCTATGGGATGTCATCAAGGAAATCTTTGGTTTGCTTCATGCAAAGCACAACTGACTCCTGTTGGCAAAAAAGGTGGAGGATTCACTCCAGCCAGGACTTTTGGATGATGGAATGAAAGGGAAAAGGATACATGATTGCTATGGCAACAAGGCTCTGGTTAAAATGGAGGACAATGAAACAGTATGGACAGGCTACAAGGTACTTTCAGTGGATCCAGGTTCAGAGTGTACCCGGATAAGCTGCTCCAGTCGCATCATGTGTGACAGGACAAAGGGATGCTTGACTTTTTGGAATGCACATCGGCTCTCAGCTTGCCATTTACCAACAAAGAGAACTGAAATTTGAAAGCTCTGGGGCTTTTAGGCCTTAGCCTGCCTTTATTTTAAGAGAAACTTCAGTTTTTCAAGATATGTTCAGACTCAGATATATGCAGTATTCCTTTCTTCTGAGAAATACACAGGATTTCAGAAACATCAGGTTATTTGGAACAGCATCCAACTAGATCATTGTTGTTGTTGTTTAGATTTATGCCGATTCTATAAGAAACCCTGACAAAATACAAAGCAAAGGGTCTGTACAATGAACAATATTATTCAAAAGTTATCAGAAACCAGTAAAGACACAAGCATGAACATTAAGAACTACACCTTTAGCACTAGGGTACTCTATTGACAAATATGCCAACTTGATGTGGTACAGTTCAGACCATACAAGACAGACATAGCACTTAAAGTAAGCAATATAATCATTATTTGGATGTTTGAAGACTTGTTTTGATTAAAATCAATTATGTAGCAGGCATTGCATTCAGGAATACCTGGAGAGGGGTAGAAGTTAATAGACAGACTCGAAATAGTAGCAACTTTTTTGTTATTTTTCTAGTAGCCTAAAAGTATCACCTGTTCTACTTTTGTATTTGGTTTTTGTAATGGCTATACAGCTCCTCAGCTTGTTTAGACTCAAAGCATCTACTTCAAAGGCACATCCACTGTTTGATTACTATCCTGCCCCTCTGAAGAAAAAGCAGAAAATGTCACGACAATAATGCAGGGGAAAGAACCAACCACGTCTTAAAATGGATGGACTTCCAAGAAAGTGTAGCCCCAATCACACAGAGAGCTTGGTTTATATGAAAGCCACTTAATACGTTATGGTCTGGAGTTGACAGAAGAAGGTAAACCTAAAAAATAATGGGAGGAGGGCGTCACACCAACAGAATTATTTGTGAATGCACAGAACATGCAACTTCATACTGTGTCAGCATGCACTATGAAAAGTGATACTAGGTGTCCTGAATGTGCTTGATGTTGGCCATAATTGGGCAAAAAATGATCTATTTCTTAATTGTGGAGCTTCAGATACAAAGAAAGAAAAACCAACTTAAATAACTTAAATAAAGAAATACATACAGTAAGAATGCCTTGTTGTTGCTATGTGCAATTTGGTTGTTTTCTCCCAGGGCGTATTTGCAAAAGGTGAAAATAAAACTGGCCAAAGATGAGTCCTTGGTGCACATCCATTCCAGTAAAAGCTGCCACTGCTCTTTTTTGCCAGGTCTAAACCCCAGAAGACACAGTTATCTTATCTGCCTCTGCTAAACCCCAGAAGACACAGTTATCTTATCACAGCCTGTTTCAACAACAGCTTTATAAGTCATTACCATGGGACCTAGAAAAGGCAACCCTTCCCAAACTGACAATCCTGACCATGACATATGGTAACTAAAACCAATTAAACCATTTTCACTACCAAAACATAACAAAGAGCCTTATGAATCTCCTATCAGATACGGTACGTACCTCTTTACTATGATCAGACCAGGCTGATAAGTTTCCAAACCCATTAAGTGCTAGTACTAAACAATTCCAGGCTGAGATTCTACTGCAGGCATGTCCAAACCTCGGTCCTCCTGATGTTTTGGACCACAACTCCCAGAATTCCAAGCCTGTATTTCCAATGGCAAAGAACTGTGGGAGTTGTGTTCCAAAACATCTGGAGGGCCAAAGTTTGGACATGCCTGTTCTACTGTATCGGCCTAATAGTGAAGTGATTCCTTCTGCAAGGATCCCATTAGGCCCAGTCCGCCCAGCCAATGATAGAACAGCTGGAATCCCAGCAACATCTGCAAGTCCATACTTTCACCACTGTTGGATTTAGCTGCATGGTACCAAGCCTGACCATCTAACTGGATCCACTGATAACAACTTTCTTAACTACAACTTTCTCAAATACCAGTAACATATGGAGGTCCACAGTTTTCACCATCCCTGGATTATCTGATAGTAACATTTCACCTGCCCCCATGAAGAATTTTCCATGACAGTATCTGCTATCAAACTTTATCAGACGTCACACAAAAGGGGGGGGGGGGAAGGCTCAATCAAATGGAGGGTGATTTAAAGGACACCAGTCACTTTAGAGAAAGTTTTCCCTGGCAGTAGCAGCCTGGGATCCTACTGTCATTAGAGCAGACAGAATATTAGAATCACACACATCCTTGGAGGCCTGCCTGGTACAGAAGCAGAATATCTCGGGGATCTTTGCTGATGTCTGTGTTAATATTGGCAGCAATCCCAGGATGTCTGCAGTGTCAGCGTAGGGAGGCCTTCTTGTCCCGGCTTAAGGGCTTCCTGATCTGGCACTGAGAAGACTTATAAATTACTCAGCATTTATTATGCACTGGCAAGAAATTAGACTAGTACAAAACATGCTGAACCATAGGTTGCTCTGTAAATTGTTACAGTTTGCAAATGAAGGGGCTTATTTGCATCAGAAGGCTTTGCAGTACTTTTCATTAAGATGCTGCTAGATGCCAACTTTCAGTCCTTTAAAATAAATCCTAGCAACCCGTATTTTAGAAATGACTAAAAAGGAAGAGTGCAAACTACTTAAGAAAAGAGGTGTTAGAAGAAACTGCGACCCTAGCATTTTATGCATTTGTTTTTCCAAAACACTATTTGTATGTTACCATTTGCAATGTCACACAAATACTGTCAAACTACAGTGCGAGTGGCTGCTAACCATTACAAAATACAGTGTTCACTTGTATTTCTCATACACTTTTCAGATACAAAAATCTCTGCTTTTCTAAATCTCACAGGATTAAGTAAGCTTCAAATCAAACTGTTCTTTCGAGCCAAGTTATGTGAAACCAAGATGTTAAAATAACTTACTTCCACTTTACACTTTATAGGCTTTCCATTAAAAAAAGACCCCCAAAGCCTGAAGTAGACTGTGAAAGGATCCATGTCATATTTTTACCCAAAGAGGAGAGTATCAGAAAAATATGGGAGGTTAAAAGCTAAGAACTCACTGAGAGCAACATGATGGTTAAATATCCTATTATAACCAGTGAGTGTTTAATGTTCACATGGACTGTGATTATGATGAGAAATTAAATTAACAATCCAATGTATAAAAACAAGAACCATTTTGTGAGGATCAGCCTTCAGCAGACTTTGATATTTTTTTTAATTTTCTATCTTCTCTGCCAAGAGCTTCTGTATACATTTTGCAAAGATATTCAACAGTGAAACATAATGGCATTAATATTCAGTCATTACATGTGTCTGTGGAATCAGTAAGGGAAGAGGTAAAACCTTCTAACTTTAAGCAGCAATGCATTTTACGAACACTACTTTACAATAAATCAGCTTATTATGCTCACATTAAATATGTTGTATGTGTCACTTCATGGCTAAACGGTTCATCCGCAGCTCTTCAGAAACAATTTTAAAAGTTTGCTTAGTTACTCTACTATCCCTAATCTGCCTTGACTTATTTATTTAGTTAAGGATGTGTCAGGCTCTGTAACTGAGATAGGAAGGTATAGAAAGGCAAATATCATCAAATGGACATGAAAGAGCTGCCATGTTTTACACTTGATACAGATCTTGGCTAATCATTTTTAGTTACCTTGTGGAAAGATTTTTATAAACATTGTGGAGATTTTCCCATCCTCTTTTAACATTTCTGTCAAGATTCTTACCACATTTGACCTGCTTCCAGAGGATTAATACTTGACGAAGCCAGTTTTCCCAGGGTTATTAGCTTTTCTATGTTCAAATCCAAAGTCATTAAACCAGTGTGCCCAACCTAGGGTTCATGACAAAGTGTTTTCTGTGTAGATTTGAGTTACTGTATGTATCAAAGCTCTTATTAAATTATTTATTCCTTGATCTTTCATTGCTGAATATGAAAGTTATAGTAGTATGTATGTGAATGTATGAGAAACAAGCCCTTTGAGGGATAAATAAGCCTCTACTTTCTGAGAAGTGATTACTTTACATCATTAAATGACTTTTTATATGAATGTGGCAGGGGGAGGGGTTGCAGGTTACTTGGCTATTATTAAAGGGGGTTGGGACTTGAAAAAAGTTGGGAACTACTGCACTAAACAAATGCAAATTTATCACTCCTCCACACTGCTCTGTAAAAACAAAAAGATGAAAAGTTAAACACGCAAGAGGCATCTGCAAAGTTATATTTGAAAAAAACAAAATTTAAATTACCTAGTATGGTAAATTTAACCTTATTTGCAATCAAAGTCAGTTTAGACATCCTCCTTGGAAGAGGGAGAATTAGATGACTAGTAAATTACTCCAGAGCTGCCTAGATGCCCTAAGTACTTCCGATCTCGCTTGATTTCAGAAGCTAAGCAGGTTCAGCCCTGGTTAGTACTTGGATGGGCGACCACCAGGGAATACCAGGTGCTATAGGCCCCTGGAGTAGGTACTGGCAAACCACTCCAGTATTCCTGCCAAGAAAACTCCATGGACATGGAGTCACGAAGAGTCAGTCATGACTGTAACGACACAACACACACACAAATTACTCCATACCTATGCTGTATAAAGCACATCCACAGTTTTATTGATGTTACTCATTTTGCCAAGGTGAAAAGACTGGAGCATCCACAAACAGTAGCAGTAGAGGAGAAAGCACTCTCAGGATGCTGAGAAAAAATAGTTTATTAAAAAAGCTCAACACGTTTCGGCTAAAAGTGGCCTTCTTCAGGGACTTTTCACTATAGAAAAACATAACATTTAAAAGACAAGTAGTAAGAGTAAACATAAACAACATACAAAATACAAAAACATTTCATATCAAATGCACAGCTAACACCTTGAATACTAAAACAGCATACATAGTAGTCAATGTAAAAATCAAGTATTATAGGAACGCTTTAAAAGCAGTCTGACCTAGCAGCCTCCGACCACTGACTGACTTGCAATCGCAACATTCTAGGCATTTTACAAAGAGAACAATCATATTAGACATGGCGTGCACATATTGTATACAACCTCAATGATGTTACTCTAGTCTGAGTAAGGAAGAATGGTAATCCCAGATACAGGAACCTCTTAACTGTTTACCACACTGCTTTCACATCTAAGGTAGCACACATATGTATTACATATATGTGAGTGTCCTCCACAACTACTTCCAAACAATTTGTCTACACCTTAATTTTCTTCTCTGTATGTCTTGATACTCCAGATACAAAATGAATTATAAAGAAAGAGAGAATACTTATACCAAAGGGACATTTATGCAGGCACTACTCTCAATTGGTTCTTTTAAAACAGATACAAGATTTTTTTTCCAGTTATTTATCTCTGTATTCCACTTGTTATCAATCAGTGGCATGTTTGAAGTATAACACATCCTTCTATTACATTTCAATCATTTGCAGGTGTTGCCAATTACTAAACTTACACCCTAGATGGGAACTTAGACCTATATGCTAGCACTACAAATTGTATAAAGTACGTTTTCAAAATGACCACTCTAGCCCTGGCCCTCCATCCCCCATTTTGTCACCCATCTACAGGTGGAGAGTGAACCATTTGGGGGGGGGGGAGGGGCAGCTATGATATTCACAGAAACTTTCCAGAGGATTCAGGACTTCATTTTCCAGGGGCCCAACTCTCATGGAGAGCACCCTTTATAATCTTAATCATGGATGATAATACTGGAGCAAGTTGGCAGGATTGTTACAAGATTACCCAGATAATGGGCATGTAAAATGTGGAAAGAGAAACAACACAGAAAAGAATTTGAAATCAATCCAAGAAACAGTGATGTTTAATGTAAACAAGGCTTCAGAAAGATCCACTAAAATATGGGCAATATGAATCAGAAATATAGCTACAGATGCAATGTATCAAAAGCTGTGATGGCATGAATATTAGTATGAGTTTTTAATCAGATTTCCATGAATGCAGCAATTGAGGTGCTGGGCTTAATAAGCCTATAAAATTAATGATGTACTAATATATTTTCAGTATTCCATATTTTTACCTTTCCCACCCACTTGTTCATTTTCTTGTGCTGGTTGTTTGGCTTGCCTCGTGTTCTAGTCTACAACTGGCATATCAACGAGAACCATACCCTCATGACTGGAAGGAAGTAGATAATAATTTTGTATTGCCTTAGCAATAAAATACAGTATGCCATAATAATTCACAGAAACTATCATTCCTACATATTTTCATGGGTGGTGCTGTCAGTGGAATTTTTGCAACGTGTGATTCATTTTCCATTCTGGCAAACAATCGTTTGATTTTACTATAACAGCAGTAATCCTCATTTTGAAGAACTGTTGGCCAATTTGTTCTTCAGTTTCTGCAGAGTTAAATCAGAAGACCTTGGAGGGGCCACAGTTTTGTGAAGGAAATGAAATAAAACAAATTTTGTAAATTGGTTCCAGAATAAAATAAAAAACCAAGGAGTACTGGTGTATAGAAAACCCAAGTTGCTATGATCTGTGATTTTAGTATCTGTAATTTTGAATAAAAATACACCATGCCAACTCCTGATGCTTCTTGAACTAAAAATTAAAATTCATCTAATACCATGAGTACTTTATATTAAACATATACAAATAAAGGAAGAAATGCTGCTGTCTATAAAATCTATATAAATCTATAAAATTAAGAGCCAACATGAATAATCTGTGAGAGAACAACCTGTAGACATCCAGATGTTATTGGACTAAAGATCCTATGAGGTCTCATACAATATATTAGCTTTACTTCAAGAAGGAAAACAGTTTATATCCTCACCAAATGACACCTCTTAATAGTTTCGCCCAATATGTAAAGATGAACCAATTGTTTTACTATGTTTCCACCCTTAAACTTGAAGGATCAGCTATAATAGGACAACAATATCATGAAATGAATTCCAAAGAAAAGGATGTGAATAACAGCCCTGCCAAAGACATCAGGGGAAATTATAAATGCCTTCTCTCACAGACATACCTTTACTAGAATGATAGATATTTTAAACGTGTATTACAAATGTTACACATCAGCTAGTATTCAAAGAAAAGATAATTTCTTGATTGGATGGGAAATTTCTGCAACATTTAGAAACTCAGTCTTCAGGTACATGTTTAACTAGTTTCATTAGGGAAAAAGTATAAAAATTATAGCAATTCATATATAAAGAAGAAAAGATGAATTAACATACAGTCTTTTTAACTGGCATTCCCCACCCACCCCTACTAGAACATTTTAAACACTTTTTTTTAAAGTCTGATGAAGATTTGAAAGTTTGTACACAATGACAACCAGCATATATCATGTAGCTTCACTGGTATAGCAGAATGACATCACCAGCATTACCAAAAGGCATCAGTTAATGAGTGAGTTCCTGTTTCAGATTTGAGTTGTGAGCCACTTCACCTTATCGCATGCACACAATAACAAAGAAGAAACAATTTTTGCCTATCTTCCATGGTACCAGCAGAGCTATAGAACACTGTTCCACCTACGCAAGCCCATCCTCCTGAAACTACATTCAGATAGTTGGAAACTCCTGATCAAGCAAAACCTGGTGAAGTCAAAAACTTGGGTAAGAGGTTTTTTTTTAAAGCACCTATATCTGGCAGTGCTAGAAATAAAAGAGCTATAATTAAATGATTATGGAATTTGGGAAAGCAGCACAGGAATCTGCTGAAAGACACGTATAGTTCTAATTTCAACAAAATAACATCTGCATCCTATTTTTGGATATAATTATTTCAATCAAAGAAAAAACACTGTAATAACGTCAAGCTTTAGTTCCTGACAAAACATAATTGTTCTTAAATTTGAAAATACCACACTACAATGAGTAAAAGAATATACAGTGGTACCTTGTATAACAGACAGCTTGTATAACAGAAAATTTGTACAACATAAAAAATTCCAGAGATAGGGGAAATTTGCTTAACATAATTGCCTATGGGGAAAATCCGTACAACATAAAATGGGATTACTCTGCTTTCAATGCATTCCTATGGGAATTTGTATAAAGGAAAATTTGCTTAACATAATTTTATTTGGAACGAATTAATTCCTTTATACAAGGTACCACTGTAATACTGTAACCAGTTATTGACCACAGAGGCATCATCAAACTCTTTTTTTAGAGAAGCAAATTCTCCCAAACCGTTATCCCTAATCCTCTTCATTATCTAAAGTATTGCATTACATTCTAGGTAAATCTAAAGGGAACAAATGCAATTCCTCAATTTCCATCTCCTAAGTATAACAATCTATCTTGATCTTTTAGTAAGGCTTTGGTGTCGTAACAGAACCAGACAGGTGCAATATCTGTGCATCCTCTCCAGGTGACCAAAGGTACATATGGCCACTGAAGTCAAATATTTCTGTCTAGAAAGTATTTCTATACAAATGGATTCCTGTAAGAAACTGCAGTTATTTTCTCCATCTCCCTCTCACACACACACAGCCAACTTATCCCTACAAAGCCAAACAGTTCAAGAGTTTGGGATACATCAACCGTCTCCTCTGAAGGATATTTCTTGGAGATAAACATTCAGATTAAAACAGAGGAAAGCAGACTATGACAAATGAAAATGACTTACTTAGTCTGCAACTATATAGACAAATAATTTAGGATTTGCTACACAACTAGCACAGGTAAATCAGAAATATTTCAATGATCAAACAACACAGAGTCCAATGCAGCTTAGACTGGCCCTTTTTGTTTTTGATTTGGAGTATCTCCCCTGTTGCTGGGGCTTCTCGTTTTTTTTAAAGCCAGAACAATCTGAATGATGTTTCCCTTATGTGCTCATTTGTTTTATTCTACAGAAGGACAGGGTTTGTAACTCTGGGCGATATTATGTTGATATGTTAAGGTGGGTCATGATATTTTGATCATTCTAGCTAGTCATCTTGAAGAATTTTTAATTTTTTTTTTAATCAACTACGCAGCTTAGTGCTAGATCACCTCATCACTGCATTGATATATTAGTTGAACAATACATCATCACAAAGGAAAACAATGAGAATGGAATCAAGGACCACCACGTGGGTGGTGGGCTATGAACACATATCAAAGTGCATCAGATTAAGGGGCAGCATAGACACTGGCATCAAAGCAATCCAAGGTCTTCATGTGATCACCTAAACCAAATACAACTGTAAAAGAGATTGCAAATCAAGCTGCAGTGTTTTCAGGTCTACAAGGTAACTTTTTTTAAAATAGGAGCAGATGACCCCAAACTCTAAGGGATTATTTGCTGTGGATAACTTTTTTAAAAACTCCGATTAGTATCCTGTGTGCTATGCATTTTCAAAAAGTTACATTTTAATATTATTAATGCTGATTATGTTACTGTAGGCAATGCATACATCTAATAATTATTCGGTTTCTAACACTCAAAGAGAAATAGCTACGGAGAGGTGGTATCATATACATCTATACAGCTAAAAGAGGTAAAATCACAAAACTCTGACCTGACAATAGCCTCCAAACCTGAAGAAGCACTAGCTATTTATAAATCTGCTGCTCATTTTGAGAAACCAGAGAGTCAATGTTCAATTTTCCCTTTGTTTAGCAACAGTGCCATAAATGAAGAAGTAATCTTAAAGACCAGCTTCCCTGTGTGAACTCCCATGTGAAAACTCCTAGTGCAATTACTTGTCAATCTTTCTTCCCAGACTAGCTGGGCCTGTAGCATGGTTCCAGGGTTGAGAAAAGATTTCATTTAATTCAGCAATTACTTTACAGATGTCTTAAAAATTTCTATCAAGAGAATTCTGCAGATGATTCACTCCTGATGCCTTAAACAACACAAAACATTGATCTCAAATGGCTATAGCATACAGCATGCCCATTAATATTGCAACAGATACTTATCAGCATGATCTAAACCTCAATGCTGACTTTTCAATGAACCTTACTGCATTAAAACGTGTCATGGTGTCAACAAATATTTTACAAGAAAAAAATATTAGGCTATGGAGTCTTGCCAAAGCAGACAGTTTGTCTACCACAAAAGTAACATGTTTCTGGTAAAAAGTACCGGCTATTTAGAAAAATGTAGCAAGATTGTAATATATTAACAACCTCTACTTTTTCTCTCATTCTCAGAATTCATTAGAAGCAAAAAACAAAGAGGCACCAATGTTTGAGGTATCCTTTTCCAGGGAAGATTACTGAAAGACGCAGAAGTAAATCAAGAAGAAAATTACAATATTATTCCTGTTTCATGTTCTCTTTTCACAATCAGACAACCATAAGTTCTAATCAAAGCAGGATTTTTGTAAGGCATCACACAGGCACAAAAGATACGATGTTGAACTACACTTCTAGCAATGAGATGAAAACCAATAGCCCTGCATGGTTTTCTGTCAACATGACAAGCTACCTTCACAATCTGTTCAGCTCTTTTGAGAACAGCTAAGTGGAACCCACACATTCATTCATGTGAAAGAGAAGACACAAAGAGTTCAAAAGTTAGAAGACCTCTAAGCTCAATACAGAGGTCTTCTAACTTTTGAACTCTTTGTGTCTTCTCAAGGCTGTTCCAAAGCCAGCTCTGATAGAGAACGTTAACATGTTTTAAAAAATCACATCAACTAATAAGAAGTGCTTTTTGTGTATTTTGTGGTTTTCAAGCAATTTTTTAAAAGTTAAAATTCAACCAAGACTGGATTCTCAGAAGGAAAGATCTAATGAAATGTTATTTGGCATAAATTATTTCAGTAAGAATGATTCACTATATAAAACTGAGGTTACTTTCAAGGTTTGTCACCAGTACAAATCACCACGTGGTTCAGCTGTAAACACTATGCTTATTAAACCGTTTATTAGTTGAGCCAGCAAGATGTCTGTAACTAAGAGTCTGGCTTTTCTCTTTTTCCCTCTTTCTTTTGGATAATCCAACATATAGTTGCAATCAATAGCTGGAGAAGTTATTTCTGAATACTCCAGAAATTCAAGCATTCAGATGAGGAACAACATAAATGTGACTCAATAAATATATCTGCCTAATTTCTATAATTACAGATACCTTTGTGTATCAGGTCAACGAAGTATTACGTGGCCCATTCTACAAGTAGAAAGTACCTCCTTAACTCAGTGAGGTGTCAGAATGGAATCAAGGAACTCCATCACTGAGAATGAAGAAGTAATTTTGGGTAGTTTGGTAACAGCTGATGAAATGGGGGGGGAGTTGAGAGATGTTGTGAAACAGCAGAAGGGAAAGAAGTAGAGGAATGGAAGGACTCTGGCAGTCCTTGATAACAGAAAGCACAAGGCAAGCAGGAAACCATCTTGAGCCAAAAGAGTGCTGAAATAATGAAGTTTTACCTAATCTCTCTAAATAAGTATTTTCTGCATGTCCAATACAAAGAACTAGAAATTGCTCTGTAGTAGAGATGGGCACGAAACGAACAATTTTTCGTTTCTGTTTTCGTTTTTTCGTTTTGTTATGTAACGAAACAACAAACTAATTTTGTCTCGAAAATGAAACAAAATGAACAGAAACACCGGAAATTTTGTCGTGCATTTCGTTTCCGTTACTGCAGTATGAGTGAATTGCTTAAAATCCTAAAAAAATCACAAAAAATTGAAATAAGTGGTAACAAAATGGTAACAAAACAAACGAAAATGAAAACGATTTTTTTGCAAAAATTCACGAAAAACGGAAACGAACCGAAACGGACCCTCCAAACGACAAATGACAAACGAAATGCCATTTTTTTTATTCGTGCCCATCTCTACTCTGTAGTCTATCATACTTTTAAATGCTTTGGGCTGGTTATCTGTACTGTTCTCCTATGAACATAATCCTGAATAAACCATCCTCTTATAAAATGACTCTCAAGCACCCCTGCAGAAGTCTCTGTAATTTTAGGAATATTAGCGGTGATCCTCCACTACTAGTCAAGATCCAATTCAGTGAATTCCAGCAGGCATGGAGGGAAATTATTTTCTCTTTTATTTTCTCTTTCAGTCAAGAAAAAATATGTAAAAATTATTATCAGCCAGGAAAAAGGAGGAGAGGGTAAAAACCTCAAGACAAACAGAATTGTTGTGGCATCTCATCATATCTAAGACTGGACAGCCAAACTGCACTCCCATACATATGCCTGGGAATAGGATTTTTCTTTTTTGAATGATGAAATAAATTCCACACCTAAGTCATGTTCATCATTGCACATGGCTATTGAACATCCTTGTGGCTGACAGGCTTATGAATTGACGAAGAGCCCTTAGACATTAATTAAATATTGAAGCATTTTTTCCAATGATCATTTCAGGTATTCATAAGCCTCATGTTGTAAACAGAATTTATCAACAGAGCTCTGTTATCCAACAGAAACAGCAATTATGTTGGCTCTGCGGTGGCGCATGCACCCACAAAGCACCTTGCCCCCCCGCACGACGTAACACGAGATGGGGTGGTGTGAGATCAACAAGCCGGGGTCGGGGCGAGCCTATAAAGGCGGCTTCCCATCCAGGCAAAGCCTTTCCCTTAGTGCATCCCCCACCGACCCACCCACCGCGTTTGATAGTGCCAGTGAGAGTCTGACTGGTCGCAGCATGGTTGCAGCATGGACAGGATAGGAATTTTTGACCCGGTCCGCAATTGGCCGATAGGAGCGGGGGGGTTTCACCTATCCTGTGCTGGCACTTGGGGATGGTACCCAGGTCTAACACTATATGGTAAGCATGGTCACACTGGTGGTAGTGCTGAGGGGTTAGAGCCGGTGAGTCAAATTCTAAGATCCGCTCCAGGCCCATCTGACCTCTGCATGCTGCAGATCCAGAGATTACAGCAATGGGGGAGGATGCGCTCGGAGGCCTGCCTGGGCCACGGGGGGGGGGATTTGCCAGCCCTGGGGTTCTGTGGATGTATCATGCCCCCAGGGGGCATGACTCACCCTATGGCTCTCCAGTCAGAGGGGTCCCAGAAGACCCCAGAGTACCGGCTCTAACATGCACAGCAGTGGGCCCCTCAGAAAGTTATATGTTGACATGAAGTGTTTTATATGTTATGGTTAATAAAGTATGGCCCTCAGTTATATACCTTTGGATAGTGGGCAGCATATAAATTGCATACATAAATAAATAAAATATAAATAAATAAACATGCCCCACATGTTCTTTCACCCTGGGGGGGCAAAGTTACTGTCCTCATTATAAGGTACAGTATATTTAGTTGCTGGACATATGTCTCTGTGTTTAATAAGCCAACGCACACCTCAGCCTTAAGTACACCAGCAAAAACTCAAACAAAGTTGTTCATTATTCTGACAATTTCTTGCCAAAGTAATCCTGCCTTCCTGGCCCACCACGTACTTTCAAAAAAAAATTGGGAGTTTTAAGTCTTGTGCTGTATATTATTTGAATGGGAAAGTGTTATTAACAGTAGTGACAAAGATAATGAGGAAATGAGTTATTTTTACAAAATCTGAAGACATAATGGATGTAACCGTCAATTCTGACAAGCAGCACTATTGATTTTAGTTCTGCTGAGTCACTATTTGGTGTTAATCACACAATTACTGCTAAAGGATTGGGAGAGACTTGAATGTAAACAGAGACACTGTTCCCAAAACCCCCTACCTCACTATTTATTCATTTATTTATTCATTTATTTATTCATTTATTTATTTATTACATTTATATCCCGCCCATCTTCCAGAGCGGAACTCTGGATGGTTTACAATTAAAACAAAAAAGAAAAAGAAAAAAGAAAAAAAAGAAAATCAGAAGCAAAACTACAATTTAAAAATAGGGGGTACAACACCCTCCACAAAAGACGACGTGGGCGGCAAGCAGAGGGGGTGGAGAAATTAGGTAGAAATTAAGTAGAAAGGTCCAACTAGCAATGTCCCAGATCACCATAGCTCCAGGATTTTCAATCATGGAGGTTCTTTCTATGTTTTCAACTGGGGCTCTATTAACCTACCTGTAGAATTCTGTACAGAGGAAGTTGGTGTAATTTTTACAGTAATAGATGTCAAGCACAAAGAAACATTTTTCCTAAGCTTTAAAAGCATATCAGTTTTAATATTGCAACTGTGGTATTAGCTGTATTTTATTTCACATTGTTTGCTTTCTTTGCTCTTTTAATTTTATTGGTTTACTTTGAGAAATGGCCAATCATTTCTTGGTGTTTATAAACTAAATGTCAAGATTTATAAACTAAAGGCAGAAACATTCTGTTGTTGCCCTTGCAACAATCAGCTACAAGCAACAACACATCTTATATACAGTATGTTGCCAAATGAGAAGTTGGACAACTGTGATCTATGCATAAGACAGAGCTTGCCCAATCTGAATAGAAATGCAAGCTGCAGTTTGGCACGAAAAGAGTGCAAGAACCCAAGGCTCACTCATGTAGCTACATTTTGAATTGAGCCACTGTGACTCTTAGAAAAGATGAAAGCATTCATTTGTCAAACAAATCTTTTCAGGTGAATAAAGCTCAAACAAATTCCACTGTCCCAGTGCCACACAAGAGACGGATGGCAACCTAAACCTGCTAGGTGCCATGAAGAGGATGGAGAATATAAGACTATTAGAAATAGTTTTGGCAATAATTAAAAGTAATTAAGAATATTGCCACAGGCCTGGGAAACTAGGTAGTAGATTGAGACAAATTTCACTTTAATGTTCATGCCATAAACATTTTGCCACTAACAGAACAAAGTGTAATTCTGGGACCCGAATGGCCTTTCAGCTTTATTTTTGCCTGCTTCAAATTTAATGTTGAATTACATCTTTACAATTCCAGTTTTCATTGCACCAGCAGAAAAATGAATGTAGAACTCAACAATTATATGCACAACCGTGCATGTAGAACACTTGTGCATATGCCCATCATATAGATGGCAATATAGTTTCAACTCAGTTTAGACCTTATTTAGCCAGCACATGGACTGGATCAGTTGCCTGATAAAGTCTCATGTGACTGGCACCAGAGAGGGCTAAAAAATGCATATTTACTTGGCATGATTTAACTGGAGCAAAAAGTTCAGATAATGCATGCATGGTACCTGAAAGTTGTGTAACCAAGGCTTAGGGATGAATAAACAAATTGGCTTACATCAGTGTTTGAAATCTGAATTTTCATATTCCCATGACAGAGTAGTTATACTGCAGTGTTGCAGTCAAGATTCTGCTCATGACCTGAATTTGATCCCAAATGATTCAGGCAGCAGGCTCAATGCTGACTCAGTCTCCATCCTTCCATGGTCAGTAAAATGATTGCCCAGCTCACTGAGGTAATAAGGTGTTATTTGAAAAAAAATGTACTGTAAAATAAATCGAGATGGGCACAAAACAGGAGCTGGGCTGTTCATTCCGGTTCATTTATCAGACAAACAGGTGTGCAGTCCTTCAACGCCCCAGCCCCTCCCATAAGGCAGTGTGTATAAGTCAAAGAAGAAAAACACTATATGATCAAAATGTTATAATAAAAATTATCTTCCAGTGTTTGTCATAAAGAAACCCTCAACAAAAGCCTGCGTGACACTGCAATCAAATTTTGCTGCACAAATTCACAAAAGTACTGGATAGCTCAGAGGTTTAGATATCTGGCTGCAGAATCAGAGGTTGGGAATTTGATATTTACCTCCCTGACATATTTTAATAGTATGCTAGTTGTGATAATGTTATGCCAAGTCAAATTGTCCATAGTCATATTTTATGTTCCTAAAGTAACAGAATGACTTTTGAGCTGTAAAACGGGGTGGGGAGTGGTAATGTAGCATTTTTTCCATTTTTTCTGAAAATTTCTGTTTTTTTCAGGGGGGTTTCAAAATTTCTGGAAATTTTACATCTCTAGCTGCAGCTTCTGCACTAACCTCATAGGCAGCCCCACATAGAGTGCACTGCAGTAGTCTAATCTAGAGATTATGAGTGTATGGGCCAGCATGGCAAGAGCTCCAACATCAAGGAAAGCCCACAGCCGGGCAATCCAGTACAGGTGGAAATGCACTGACTGGACAACCAACACCACCTGGGTTTCCATGGTGAGCATTGGGTCCAACTGGACACTTAAGCTACGGTCCTCATCCTTCATGAAGAGAGTCACTTCCCCAAAAGAGAGGGAGCTTCCCAAACCACAGATGATAGAGAGTCCCACCCAAAGGACTTCCATCTTGCTCGGGTTCAAACTTAGCCTTTTAGCACTCATCCATTTCAGAACAGCATCCAGGCAGCACTCCAGGGACAGAACGGCATCCACTGCAGCTGGAGAAAAGGAGATATAGAGCTGGGTGTCATCTGCATATTGATGACAAGAAGCTCCATACCCCCTGAGGACCCTCCCCAGTGACCTAAAATAGATATTAAAGAGCATGGGGTGGTGATTGATCCCTGTGGCCCTCCACAGTTAGAGGACCATGGGGTGGAAGTCATCTCACCCAGCTGTACTCTCTGGGGATGGTCCTCCAAGAAGGCTTGGAACCATGCCAAGGCAAGGCCACTGACCCCCCCCCCCAGCTCAGAGAGCCTCCCCAGGAGGATACCGTGGTCAGCGGTATCAAAGGCCACTTGGAGATCAAGGAGGACCAGCAGGGATGCTTTGCCCCTGTCAGTCTCCCTCAAAAGATCATCCGACAGGGGGACCAATGCCGTTTCTGTACCATGATGTGACTTGAACCCCGACTGAAATGGATTGAGAGCATCAGTATCATCTAGGAGTCCTTGAAGTTCTTCCGCTGCCACCCTCTCCATCACCTTGCTCATGAATGAAATGTTGGCAACAGGTCCATAGTTATCAATTTTGCCTGCCACCACATTCAGTTTTTTTTCCGAATGGGACTAATGATTGTCTCCTTGAGGGCAGGGGGAACCCTGCCCTCCTGGAGAGACCCATTAATTATTTCCATAGCCCACTCAGTAGTGAACTGCCTCTCAACTGCCGGTCGGTAGTCATCTCTCTCAACTGGAAAACAGCCTCATACAACTTTTACTTAGTTTCCATTGCCAAGGCTTATATCTTAGATTCATAGAGGACAGGATAATTCTGTATTTATAGTTTAATCACTTTAAGCTTTTATATTTTAACATAGATTTGTGGTGATGAAGTAGAAAAAGGGTCACTACATTGCAAGTTTTATTTCTCTTTCCTTCCTGTAATAATTGAAAATAGGGAACAGGATAATCAATAATTGCAGCTCACACATGCCAATGAATTTCCAAATTTAGCAAATGCTTATGGCTTTGGTTTTTAGGTAAAATACAGAAGTCTGTAGTGTATAATATTATTTAGCCAATGCAACCTTAATGTTAAGCTGTGACCCCATGATTTTAAACATACAGAAAAACAGAGACAGACTGCAGTATAAGTGCTGGTATCACTCTCTAGCGCATTAAGGCACGATTATATCTAGATTAACAATGAATCTGATTTTAATACCCCTGATGTTAATAATCTTTTGGACTCCAACCCAACTTCAGGAAATTTAAACAGGCAAAGAACACAAGCCAAGGTCTCCCCCAGCTAGTTCAGAAGGCAAGGCTAGAAAAATATTCACATTCTCAAGAGCAATAAGAACGATTTATGCTCTGAATAACCAAGTGCACTGTTATATCCCTTAAGTAATGTGCATCCCTTGCAATGTGGATTACATCAGGGCTGCAACAGTGTCATCGGACAACTAGCAACTAACCTGTGAACAAGGGAAGGCAGATCTTCTAGAATTAATAGCGCTGAACTAGACTTTCCTTCATTTTCCCTTTTTTTCTAAAACTCCACACAGCAGTGTATAATTCTTAACATACCTTTATACACTCTTTAAAACCAAAGCTAACACTCAAAATGTAGTCAATGATTCTGTTTCAAGAGATAGAAGTACAACCCAAATCACTATGTACAGCTGGGAAATACCTAAGGGCTGTGTGTGTGTGTTGTGTCGTTACAGTCGTGACCGACCCTTCGTGACTCCACGTCCATTGAGTTTTCTTGGCAGGAATACTGGAGTGGTTTGCCAGTTCCTACTCCAGGCACCTACAAGCACCTGGTATTCCCTGGTGGTCTCCCATCCAAGTACTAACCAGACCCGACCCTGCTTAGCTTCCGAAATCAGGTGAGATCGGATGTGCTTAGAGCATTTAGGCAGTGCTCCTAAGCTATTGTATTAATCTAGCCTTGCAGAGGAGGAGACACAGACACTGGCATTCCATTTCTTTAAAACTGAAAGGACCAGTTTTGTTGGCTTATCCTACTAGTAACCCCTTAACTGTAGCAGGAGCCATGTGCAGCAAAGCAAAACAAAGTTGAAGACTTTGCAACTAATTGACTTAAACACAGACAGATTACTGTATGTCTAAATGGTTCCCAAAGCAACACTGTATCCTCTTCTTTGGGATGTGTTAGCCCATGAAAGTCTAAGAGGGCTTTCCTGGCAACAGATATGCTGTTCTCCCTCTCACTTCTGGCCCTCACACAGTTTCTCTGAATATTGAAACAGGGGAGAATAGTTCCTTTGGAGTCACAGCTGAATTCTGCTTGTTGACAACAATGTAACCAAATGGATATCTGAAGGCAGAACTGCTGATGTACCATTTGCAAGACTCACAGACGCCTGGGTTTGGGCTTTTTAGACAACGGCAGTATCAAATTACCCCCATACATGAGAATTCAAGAAGCGTCCCATCAATACAAAGCCACTCTGCTGAAAGGCAGTTCACCCTAACCCATGGGGATTCATTCACTTTCCACACAGAGAGAAGCTGATGAAAAGCTGTCAAAGTAAATCTATGCTCACTTTTTGGATGGTTTAACGCCAATGGAGCATGCAAACACCCCAGGATGGCTCATAAGCTCAGTCAAGCATGCTGTTCTCCCTAATATATTTTAATTATGCATCTGCTTCAATTGTAATCAGATTAAGTCACCAGAAAAAGGCACAAATTGGAATTTTCTCTAATTACTAAAAGAGCTTTTCATCAGTTTTCTAAACACAGATCTATTTAAGGAAAAATAGAGACACCAGCCCAACTGTGGCATTTTCTGGAAATCAATGCAGTTTTTTTCTTCAACAACATAGTTTCACAGTACTCATTAGCTACCCAAACTCAAAGGAGACAAATGCAAGTCCTGGGGGCTTCATCCTTCCTAATTAGCATACAGGAATGTTGCATTTACAAAATAAGGAGCGCAACAGAAATGCTTTCAGAACTGTTGCTCAGCAGATCTTTAGCAGACAATATAAACGCATGCTTCCCAAGACATTCAAAACACAGTTACTGTGCGATTTCCAAGCAAGCACTGCCCCTGTGAGTAAAGTTAGAGCAAAGGTACCCATCCTAGAGCTTAATTTCAGCTTCTCCTACCAGACTTCTAACCAAAAGATATGCACGAAATGCCCTTTCTTTCCCTGCCTTTCTAACCACAAAGATCACAGTCACATCTTTGGGAATGCAACACACAAGCTGGATCTGTTCTGATTGCTTCAGCTCCTTCCTGGTGCAAAAGGAATTGCCCAGTCCCTTAAACTCTTCCTACACCTTGTCAAGGAGCTTTTAAGGAAGGGTCCCAGTAAGAACTGCAGGTTGTCTAATCCAATTCTGACTTGTGGCCATTCTTTCCAAGCTTTTCTAGGTGGAGAAATGCACCGAAGCGGTTTGCTCTTCCCTTCTTCTTCTGGGTCTGCCCTGGGACTGTGCAGCTTGCCCAAGGCCACAGGGGCTGTTTCTGCATGAGGTGGAATTGAACTCCAAAACTTTGGCTCCACATCCAGACACCTAAACCACCCAGCTATCCAGCCAGCAGTAATGTCAAATGCTCTGGAAACAAGAGAAGAGGAATTTTGTCCAAGAAAGTGTTCTCCTGTGCCTGGACATATAGGAAGTGCTTGTGCTCTGTTTCTGGTTTTTGGTAGTAGGGTTTTTTTTTTTAATCTTTTTTTTCCCCAATCCAGATGTAACATCGTTTTAGGGGCTGCTCTTAGGTTGAAGCTTTGAAAGAAGGAAATGGTTCATTCAACATCTTGGGAGAGAGAAATCAACCCTCCCCCCAAGGACAGAACTTTCTTATGGATGAAGGAATGAACCATGGGTTCGTGGTTCATCCACCCACTCCTCCCTCCGCCTGCAGAGCAGAAATCTCTCCTTCCCAAAACTTCCCTGCCCCCAAAGGGGTGGAATGCCGGATCTCGCGGGTAGGGGAAAGGAAAAGTCCGCACTCCCCGCGCTCGCTCAGCTGTTTTCCGGCCGGGCTGCCTCCCCTTCAAAGCCAACTACGGCAGCTTGACAGCAGGGGCCGCCCCGTCGGCACTTCCGCGTCTTTCTACGGCGCTGGCGCCTCACTCGTGGTTCCCCGAGGTTGCCCTCGCCACCTCCCGGATGCATCAGACCCGGCGAGCGGAGGGAGGGTCTCCAGGATGAGGGAGATCAGGTGCGATTTAAACCCATTAAGGTGCACCGATGCGAGACAGGTGGGGAACCTCGGGTTCACCCTCCCTCGGCAAGTCCGAAAGAGACGAGCGAGCGGAGGGAGGGAGGAGGACCCCCCCAAAGAGGGGAGAGGCAAAGAAGGCACCCCCAGTAAGTGCAGGGATGAGGGAATCCTCAGCGCCACGTGAGGGAGAGGACGCGGCCGGCGATCCCCACAACTTCCAGGTCTCTCCCAGTCTCCCATTCCAGCGCGCAAAAGGATCCGCGTCGGCGCACCCTTCCAGAGCAGGCTCCTTTTGGGGGGGGGGGGGGGGAGGAAGGGGATGGGGGTGTAAGGAAATCAATGGGGCTGTGGCTGCAACCGCTGCTCGGACTTGTGCCGCCGCTGGCTCCTCGGCACCCCCGACCCCCGCCACGTACCTGTCATCATAGCAGAAATCCGCGCCGAGGGTGTTGAGATACAGGACGAGCCCCAGGGCGCTGCTCACTAACTCCGCGATCATCTCTCCTCCGCTGCTGCTGCCGCCGCCCTCCGCTTCTTCCTCTCCTTTCGCCGCCGCCGCCGCCGCCTCCCCCCAGCCGCGCCAAGCATCCGCCGCGCGCCTTCCCCGCGCCCGCCTCGTTCCACTTTGGCTGCCCGGCTCCTCTGGAGCTCGCCCCGACGCCGCCGGGCCGGGTCAGCAACAGCGTCTGGGCGCCCCTTGCCTTGCCGCGCTCGCCCTGCCCCACCTCCCTTTGGCCACGGCGCCCGCCCGCCCGCTTGTATTGTTCCGTCTGTCTGTCCGTCCGTCCGTCCGTCCGCTCGCTCGCCTCGCTCCCTTTTACCCCATGGCTGCCTCGGGCGGAAAAAGCATCGGCGGAGTGGCTGCGGCTCCCCGCCCCTTAGAGAGGCGCGCCCGGCCCGAACGAGGCTCGCCGCTAGCCCGGCGCTGCCGAACCCTTCCCTCCGCCGCCGCCCCGAGGCCCCCGCGCCGCTCAACTGAAGCTGTTGCCGCCGCCGCCGAGGCTCGGAGAGCGCCCGCGTGGGGTTCTCCGAGCTCCCATCGCGCTTGCGTGCAGCCTAGCGCCCACGCCCCCCTCCCCAGCTGGGCCCTCCCCTTTCCCCTCCCCTTCTCTCGGTCTACGGTCTGTCTGCTTTCCCTCGCTTTCAGGTCCGCTGGCTGGTTGTCTCTCTCCCCCCCCGCCGCCGCCCTTCCCTCCGCCGGAGTGCTTTCCCCGCCCGCCTGCTTTCCCTCTCATTGGAGTTTCACGCTGGAAACCCGCTGCAACAAATAGGCTGGATGCTGGAAGAGAGCCCGGGGCTGGAAGGGGGAAAGGGTCATGTGCGCGGGGATGAGCGGTGGGTAGAGAAAGAGAGGGGGGGGTGGCTAGCCGCGTCCGCGGCTGGCGCAGGCTTCCATTCCTCCCCGCAGTCAGGTGGAAACTCATCCTCGCGCTGACAAAGGATGTGTTGAAGCCGTTTGTGTGGGGCTGGAATTCTATTGTCTTCCTTGCTACCGGTTTGGTCTACGCTAGGCTCCTATCCGTCTCTGTAGGCGCAGGGAGAGATGCATTTGTTGCACGGTTGGCATTGTAGCACTTGGGAAAGCCCCCTAGGTCAAGAAGGCAGAGGAGCCACGTTTTGCTATTGTTTGCTTCAGCTTGGAAAAGCCCTCCTGGTGAAGAACAATGGCTCTTAAAGAAAAAAAGGAAAAGGGAGCAAGCCCCAAGCCCCCATGGATTTCAGAATTAACAAGGAGGTGATTGCAGGGTGCAGCTTGATCATTGATCTAGCTACCAAGTGCATGAAGTGTACAGGAAACAAATGTAGGGCATAAAACGGAATACATTAATTAAACAGAACTCAGAGCACCTAAAAACTAAACAGACACATTTAAAAAGGGTTGTTTGTTTTCTAGTTTAGTTCCTTATTTCCTACCCAACTGGCAGATGCTCTTGTGGCAATCTGCATAGAGAGAAATGTTCATGAGTAAATACATAACGGCAACAGCATGCGTTGTGAGCCACCCCCAGAGTGTAGACACTATGGGGAGCATACAAGCTGAAATAATATATAAATAAAGATGCCCAATTCAGTATTAATATGTTAAAATATTAAAATGTGAAGCCAATAAAACAATGGGTCTCTCACACAAAACCAGTGCTTGAGGTGATTTCCCCCCCCCCTTCAAGCTTTTCCTCTATTTTATGCCAGCCATCTGCATTGAAAGTGTTTCTTCAAGTGCCACAGCAGGAGGCGCACCATCCTACAAGAGCCCTGTGCACCCAGCTGTGTGCCAGGGCTCCAGAAGCTTTCAACAAGTCACCCCTCCCCTCAATTATAATTTAACACAATCATTTCCAGATTCGCCCAGCATTGTGCACAGTGGGGCCGTTTCCCATCTTGATGGGCTCTGATGAAGCCTGCTTTTGAATATCATCCGTTTCCCCCACCCTCGCCCTCCTCCTCCTACACACTTTTCTGCTTCCAGGTAATTCCAATGGCTTCTTTGTGCTGCCGCCAATCCTAATTTCAAAAGTGGAGATGTGAGAAATATGTTTGTGGGACATGTTAAAGCACTGAGAAAGGCCCTTCTTCGGTCCTAAGGAGAGAGCTATTCAGTATGAAACGTGCAAAAACATGTTAAATAAACAAAATTAAATTAATTCAAAGAGTTAGCCTACCTCTATGATTTCCTCACTGATTTATAAATCTTTTAAGCCATGTGATGCTGTGCATGCCAAATTAACAACAAATAACCTTTGATTTCATCAGTAACTGAGTTCCCTTACTTGTGTCGCCTTTCTACTGAATGATGAAACCAGTACCCGACAAAATGTAACTCAGCAACAGCCAAAAGGCATAGAAGTAAATCTGCAATCAGAGAAAACCAAGCAAACCAACACATAATTAACACTGAAACATTTTTGTGTGTGTGTCGGCCTAAACAGTCCAATCCAAACTCAAAGATATGCCAGCTGTAATGAGTCTGGAAAGGGCAGAGACCTATCATATACTGCAACAACTCCCTTGCTTTTGTGGATCTCAGATCTCTGGGCACAAGCGGACCTGCCAGCACAATTGTACTGACTCATTAACTGGCAGAGGAGCCAAAAATGGGTGGAGAAGCGGAGGGAGCAGGGTAATGCCAGATCCGAATCTCTTTCATCCCAGACGCACAACTACTGTGCCAGGACCAAGTTGTGCTAAGGAGCGTAGCAGTCCTAAATAACTTCCAACATCCAGAATCGGGGAGAGCATTGGATGCAGCACAGTCTGGATTCAGAAAACAACTCACCCAGCTCTCAGCCACCTTGTACTCTGGATATTGATTGCCTTTCGTTTTCTGATTTTTCTTAAAGGCAATTGATAGCTACGTGTCTAATGTGCCGCATAACGTTTGGACTTTAGGCTCTTTGCTTTCCATGCACCTGCTGTCACAACCGAAAACACCAACCAGCCGGGAGTGGACAAATCTTAAAGCACAGGACCAGCCTACTTTTCTTCCATACAGCACCATAATTCTGTTGGCTTGTCTGTGGTTTAAACACCAACCCCATGATGTGTGTATATCTGACTACTATATTCCCGGTATAGCAATTGTGAATGCCATCTTGCCCCCTTTATAGTACAAACCTATACGTTCTCCCATCCTCACTCAGAAGTTAGACATACTGATTGTCCCTCTGGAATTATGAGCTACCAAGATCATCATACTGCCATTTTGCAAGTTTAATGTATAAATCTTATTTGCATTATATACAGCTCACTATAAGGAATAGTGTGTGCAAAAGAGTGAAGGGTTTGAAAACTAACTTTTTAAAAATTAAAATAGATGAAGGGCATGCTATAAATCAGACTAAGATACACTTTAGCACATAATCATAACAATTAAATTATTCAGAAGGTTGAGAGTTTGAGCTGTAATAATTACCAGGTAGAAGGAAATTAGGAATTAATCTGTATCACTAAGGTTCCAATATCACATTTGTTTTATGGAATGAATGTTGCCACTAACAGCAGAAGAAAACAATAATTGTGGGGGCGGGGTAGGGTTAGAACAGCAGATACTAATAACAGTAATTGTGAAGAAGAGATGAACTGAAAATGATTCAGGAAGTACTATTGTATCTGATTTGCTATTTTAATGGCACATCTGGATGTGGTCTCATGGAAATCCTGAATCACGCTGGACAAACAAAGAACAAATGCAGAAATCAGCTTGCCAAATTAAAAAAAAGCTATCTTTATGGTACCATCGTGCAGCCAAGATGAACTAATTACACCAAGTTCAGTAAACAGGATAAAATGGTGCAGCTTTTCAAACAGAGATGCTGAGGATTATACTAACAACCTCTGTAGAGATCACGCTCTCCTGTCAGAGACAGCTGAGCATCTTTTAGTAACTGTGTGCTAAACAGCAATGCTGAGATTTATTTTCTTTCAACTTCAGTTTAAAAAACATACCCTCAAATCTTTTGCACCCCAAATATAATAAAATGGTTGAAATCCTGTTGCTCAGATGTAGTTAACATGATGCAGAAACAGTACTAAAGTTTGCAGTAGGGCAGAAGTAACACACACACACACACACACACACACACACACACACACACACACACACACACACACACACACAATTTCTGTGAGCATTTTACATAACAGTTGTGACATGAACCATGTAATTAATTGTGCAACTGTGGCACAATCCATGCAGCCACAATATGAACCACACTATTGATTCCATAATGCTGCCTGTCCAAACACGACATGTGGCACACTTCCACAGCTGTGTATTTGTATTACACTAACTTGAATAGGATTTTAGTCAATATGTAGATTTTGGCAATTTATTATCAAAAATCAAAGAAAAGAAAGAAAAGAAACATAACCTTAAATGAAATTCTTACCCACCTCTACCCTTGGCTTAGATTGCAAAGGTAGCAGAGATCCAAACTAATGTCCCTGGGTTACATACAGTTCTGAAATGTGCTATTTTCTTTCAGACTGTGCAATGTGTTAATGCTGAATGCTCACAACCCTGAGATTTGAGGCAGTTTTAAAACACAGGTCATAAATTTGCTGATTCCTTCCCAGAGATGGTTCTAACTTCATAAAGCCATTCAAAGAAGAAATCTTCTAATATCACATAATGTGCTGAAGAGCAGAATTAAGTTAGTTTAACAGTATCTTATTGCATAGTATATCTTATTGTTTTACATAATAGTTATTAGGACGCCATATACATAATTATTGCAGTGAGCTGCACATAATGTAAAAATGCTTGTGTGTGTGTGTGTGTGTCGTGTCGTTACAGTCGTGACTGACTGACCGTGACTCCATGCCCATGGAGTTTTCTTGGCAGGAATACTGGAGTGGTTTGCCAGTTCCTACTCCAGAGAAAAATAAGATGTAAAATTTAAGAAAATACAACACAGTATAACTGAAACAACCAGCCTTAAGTTACTATACAAAACTGAATGTCTTTAAAATGTATGGATTAGAGGGGCAAGCGATGTGTTTGCTGCAATCCTGTGTACAATTTCCTGGTAGTAAATTCCAATGAAAGCTTCTGGAGTCTAATCGAAGTGAGTGTGCACAAAATAATATTTACCTGTGAAGAAGTAAAGTTGATGTACTCCAATAAAAACATGTCTTCACTGACTCATAAAACTTACAGGTAAGGCAACCTGTATCTGAACACATTTTTCTCCTATGGTCCACTCATTTATATGGTTCAGATTAAACCATGTACAGTACTGTATTTGGTTTTGAATTCTACTCTTATTGAATTTATTGTTTCCAAAACTTTATGCATCCAATCTATGCTTTGGTAACTGCACCTTTGATGATTTATAGGTCTACAAGCTGCCTATTTATTTAAAGGGGAAAAAAACATCAAATACGGGGAGAGGATCCATGTTTCATTCCTGAAACGTCTCTTTAAATCACAGAGGGATTCATAAGCTTGAGGTTGCTCAGGAGCAATCAGTTGTAGACATCTTCAGAGGCTTAGCAGCTGGCTTATAGCCACAATACCATATACCTATAAATGTTCTTATTTTCAAGGGGGAATCACCATCATGGGATTTCTTCATTCTTGCATGATTTACTCTGAAATAGGAAACCATTGTATCCAAGGCAAATATATTTCCCAATAATAAAATCTGTGCCATGCCATTTCCCAGAACCCCTGCAAAGAACAAGGCATTGTACAAGCTTCAGTGAAAGAAAAGTTCAGAAAGAATCCATGCACATAGTAAATCATGGAGAGGCTTGTTTCTATGAAGCACCAGTTCCTAATTTGATCAGTCAGTGGAGCTAGAGGATTGCAACAGCAGTGAAGTAGCTACAGAGAAAAAGAAGAAGGAACCCATCCATGCTAATTAAGATCCTTCCAGGTTCTGGACATTCCTCCTTTCTTGCTTGGGACTTTAGGGTTGTTTGCAAAAGGACACCACAAAGTGGCAAAGGGCATGCTTTGCATATATGAAATCTGGGAGACAACCCGGGATCTTTCGATAAAAAGCAAGCAAACAAAATCAGGCAAATTTAGGTAGCAATATACTTCTTCCTGGAATTCTGGAAAGCCACTGTGAGAAAAAAAATGTAGATGTTAGTCTCTGCTCGCTGAAGCATCAGCCACAACCAGCACAAGGAACTGTCATATGACTAGGCTGATCAAGAGACTAAAACTGTAGATTGAAATATAGTGTCCTGAATGGATATGGCAAGTTGAAATTGAACTGATTTATGAAACCACATGATGACTGACTCTTGATTATGGGGTTCTCACCCACCTCTAAACTTTAAAAAAAAAGTAAGAGGGAGCATTGAGTTAGGAAAAGCCCTACAGTGCAACTGCCAGTACAGTAATCCCATAATCAACAGAATATTATTTACAGGATTATCAATCAAATATTGACTGGATTTCTACTGCATGTTTCCACAGATGTAGCACCATTGTAGCACATATTTCAGCAGTGAAATGACTAGAAAACCCTGGAAAGGGTTGCTGTAAAGCAGATGGCGAAGAATTTGCATTGCTGGAAGCAATGTTAAAAAATAACCCCTTTAAAGGGTTAAAGTGATCCTTCCATGCACATGTAATAATCCTTTGCTGCTGCTACATTGAACTGTATATTTCAGCATATTTTTGAAGTATAAGGTGAAATGTGTTGTTCTCAAACTGGAAACGCAAACATTTCATACACCATGAAGGAAATAACCACAGATCAGATGTTGGGATAAGTTTCCCCTAATATATACAATCCCCACTATTTGATGCATTTTGTACGTTATTGTCAAAAATGTACTCAGTATTTTGCGCATTTGCACTTCATACACATTTTTTGTATTCCAAAACCAAGAAATGACCAAAGATATTTTGTTGCCTGTGGTACAGGTCAAGCAGCAGCCCTGACCTCTTTTCCATACACAGAAACTGCCAGTTTAATTGTATTAGATGCCCTAAGCACATCCAATCTCACCTGATTTCGGAAGCTAAGCAGGGTCAGCCTGGTTAGTACTTGGATGGGAGACCACCAAGGAATAGCAAGTGTTGTAGGCACCAGTAGTAGGGACTGGCAAGCCACTCTAGTATTCCTGCCAAGAAAACTCCATGGGCGTGGAGTCACGAAGGGTTGGTCATGACTGTAACGACACAACACACACACATACAATCATAGTGAGTGAGCTACCACACTCTGCCATATCGGAAGGATACAGGGAAGCTCAGTGCTTAGAAGAAGGCTAGACAGCATGCATATCTATATACAGTAGCACCTCACCACTGCTCCCTGCTTCCAAATGTATGCCACCTGAAACACCCTGCCTTTTCCTGCCTAATGGATGGAGCAGCTGTGTTATAGAATATGGATAAATAAAGTTGTCAGGGTACTCAATAAACTCAAGCAGCTAATTCCAATGACTTCAGTTTGCCAGCCTATTGTACGCATGGATTTTCCATAATTCAGGCCTTGGCATTTTACTTTATATGAGTTCGAGCGATCTATGCCAATTGCAGGCATTCTAATTCAATAATCTAGATTTAAATCTCATTTTTAACTTTAATTTAACACCCTTTGGTTCTGGCAGGCTGAAAAAGAAATATGATTCAAGCAAAAATTAAATATGCATTGATCTTATAAATGAAAAGAGCATAATGTTGATGCTGAGTGAAAGACCTTCATGTTTAACCATTGTGATGTAAGGTTCCCCCAGCTGGTCTTTTTCCCATCAAGGAGAAAGTTACATGCTGCCCCTTTTCTGTTTCCAGAAAGGAAGCATCTGGGTTGGGGGGGATTTAGAGCATGATGTCTGCACAGATGTGAAGAGAATGAATACTTCTACAGCCCCGTGATTTCTTATTCAAGATGACTCCTGAAATCTGCTTTCTAGCTTATTTTAAAAGAAAGAAAGAAAGAAAGAAAGAAAGAAAGAAAGAAAGAAAGAAAGAAAGAAAGAAAGAAAGAAATTAACTATTTCTATGTATTGTATTAAAGAAATAAAAAGAGTTAAAGGGGGAGGCCTGGAACTGTAATTAAATATAATCATATGAAAGGATGTTCCACATGTCAACATTTCTGCAGTTGTATAAAGGAGGCTGCAGGACATGGTCTGGATTTTGTGCAGGTGGGGAGCAAACGAGGCTGTGTGCATGGCGTGTATCTCACATCCTGTCTTTCATCATTTCTTGGCAGATACATTGTCCGGTAAATAAAAAGGCTGCAGCAACAATTGGAATCTGTTTCTTGTCATCTCAATTCCCACTGAAAGCTGTGAGTTATCGTGTTGTCCATCCACTCATATATTTTCACTGGGACAGAACAGATAAATGTTCCCTCATGAGGCAAATGTTAAAAGATGGCTTCATTCCATGGCAAATTTGTAGCCAGATTTGTATGTTTTGCTTCTTCTGTCTTCTGAATTTTAGCCCAAGAGACATAATACAAGGAACCATGATATAGTACTTAGCTATCCGAGATGCATCCATTTCTTCAAACAATAAGCAGCAAATAATCTCTCTTGCCCCTCAAAGAGGAAGTGCAGTCCCTACATCCATCTTTTCACACAGCACGATTTTATATTTCCATTGTACTGAAGCTGCTACAGATGCTTGAGCATTCTAGCTCCCCATTTCTGAATGTTTTCTGGCCTATATGTATATCAACATAACTCAGTTGAAGTAAAAACAAAAGTTGTAAATGAGGTAAAAGAGAGGTATCATAAATGGTGGAAAGGCTGAAGGCTGGAATAATGAATAGACCATAAAAAAAGAGGAAAAGGCATAGGTAAAGCTGTTCCAAGACTCAGTACTTGTTCCAGGTATATCTTATGCGATGGCCATGGACACTATTGTTCCCAATGTTTTCCAGTGATATCTGTCTTGTTACAAATGGGGTGCAGGAGACAACCACAGGTCTTTCATTTCAATATGGTATTCATAAATCCTACCTTAAAGGATTATGGCCAATTCTGTATGAGATCACAGACCTTGTTCCTGCACTGCCTGAGTCTCCCCAGAACTCCTCTAGAAAATTGCAAGACATCAAATAGAATAAGTTGCTGAGAATGCTTCCCTCCTATTGGGAAGGAATACCCCGATGGAGGCTCCATGTTGGACCGGCTCCAGGGTGGGGCTTCTTTGTCACCCACATGGAAAGGCAGTGAAGGCTGGTAAAGCAGGGGAAATGCAGGAATTTTAGAGCTGCATTCACTGTGCTCGACCTCTTTTTTCCTTACACTGACCATCTCTCCATCCCTCCCTAGATATGGTAAGAATTAGATTAGCTGGTCGCAATTTTATTGGGGTGGATGGGAATTTCTGGCTGGCATATAATTGGCTCATGGTATCAGTGAGTTTTTCTCCATCCGGTTCTTACTGAAGGGTTTAATAGTTAACATCCTGGTCACAATTTGGTGGTTAGTGTAAGAGGTTATAGAT
Source organism: Phrynocephalus versicolor (assembly GCA_023846285.1). Classification (NCBI taxonomy): domain Eukaryota; kingdom Metazoa; phylum Chordata; class Lepidosauria; order Squamata; family Agamidae; genus Phrynocephalus; species Phrynocephalus versicolor. The sequence continues at coordinate 37,220,898 of JAHTLZ010003526.1, forward strand.
TTCAGATTAGACCATTAAGAAGGCATCCAATGGGTGCCAGGCAGCCCTCAGATTGGAATTTAAAAAAGGAAGGAGAACAGTGTAAGGACAATGAGAAATTACAGGACAACATGGTTAAGTGAGGGCTGCCTCAGTGTAATCAGACCTTTAAGTTTGAAAGAGTGCTGAACTCATGCATAGCACTCTTCTGAAGTAGGAACTTCCTGAAATCAAGCACGGACTGGAAGGCAATTGACTAATGGCCCAGACCTGCTTGCGCGATATTTGTCCCCTTGTAAGAAAAGGTTAAAAAGTTAAAGTTAAATTATATTTTAATAAAGTTGTGCCCCAGTTATAATCCAGTTAATATGTCTTGTCTCCTTATTCCAGGCTGGGTGGGCAAAGAGCAAATATCCACTTTGAGCTAGTTGGGAGATAAGAATGCAGTGATTCTTCTTCTTCTTCTTCTTCTTCTTCTTCTCCTTCTTCTTCCTGTTGCTGCTGCTCCTGCTGCTGCTTCAGTTAAGTGCCATCATTCACCTCTGACATATGGTGATCCTTTGAATGAGCCATCTTCAAAAATGTCCTGTCTTTATGTCCCCAGCTCAGCTCTTGTAAACTCAAGCCTGTTATAGATTATAGAGGATCTCTCAATCTCATATTTGGTCTTCCTCTTTCCTCACTGCCTTCCACTTTCCCCAGCATAATTGTCTTTTCCAGAGAATCTCATTTTCCCATTATACGTCACTAAGCAGAACAGTCTTAGTTCCAACATTTTTGCTTCCAGAGGCAGCTCAAGCTTGCTTTTTAAATCTAGGACCTACTTCTTAGTCTTTATGTCAGTTTGGGATATCCACAAAACTCTCCTCCAGCACCACATTTCAAACAAATAATTTTTTCTTATCTACATTCTTAACTGTCTAGCTTTCACACCCATACATGGCTTTTGGAAATATAAGAATGTGGATGATCTTGGTCTTGGTCTCCAAAGACACATCCTTACAGTTTTTTCATTCCTGCCCTTATGATTCTTAGCCTTCATCTCTTGACTGCAGTCTCCATTTGGACTGATGGTTGAACCAAAGTACACAAAATCTCTAACTTTTTCCATTTCTTCGTGGTCAATGCTAATGCAGTGTTGCTCTTCTGTAGACATGATTTTTGTCTTCTTTACAATCATCTTTGACATTTTATCCTTTCACTTTCAGTAGGCTGTAAATGCCATATAGAGTACCGGTCAGAAGCAGTGGTAGAGTGTCCACCAAATGGCCTGCATCCTCCAAGGCAGAAAGAAGTAATCATCCCATGTGAGCAGATGCTTCAGAATTAAGCAATGTAGTGCTATTTAGATACTAAGGACTGCAGCATTTATGAACCCTGATTCTTGGCTATGTGGTCTAAGAATGGAGAGCTAGTTCTCATATACCATGAGACTGCTGGGAAATAGCTTGCATCAAACTTTGCCACAACCAGTCCAAAATGCTGCTAGCTATATGCCTATGTGATTCAGCAAGAAGAGGGATACAGACCTGTGACAACACCCTGGAAGCAGGAGGGATACATATGTAAATCATCAGCCAATCCCAGCAGGAGGGCGGGGGATTGTATGGTATAAAAAGGGTGGAGCCTGGTCTGTGAGGGAGTTGAAGAGTTGTTAAGAGTTGGAAGCTGAGAGTGCTGAGAGAGCACAGCTTTGTTAGAGTTCAGTCAGGCAGGTTAGATGTGAGGGCTTTACTATTTACTGTTTATTAAAGACAGGGAGGCTTGAAGATTTGATTTAATCTATTCTATGTTTAAGGCAACACATACCATCTTCAGTCATTGTTGTATTTATTTATTTTCTCAATAAACATCATCATTATTTTTATATTATACATCTGAGTCTGTCCCAGTTCATAAGGCGACGATTTAAAAGGTGGCAGCATTACCAAGTGGATCCTGTGAAGATTAATAATTTGGTTCCCTACACTTCACATTTTCATCACAATCACACGTTTAAAAGGGAGGTGTCGTCACAAGACCTATTCCACTTTTTCAGCAAATGCTGTAAACCGATTTTATATTTATTTATTTATTTGCTCTTCTAACTAATTGTTGAATTATATGTTCCAGATCTTTTAAATCTGTTAATTTTGCCATTGTTTATTAATCCTGGTGTTCCCTTCTTTTTTCCTGGCATAGGACTGTGAGAGTCAAACCGTCTGACAAAAGTCATACCGTAAGTTACTCAAAAGCCAATTTATAGGAGCTGGCCAGGTGAAGACTTCAGATGTGAATTTGCTCAACAGTGCATTAATGCCTAGCTTCCTGTGAATAACAAGAGCTTCTCAGATGCTCATGCGAAGAAGACCGAGGCACCCAAATATTTGATATATAGTAATAAGGAGGAAGATGCCTAAGCCCGAGCTGACATTAGTGGCACCCTTGGCCTTGGTTTAAAATGAAATGCTGCTGACTTTTCCTGCCAGCAAAAAGACTGGCCCAACATATCTGCAAATATTATTCTCTCCACACAGTCCTCCAGTATTTGCTCAGCTTGTGCGGACAGCATTGCTTCTCGATTATTATATCTTGAGAAGGAATGCATGTTATAATGCAGTTTGCAGGCTGATTATCTCAGAACCTAGGGAGACATTCTCATGATTTTAATGAAGTGCAGCATCAGTGCAAGTGTTTGAAGGAGAAAAGGAGATGCAAAAATAAATGCTTCTCAGAAAAAAATAAGCTATACAGCTTATTGAACAGACATCTCCTCGCATTCATTTCACAGTGATTGCTTTCACCCCCTCAGCGCTCCCTACCCTCATCCCTACCCTCTCGCCTGTTGTCACAGAAGCTGAACAAATGATCTGGAGCACCTTTTGGCCTGATAATTTCCTGATCAATAGGCATATTGAGCCATAGGCAGAAAACTTAGCAAAGAAGATATGTCTGACAGATGATGTCAGCCAAGAAACCAAGGACTTGGAAATTGCAAAGAATGAGAACCCTGAAGAATCATACCTGTGCTTTCAAAAGTAAGTAACTATTACTACTGATACTGAACAGGGACAGTTTTGGAGAGGGAGTTGGCACCATCCTGACACTTTTCTTTGCATTTTGACATGCAATTATATCCCACAAGAAAAGTAATAGGCAATGAGACAATGCCCTTTGACTGGCATAGAATCACACAGCCCTCAATTCTCTGTCAAGACAGTGTATCTTTCAACTCTTTCTTAAATATTAAGCTTGGAATTAAAACTCTCCTAATGAAAATATTTAAGAGGTGATATCTACAGATTGTGATCTCTATCATAGATGATGCTCTTCTGTTTAAATATCCTGAAATTTCATATAATCATAGGATAATGCAGTTGGCATGGACCAATGAGGCCACTAAGTCCAATACCACACTCAGTACGGAAAACCAATGAAAGTATAGCTGACTGATGGTGGTCTAATTTTCTCTTTAATGTCTCCAGCATTAGAACACTCACCACCTCTCTTTGCACACAGTATGCCAGCTTCTTTAGTTTTGCACTATTTTATCTTGGTCTAAATTACAGTCGATTTCTACCTTTAAGCAGGAAAAAAAATCAATTTCCCATTATATTTGTTAATTGGTCAAGGCCCAAGCTAAATAGTACTCATTACGGAATAGAAAACAGTTAATAGTTATTTAGTACATAAAATGTTGAATGCAGGAAAATGTGTACAATGTATTTAGATATGTAAATATAAATATATATGTACACATAACTGCATTGCTCTAGATAATGGAACACAAAAAAATACCCAACCTTAATTTGATGTTTACTGCAAACATATCCCAAATGAATGATTGGTCTTGATCTGCCTTAATAAAGAGTCAACGAAAGCAATCTATGTTAACCATATGACTTTGCCAAATAAGGAACCTCATGTGTCCAAAGATATTTTAGTCCTCTGTTGCCAGCATAACTTCCATTTTGTCCAAATTCACAATTCTTCTGCCTTTGGATGTACGATTTGTTTGTTTAACAATGCACTATTCTGGGTGATTTACAAAAAAGCATAAGAGGAAAATAAAAATGCACAGACAATAACTCACAAACACAACACAAAGAGAATGATTCAGGAGAATGCTGCCCAAATGTGATGGGAATGGAAGACCTACAGTGTGGAAGGAAAGGGTCGACAGATGACATGAGTTAAGGTGGGATCAAGAAAGAAGTCTCCATGATCAAGGACAAGGTGCAAGCCAGTTTTAGTGCTTTTAAAAAAGCACACTTTACCTCACACAAATAGTAGAAATCTATTTAGTGTGCTAGAAACCTCTCCTATGACACAATACCCCAAAGGTTTTGTAAATGTTTATTCAATAGGTAAGAATTTTCGCCTGCTTATAGCACATTCAAAGTATGTTTATTCAGAAGTAAAGCCCATATCATTCAATGGGTCTTACTATCAAATGAGAAGGGTTAGGGTAACAGCTGCCTTTCTGGTCTGTTATTATTATATGAGTTATTCTTGAGTCCCCACTCATAGAGAAAGGCACAATATAAATGAAGTGAATACATAAGTAATATTTTGTCCATTGCACATTAAAAAGACACTCTGATTTATTTCATATAAATTACTTTTTGGAATACAACTCCCAGAATCCCCTAGCTGCCATGGCCAGCTCCACTTAGCTGGAGGATTCCAGTCAAAAAAGTAACTCTCCCATGGATTCAGTTCTGAGTTACATTCAGAAAAAGTACTTTATCCAAGTTCTGGGTCATGCGTCTACATTGAAGGTTCTCGTGATCTCTACTTTTAGAAACTTACTGGTGCAGAGCAAATCTACTTTAAGATGCTACATGGGGGAAGGGAGATAGTCACAAGGTTAATGCACCATTATAATCCTGCAGCTTTGCCTGTGACGTAAATCATGACAGAAGCCTTGCAGAAAGTTAACTTTTCACTGTGGAAAAGGTTAATACAACAAAACAGCAGCTTCAAATTCCCATGAGACATCTAAGAATGTGATTGGCCCATTAATCACACTTTTACACTTCATCACATTCAAGCATAAAATATTGATTGATGGCATTCTCAATCATTCATGTTCCATCTTGCTTGTCAAGGGGGGCATGCAAACCTTTTGTAGACTAAATGACCCCTATGCTCTCACTCAGTGCTAAAAGTAACCCCTCTAAGGGCACTTTTACATGACCCCTAAGATCTGCTGGCAACTTAAATTTGGACCAGAGATCTTGGGTGGTTGTCGCTCTTCCTGTGTTCCCCCCCTCCGCACTTCCTTGCTCATCTCTGTGTGAGGGGAGGGAGAAAAAAGGGGAGAAAAGAATGCAGGCTCACCTCCGCTCTGCCATCAAGCTGCTCCGGAAACCATTCCAGTCTCTTTTAGTCTCTTAAAGGGGTGGGTGGGGGGAACCAAACACAAGGCGAGGAGAGCCCGGCACTCACTGCTTTACATCCGCATCAGACATTTTTCACCTTTGGAGACCAGGTACTTGGAAAATGTGCTGGGACGCGCTTAGGTGGGCGTGGTCATACTTTATTTTGTTTAAAGTCCGGAGCTGGTGGGAAAACATTTTAAGCTCCGGATCTGGGAGCCCTTTGCCCTGGATTTTAGGGGTCATGTAAAAGCACCCTAAGTCATTGCTAGGGCAGGTTCCAGGGCAATATGAATACAGTTTTATTGTTTTGCCTGTTTAGTACACAGAGACATTCTAAGACAGGGGTGTCCAAATTTTTTGCAAGGAGGGCCAGATTTGGTGAGGTGAAAATGTGTGGGGGACCTAACATTCAGCCACATTGGGCCTCTGGGCTGGACTTTGGATAAGTCTCTTTAACATTCAAGGAGGAGGGGAGAACGCTGCAGCAGCAGAGCCAGGGTTGGGTAGGCTGGGCAGGTGGCTGGGGGGATGGACAGAGGCAGGGAGGAAAGTCAAACCATAAAACTGCAAGCTGACATCTCCATCTGGTACGTGGAGGGCCCAGCTGGTGGAGATGCATTACAGGCTGAGCCGGTGTGGAGAAGAGGCCATGGGCCGCTCGAAATTTGAAAAAGGGCCGCATTTGGCCCCCGGGCCTGACTTTGGACATGCCTGTCTAAGATCTGGAGTGTCAATCTGTCACCTGTGTCACAAGCAGTACATATAGGTTGCGTATTTTCAAAGTCAAGAGGAGGAGGCTTCTCCTTGTGGCAAGAGGAAGCCTCCTCCTTCTTGGCTTTTCACTACAATAAAATGAATAAAATGGGGAAAAATGGGGAGAACGTCAGAACACGAGAAAAACTGAATATTTCAGTATCCCATTAACAGAAGAAATAGCTGAGTTAAGGAGAAAGGATCCTCTATTCAAGGAAAGGGAACTTAATTCTCCCTTCAGATATTTCAGAATACAACTTTCAGAATTCTTTTCATTAGACCATCGGTTGGGTTGATTGGTATTGTAGTACACAATATTTACAGCTTAAACCATTTCTCCACCCAAGTCTTTTTCAAGCTCTAAACACCCGCTGCTAGCCTATTCTTGGACTATGTTTCTATCATCCCTCATCCTTGGCTACATTGGCTTGGCTGATAAGACTTACAATCTAACAACATCTGGAGGACGACAAGGTGTTCACCCCTGAACATATACATTCACACTACACCATATGAGGTTCCTGGGCTGATTTTTCCTTCATGTGGAATCTGGGACTTCATAAACTACATATGACTCTTACCATATACCTAATAATTGTACTGGAATCCAGACAAGTTAGTACCATTACATATTTAGATACTGAGTGGATATAATTGTTGCATGTATGCCAGTATACTCTGCAACAGACCAGTCAAGAACAGATGAAAGACACAGGTCAATAAGTGGTGGGGATCCCAGATCTCAGCAAGATTTGTGTGCATGAATATTTTCAGACATGGGAATTACATCCACAGTTTACATCTTTCCTACAGGAAATTCTGTCTGTCTCTTAATTGATGAAGCAAAATGACGTAGCCCCAAATGTTTAGGGAGTGAATCTGTTCAATAACGATTACCAGACCACTTAGAAATAACAAGTCTGCAATTAATAAATCTGGTCCAAATGCTGTTTTGTTACATAGAGTCAGACTTATTTATGGATGGAAAAATTAAAACAGAATGCAACAAATCCCCAACAGAGGAGCTGACAGGTTAGCTAATATACTGTCCTGTATGCAGAAAATGGGCCACCTTGCAAGAACCCAGGAGGTGAATAACAGTTTTGCTATCAGTTCTGTCCTTACCATGCAGAGCGGTGTTCTGTCATGCATTAGGTGTACAGCAGACAATGTGCGGTCAGACAAAAGAGAAAAGCAACTATCAAGGAGAGGCAGAAACAACAAGCAGAAGAAACTGCTGGAACCCTTCAAGTAATCCTTCTGCCATTCCCATTCAAACATGCTCACACATACATGCATCACCTGTAGCCACTTCTTCTCCAAAGCTGTTACACATATCTCTGCATACATCTGAATGTATTTTCTGTGTCCAGAATAGGAATGTGAATCTTCATGGGAATGAAGAAGCATAACACTTTTCTCATCCTACAGATGGCATTGGCATTTATCAATAGGCAGTGATAAAGAGATTTGTTTGTTACATTTTCACAAAGAAATAAAAAGCATGCAATGGATACTGAAGGCAAAATAACATGTCAACTCAAATGATAAAAAATCATGATAGCTGCTGGTTTGTTGTTGCATCAGAACTTTTTTTTAAGGCTGAAACCCATTTGAGGGGATGTTTATCTTTTAAAATAACTAGCCAGACCTGTTGTGTTTGCTGTGTGTGTTCTTTTTTGTTTTTTGTTTTGGTTCTCTAAATGAACTGATGGTAGTTTTGCAGACAGACAGTTTGCACAAATTATGGAAACAATGGCAAAAAAGCAGGACTGTATCTCATTCTCATCTGGAGACATTTTGGAGATATGGCTTGAAAATTCCTTGTTGGGGTCTCTCAGGAAATCAGTTCAGCCTAAGTCAGCAAGAGAAAAAAAGAGATTTAGTAAGTATTCTTTATACAATATTCCTAATTCAGTGACAAAACCTTCCTTGAGCAGAAATGAACAAAGGTGGAATCTCATTTTGGTTTTAGGTGACTGTTTTCTTCAGGGCTGGGCTTCTTCCAGAAAAAAAATCTCATCAACTCTGTTCAGGTTGCCTCAGAAAGCTATACTCTTACCCAATCCATGATATGGATATATAGTATTGAAGCACGATATGGATATATAGTATTGCTGAGCCTTGGCATTATAAATCTATCTTAACAGTTTCCAGGAGGGAGAAACAAGGATTTGATCACAGCATGTCTAGAACGGCATCTTGATTGGTGGAACAAATAAAAAGAAAATTATAGGTTAATTATAGAAAACTATCCAGATGAGAGAGGGTGAAGGTATAACAGAGAGGGGAGGGGGCAGACAAGCTCACAACAGTTTACCTGAAGGCAGCTACATGGTGGTGCTTCAGCATATGGCAGACAGCGGGGAGAGATGCAAGCTGTAGCTGTAATAGTAGATATAGAAATGAGAGAGGGAAAGATTTACCAATCATTTCTCAAGCACTGTCAGGAAGCATGAAATCAAATGCTGGCAGAACAGATGTCACTGGCTGCCATACAAATTCTGTGGGGTAGGAATGTGGAATGTTGAGATGCAAGGACAGGCTCTGGTCTAGAGTCTTCCAGGAGCAGGTTGCAAGTGTCTCTTAGGAAAACCACTTTATGAAAAGTCAAAGCCGGTCAAAACTGGGACCCCTCGGGGAATATATCCAGGAACAAAGAGAGAGAGAGAGAGAGAGAGAGGAGAGAGAAAGAGAGAGAGAGAGAGCATTAGAGGGGATGAGCACCCCATGGTTCCATTTTCCTGGCCATAACATGATTTTCTAAGAGATAAATGTCTTGACAATCAGACTTCAAGTTACTTGTTTACCTGCTAGGCAAGCAAATATAAAAGTGCAAGGTTTGGACATTGGCTATATGTCAGGAAACAGTTTTTTCCAGACAGAGAGATTGATCTTAGGCAGAATAGCACTGGGTGGAGAAGAAATTTCGATCTGTACCTGCAGTTTAGCAATTAAGTCTGCACTGATTCAGTGTGAAGGGGTTTTTATGTGTGCTATGTTTAGTTGACACTGGCATACCATAATCCAGGGGTGAGGGATGGACTGGGAAGAGAATAGGTAGGTGTGTTGGAGCCCATCATGCCATTTAGAACAATGCATGGGATAGAATTCAGTTGTTACAGCTCCTGAACGAACCCTGGCAGCAGCTGTGTGAGGCCCAGGAAAAAAAGACCTAAAGATAAGCTGGTGAGCCTTCCCTACACTGCTTTAGTAGCTCCCATATACCATTTGTAATGTATGTAAGACCACGTGGGATACACACTTTAGCAGAAATGGTGATAACCACTTGCAGGATGCTCAAACGTAAGAGTCTTACTTTGTTAAACATGAACATACCTAAGCAGATATGAACTATATATTAGAGAGCATATATGTTGTGAGGCACGGGTGCAGAATAAGACCAAATATAAAATAGGCTTAAAGAGGCTTAGTATAAAGATGAACCACCAAGTGGGGTAATTGTTTGTACTCTGTTGTTCTGTGATGCTGTGTGGCAACCACAACTAGCCAAGAAGGCTGGCTACATTTTTAAATTACAATGCATATCTATCTATCTATCTATCTATCTATCTATCTATCTATCTATCTAT
>JAHTLZ010003526.1:37241975-37270239 GCA_023846285.1 Phrynocephalus versicolor
AGAGAGAGAGAGAGAGAGAGAGAGAGAGAGAGAGAGAATTCATGTTAGTGAGAAAAAGAAATAATGCATTTTTATTTTGTCTCTATTATTCATTTTAAAATTTTGTATGACACAACAACATATACAACAAGTACCCTTGAGTTTACTACTGATTGCACTAACTTTGTGGGTAGCTGTTATGCAGGGAAAGAACACATTGAGTCTCCCATCACATATAATCTAGGCTTCTGCCAGTGTTATACTGCATGCACTCAATGAGCAGTGTAAATGGATCCTGGATGGTTATATATTTTCTTCCTAACTGTGATAGTTTTTAGCAAATAAACAAGCATAAAGGACAAACATCCTGGCAAGAAAACAGACTGTGTTTCTCAGTTTCCTATTATATTTCCTGCAATAAATGGTTAAGGAGTCTGGCTTTTCTTGGATTACAATTGGCAGCTGCAAGGTGTAAGGTTTTACAGTTTACTGTATGGGGATTAGGCAGTAATCTCTTTGTTCTCCTTTAATCTTGGTTATTTGAGAAAGAAAATCCCTGCTGCTCTTATAGAGGGTCAGGGAGACAGGAATATCTGTGCACTTTTATCTCTTACTTTAAAAATGTAGCTATAAAAATGAGTGAGCATGGAAAAATTGCCATGAAGAACTGATGCAAAATCCTGTGAACAAGTCACCATCCCTGTTATGGAACAACACAGAATGCAAGGTCTGGTGGGTCACCAACCATGCCAGTAAAATAGTTGTAAGGATAAGACTCAGTAACCGCCTTCAGTAAATATTATGAATCCTGGCCATGAGTTGGACTAGGTTGTCTTTGTACCGGCATCTGGAACAATTGCCAGCTGTGGAGCTTCCACCCTCCTCCCCCACCCCCCAACCATCCAAGCAGTAAAAATTAATATTTGAGACTTGTTGTGCCTTTGTAAGAAAATGCTTATTTGCAAATATGGTGGCTGTAGTACAGAAGGTAACACCAAAGCAGAGGGATTCACAGCTTCATTACTCCAACCCTCAGAATCCCTCAGTTCATGCTCACTTAAGATCTTTTAAGGGCAAACTACAGACTATGTTAAATATGTAACATGCAGCAAACCTCCGCCACCCATTCATTTGCAAGTCAGCATGTAATAGTCCAATCTGAATTTGGACCAGCACATGTACATTGACTTTAATGGATTTACTATATTGTTTGTGTGTTTGTGTGTGTGTGTGTGTTGCAAGGTTTTGAAGTGGCTGTGGACAGAAAATGTAAAGCTCTCTTATCCCCTCCCTTTACACACTGGTCCACATGTATATTACTCTCTGTCTCACATGTAGTCTGCCAGTTCAGGCAAAACTAGTTCTAAGTTCTTTCCCAACATTCCACTTTATATTAGATAAAGAATACAGAACGAACAAAGCCTATGAAGACCAGATAATAGAACAGCATGGTTTATAGTCTACATGCTTTGCAAACATGGTTTAGAAAAAGTGGTCGAGAGCAGAGACAAGCCTGAGGTAATTGGCCTATACATCATCCTAAAGGCATTTGGGCCACAATGGCCTGCCTGTGCATATATAGATATATAAAACATGTGTGGGATTGTGAGATTATTATTATGGCAGAGGTTTCCAATACACTCTAAATCCCACATTTCCGCTAAATACAATAAACACAAATTCCATAACATTACAAACCTGCTGCTTAGGATGATTGTAGACCTCTCTGTTGGAGGTTCTCAAGAAAAGGGTAATGAGATATGAGCTAAATAAAGGAAAATTTTTCCCATTATAGTTCTAAAACTGTGTTTGGGCTATGCTTGGATGGCTCATCTGAATGCAACAATACTGGAATATTAGCCACATTCTAGATATGAGACTTTTTTCAGTAATAGCCTGGAGCTGTGGGGAAAACAATATGCTATCACTCTATATATCAAAAAGCAGCTCAGACATGGAATTGGTAGCATTGGGGAACCGGGTGTGCCTGCCACAACCTGTACCATGGACAACACCTTGGAGATGAGGAGGGTGGGCAATCAAATCAGAAGTTCTAGCAGCAAATGCTATAGAATAACTAGGACCAAACAAAGGAAGTGAACAGCAGATGAACTAAAGCCTGACCACTAAAACGATTCCTGAGCAGGAATATCCAGAGACCTCCACTCTTGATACTAAGGTCCAGAGCCTCAGTTCCAGTCAATGAGAATCAAAGAGAAATAGCAATAGGTGCTACAAAGCCATTGGGAAGTCCTGTCCACTGGTACTTCTGAACTCTCAGCTATTTCCCCTGATTGGAAGAACTGTCTCTGGCCTGGGTCCATAAAATTAATCCAGTATACAAGGTGGTGGAAGACATTATCCCTACATCAATGTTAAGGTAAGAGTAAGCTATCAATTACACAAGCTTTTGCAGGAATTTTGTCTTCTCCGTCAGACAGCAAGACATCTCAGGCTAGTAAAGGCCCTAAAAAATCAACCAGCTCCTTTCTACGTTCATCAAATGAGGTACATTGCTTAAAGGAATTGGATTGTACTAATTTTCATCTGTGATAGGATAAGTAGAAGTATAACCACTGCTGGCTGCTGTAGTTCGTTGTCTGATCAACAGTGTTCAGCCATATGCCAGCAAGAATGATTGCAGATGATAATTTAGTATGGCTTCTCTCCATTACTAGCAGCAGTCATAAAAAAGCTGCAGTTCTTATTTGGGAGATGATGTTGGATTTGTGCTTCAATTATGCTGGACAAAAATGAGTGCATCATGCATATAGAATATATTTTTGGTGACAAAGTCTGACATCTCAGTTCTTTCTCTTTCTATTAGAAAAAGGGCACATTTCTACAAGGTAAGCATTAAGGTGCATTATGAAACCCTAGAAGCACTTGGGGATTGGAAGGAGGGACAAGGCCAGATTAACAAGGGTGACATACACAACTATTTGAGGCACCCAGCCAAAGGGGTTGCTCTTGCTGGTAGATTCTCATCCCCTGAAATAAAATGGTCAAACTTTGAAAACTTCAAAGACTTGTAATTTGATCAAGGTTGGTAGTCTCCTGGCAACCTATGCCACAAATTACAAATCTACACTATCATTTTGTTAATAGCTGCTGGCTAAAAGCATCATAAGCAAAGTCATACATTTTGGTCCATTTCTGGCAGGTAAATAAAGAAACCCTTCAGCAGTTCTGAGGGGCATATGCATAAGCACCAGCCAATGTGTGCACACAAACCAAGGAACCATAGTGGGGTGTTGTTGTTTTCATATACTAGTGCGGAACAAGCTAAAACTTGTGGGTTTACTTGTTATATAAAAGGATTTAGGCTACTGCTACCATTTCATCAGCTGTCAGCCAATCTCATAATGGATGTCTACATGAGGGGCTGGGTTGACTGAAGTGCATTTTTTAGATTTACCAGCATCTGGAAGGCTGCAGTCCCTAAAAAGACATGGCCAAAATGAGTCTGTTGTAGCCAAACTGAGAGTACAAGAGAACTTTTCATAAGTCACATTGATCAATTTATTGTAATTATTTTTCACATTGATTTGATTTGATTTGATTTGATTTGTATACCACCCATCTGGGTGCAAAAGCCACTCTGGGAGGTTTGCAAGAATGATTATTACATCTTTTATACATTTTACTTTAAGGTTGTTGGATCTGTTTAGGCATCAAAGAACCACAGAGCTGTCATCCTCTAATGTCTGATGAGTCCCTAACCCATGCGAAAATAGTCTGATCAACATAAAATACAGAAATCACATCCCACAAAGGATATATGGTGATTGTGGGCTACATGTGCAATTAAAATTAACAGGCATTTGGGGTGGAGCTGTCTTTTAATAACCAACTAAAGATGAAAAGGTGCAAAAACTATATGGGAAGTTGCCACTGAGATGTTTGAACAACAGAGAACTGCAGTTTGCAGCAGTGATTCTCTCCTGCTATTTATTGAGGGGATGTCAAATATATTTCGGGGGCTGCTCAAGGCCCTCAGGCCATATTTTGCTTACCCAGCTCCATACTCAGACAGACTGGTCATTCAACAGCAGTCACATATTTTCCCTTCCAGAGCATACATTTCACTGGCCTAGCGTTCAAGAGCCCAGGGGTATTGAATTCTCTGTGCCATAATGAGTCAACAGAATACAACTTTGGGGAAGAAATGTGCAAATGGAATCCTATTTGTGAATTCTTGTCTGCAGATTACGGTTCATACGATGGAGATAAATAATGCATGCACATGGTGCATTAGAGTCAGAAAACAATTTGCAAATGGAGTAAATAAAGCATTCAGAAATTAAAGAAAATGAATGCACCAAAGGTGCTCCTTGCTCGTAGTTCTATTTGGCTGACCACTGAATATGGAGAGAGAAGTATGGCTTCAAGTGATACAAAACTGAACTATCGGTATTGTATATACAAGCCAGTGGTTCATGCCCATCTCTACTCCTAATAGTCTGCTCCAGAAGGTTAGGGAATTTGCTTTTGAGCAGATGTATTTGCTCCAGAGCAGAATGCCCCAGAATAGATATACTGGAGGAGTAGTGGTGCTCTGAAAAGGCTGGCTGCATAGGCCAGAAAATGTGGGTTGAATTCATCACTGTGCCTCCTGGAAGAACTTCTCAGCCTCAGGCTATCTCTGTAATAGTACTTTCCAGTCCCCGATGGTTTTGGACAACAAGCCCCAGAAATCTTGGTCGGCACAGCTAGTGATGAAGGCTTCTGGAAGTTTTAGTCCAAAAACATCTGGGGACCCATGGTTGAGAACAACTAAGAACAGAATGGCAAATCACTTGTGAGTGCTTTGTACCTAGAACTGCCCCTCCCCAAAAGGGTAGCTGTAAGATGGAATTGACTTAACAGCTCATATTTTTTATTGTTATGGTTTGCCAAAGCTGGAGGGGAAGGCTTTACTTTGGGTCTTTTACCGTGGGAGGATAAGGGAAGGGAAGAAGAAACCAGTTCTTCAGAAAAAAACTGATGCATATAATTTGATTTTTTATTCAAGGGTTGGGGGTGCTTTTCATATGAAGCACTTTCTTTTATAAACCCTCCCTTCCCGGACATTGACTCCCACTTCAACTGAACATGGTAAATTGTGACATCTGCTGGTTGTCCTTCTGTAGCAGTCAGTGTTAAATTTTTGGCATTATTTGTGTTAAGTTGTAACAAACCTTCATAACTTATTTAAAAACGTTTGCCAATTAACATTAGTGAGGAACAGTTAAATCATATGTTAGAACAATAAGCATGATTTTAAAAAACCCAAAACATTCAAAGTGTTCTGCTTATATACCACCCCATAGCACTTCAAGCACTGTCTGGGCGGTTTACAATTTTAATTACACAGGCTACACATTGCCCCCTCCCAACCACCACCAGCAAGCTGGGTACTCAAACACTGTCTGTCTGGTAATAACATGGTGATACCTTGTGTTATGCAGGTATGTGCTTTTTGGACTCTAACTCTCAGAATGCATCAGGCAGGATAGCTAATGATGTAGTCAAAAAAACCAATTTCACCCACTTCTAGTGGTAGCAGCAAAAGTTCCACCAGCGTACATTAAAGACTGTAGTATCATTAACAGGACATGGTTAACAGTAACAGCCTTTGCTCAGGCAGCTACAGATCTATTGCACCAGAGTGAGGAGGCATCTGCTAATTCTGCCCTTCAAATACATTCCTGTTGTCTTTACTGCCATGCATCTGAGGGGGATGCATGGCACACAACACCCAAACCTTTGATCTCCACTACAAAGCCAAGAAGTGAATCTGTCTATGTGCATTAAAATAATAAATAAATTAGGATTCCCAGGGTAAGGGTCTTCTTGCACTCAGCCCTAAACCATTCTCCTAAAGCTTGCTGATCCTTATCTTCTGAACTAGATACAAAAAGTGTACAAAGTTATCATTTGGGGTTATTGAGCTAGTGTATGAGAGATGCTGAAAACGCTGTGCGAGAGAATATGATGTGTTAATTTTAAGAGTAAAGAAACAGTGGAGAATGGGAAGGAGACCAAGAGAAATGCTGCCATTTGCCAAGACCCTGCCACCCCACCATCCATTAACTTCTGCTATGAATATAATAATATGAAATGAATAACTATGGGGAAAATGTACTATTCTATTTTTCCTTTTATCATTATATTATTTTCCCATGAAAAGAAATGGGTGGGGGAGTGATTCATTACCGAGAGACTGCCTTCAAAACAAATCTAATCCTGCTTTATTTGGGTCGGATAAGATAATTTTCCACATCATGATATTTTATAATATGTCAGAATAATATATATTGCAAATGGGTGCTAAAGTTCAAATAGAGTAAGACTGACTGAAAGGGGGATTTGTTTCACCTGGATAAAACATTCTGAAAACTCCCTACAAAGAGAGAGAGAGAGACAGAGAGAGGTGCCATATATTTTGTGCACTAAAGAAAATTTAAGTATTTTAACAGATACATTGTGTATCATATAATTTAGATATTGAAAGAATTAAATTTTGTTGAATATGTGGAAACTGGAACAAATTATGGTTTGGCACAGTATAAGCATTTTACATGGGATTTTTAAATGGAAAAAAATCACACTGAAATTTATTTCAAAAGTTGCCTTTTAGAAATAGGTTGCCTGCATTTCTACTTTCTCACTGTTTTGCTATTCCAGAAAAATACAGTACTAAACAAACAAACCAAAATTCACAAAGGAATGCAAAAGGAGCAGGGGCTGGAATAACTTCATAACCCTACAATTAATGGCCAAAAATCTTTTTTTTTTTGAATGGATTATTGAAAAGATATATAATTTTACCATGTGAGAGTCAGAAGGGTATAGTGGTATAAAGGTGGGACTAGGACCAGGAAGGCCTAGAGTCAATGACTCCATTCAGCTATCAAGCCCATATAATCTCTGCCAGTCAGGATCTTTCATTCAAAACATTTCACAGCATAGTGGTGAAGATAAAACAAGGGAGTCGGAAACAGGGAGAACCTCAAATGCTGTCTTGAGATTTCAGGGAGAGAATAATGGTGTATACATGGGGGAGGGAGGAACCCTCCAGTTTCCGCAAGACTACATTTACCATCATCCCTGGCCAAGTTGACCAAAACTGATGGGAGTTGTAGTCCACTAGCCGAGACCCAAGTTGTACCCGTGGTCTGCCAACTTTTACTGTGGGATCACAAATGGAAAATACTGGCATGAGAAAATATGTACATGATTTTGGTCCCACTGTCACACCACAGGTTCACATGGGCATGAAATAGTTCTAGTGCACCATGTGGAAATATCAGGCAAAGTAAAGTAACCAAGTAACACTGATCATGTGAACCTGCTCACTGCATTTGAGTGATGAGGTAGTTCTGAGACTTTGGATTGTCTTTCTTCTCCCCTTCCTCTCCTCTCAGGCCTCTGGAGAAGGGTGGATGGATTGCCTTTTTGTCTGTTTTTTCTTTTCTGCCAGATGCTTCATGAATGGTTAGAAAATACAAACTTAAAAGATCTGCAGCTGCCTCCTAACTTTCTCCTCAGGAGCAAGAAGGTGCAGAACTTGGACAACTTGTGTGCAGCCGTCATCATCTGGGAAGTCGTAGTGCAGGAGAGATATACAAATTATTCTTCGCCTCACAGTCATTATCAGCATCCTTTATCCACCCTTGTATTTAATAAAAATTGCATTACAGTACTCTTTCACTGGTGACTTTTTTGCCACCTTCAAGACTTCTTGGTGAGACACTGAGTAGGTAGGTCCATTCTTAAGGCACTTACCCATCATGGCTTATTCCAATTATCATTGCTTTTTCTTGTAGATATATAGTATACTTGCTTTAACACAAAGGCAAGCAAGGCCAGACTTATGGACGGCCTCTTCTCAAAGTGGATCACATTCATTCTCCTACCTTCTTCTCCATTTGAACTTTAAACTCCAACTAAGAAACTGTGTCACACACATTGTAGAAAAAGTAAATTCTCCATCCAGGAACCTGTCACGCTTCACCTTGCTAAATGATCTTCAGAGGGGAATATTTCTTGCAGCCCAGCTCTCAGCACCCTACCAGAAGTTGTGGGAAATGGGTCAGCTGACAGCAGAGTCTCAGAAGTTGAAGACAGTGTGGCATGTGTGCCACCTATTTGCCTAAGGAACTGTCCTAAAATGAAGAAATTAGAAGCGAGGGTAGGATTTCAAGAATACTTAATTACTAACTGGAAACAAATGGAGAGGCATGTTATTGACTCTTGCCTGCTACTCATTTTGCCTTTCAAGAGTCCTCTGAGCTTCTGACCACCTAAGATTGCCCAACATTGTTGCCTCTGCCTGGTCCCTGTTTTTACGGTGAGTGATTTACTGAATCAGATAATTGGCTTGGCCCACAACTTTTCCATACCACACTTGGAAAGGGGCTGGCTTAGGCAACATAGACCAGCACCTACAGCCTACAAACATTACAAAATCACACAGGCCACAAAGCTCCTAGTTCTAGTTACAAATATTCTTTTACACTAGGGATGGGCATTAAACGAAAGGGCCTTCAACGACAGTGCAGCCTACTGAGGCCAGCTGGTGTGTGCAGAGGTAGCGGCAGAGGAGGAGGAGGAGGCCCAGACACAGTCAGTAAAGCTCAGCTCCTTGGCTGCCTAGTTTCAGGCAGATCAAGATTGGAAATAAGCTATCTCAACAGCTGTGGTGCGGGAAGAAAGAAAAACAAATGAATCAGTTTAAAAATAAACATCCTGCTCTCAAGATGGCTGGATCAAGAGGTTAGGACAAATTGATTTATTTCCAAAACTAAAAATGGTGTTTTGTTTCATTTCTTGAGGACACACTGCTTGCTGTTTTGTTTCATTTTGTAAGGTTTCGTAAGCTTACAAAACGATGAAACTTCCTGTCATTTTTCATAAGGTGCCCATCCCTAACATGGAAACAATAACCAACATTTTATTGCATGACTTTATACCTTCATAAGCTGATTATGTTTATTTATTTATTAAATTTATATACCGCTCCATCTAGCTACCCGGCTACTCTGGGCAGTTTACAAGAGTGAACAAATATCAAAATATAAACCATGCTATCTATATGGGCTTTTATTGCTCATTAAGCACTTCCTTCGTCACACAAACACATACATCCAGGTTCCTGATCTTTCTCAGGATCCTTTTCAGCCCGGGGAAGCATCCCAGAACCTGGAATGTGAGTGGAACAGGAAATTCTTCATGTGATAGAAGTTTGCAGCTGATAACGTTAGTATGCATAGAAATAACGGACTGCAAGAGGAGTTTCAAATGCCTTCCAAAGACATGCTCACTTGCACAAGTTTTTCCTGGCTCACAATTAGAAGTGGTGCTTCTTTGTTCTGTTATTCATGCTTTAAGTTGCTAACTTTGTCATGCTTATTTTTGTATTATGTATTTATTATTGTACTAATTTTATCACATTTTTGCTTTAATCTCTTCAGCATTAAACAAAGTATGAACATGCTAAATAAGAAGCAAAGGAAGCTACTAAATAACATGCATGCTGAAGACTTGGATTCATGCATTCTCCTCCATATCTACTGTGGAGCAGAACAAGAGAGAATGTGGTGTGTTTAAACCATGGTTTGATCCCGTACTTTCTCCCAAAAGACTCTAGTTTAAACTCTGTTCATTTTAAAAAAGGACGTGAGTGCCTTTAATCATCAACTAGTATCTGTATCGAACAGAAATCGAGTGACATGCAAGCCCGAATCTTGAGAAAGCCTGTTCCACTGGTACTAAACTATAATTACTGACAACTAACATTATGATTAAAACTCTCCTCCATTAACTACAAACAATTCTGTAAGCAGGTTTGTGGCGCCTGGTAAAATTAGAGTCTCTAAAGAGGTTTTGGTCATGGCAGTGAGGGCACAGGTCAAAGTCTGAAACAAGAAGGGTGGTATAGAATGAAATTTGAAACTTCCTCTAGCCTAATTTCTGCTTCCTCCTTTTTGTGTGTGTGGAAACTTTTCTGCTTACCTGAGTATGCCTTAGCACCTCCTGAAAGCTAGGCCCAGGCTTTACCATGTGAGAAGGTATCCACATCAAACGCTAATTGGTTTAATTAACTTCAAGTCATAGCTCTGACAAATCACTCCCTACCTCATCAGCCTGACCATTAAAAAGTGATTTGCATTTGGAGTAGCAGCTATTTACTTAGCAGGTGAAAAGGACTAATGAGCCATGGATTTGCACTCACAAATCAGGTACTGGTGTGTAGTGAGTCAACGAAGAACTCCTCAATTGGGATCTTCTCTGTTTTCAAGGAGAGCTTTTATTCACTAATTTCTTAATAAATCTAGACTAATTGCTGACAACAATGCAATAACTGTGAAATATGCAACAATTTATCTAGGTGTTGCACAGCGCAGTTTTCAGGAGAGAGCTAATCTACCTTTTGCTAATAACATTCAGAGACAACTTTGAGAAGCATCAATATTTTATCTTTTAACCCCTGTTCTTTCCTTCCTTAGTAAATTTATTCACAATGGTCAATATCCTGTTCATTTATCAAGCCCTTAACTTGGAAATATGAAGCATATGCAGCAATGTAGAAGGGTCTAGTCACATGTATTTGTCACACATTCTCTTCTGTGTTTTGGCGTTACCTGCGTGGTAAATTGAGCCAGATCTGGGACCAGCTTTTAAAATTACTGACATATTTTGAAATTCTCCCATTAAATACTACTCCAAGGCAGTTTACAATTAAATGAATGTTTAATTATAGTACAATGCAGTAGAAAGCTTCACATCATGGCTAGTGGTTAAAAACTATGGGAGCTGTAGACCCAGACAATATGGCAGGCCTCAGGTTGCTTATTTCTGCTATATACTACTAGTGCACATATGAGTGAGTGAGTGAGTGAGTGAATGAATGTGTGAGAGAGATTGGTCAATTAGTGCAAGCACAACTCTGGTTGGTTTGCAGATTAAACTTGAAGCCCCACATAACATATCCATACATCCTCCAAATGTGCAGTATTACACAGCCAGTGTCATATCACTAGGTGTGTAATATTACAGAGAGAAAGAAAAGAATGGGAATTTCTAGGACAGGGGTCCTCAACCTAAGGCCCCGGGGCCAGATGTGGCCCCCCAAGGTCCTGAATCCAGCCCCCGGGACCAAATGCAACCTCCCCACTTCCCCCCCACTTTGCGAGCAAGCCAGCCTCCGCAGCTGCTTCTATTGCTGAGGCAGTTCAAAGCAGTGGGCTATGTCGCTTCTCCCACTCCCCCCAACTACCGCCCAGATGATCAGCATGCTGGCTAGTGGGGCATTCAAAGTGGGAGGGCTATGGCAAGGTCCCCTACTCCCCCCACCCACCGCCCAGATGGTCGGGGTGCCGGGTGCAGCCGAACGGGGCAATTTAAAACAGGAGGGCTGTGGCAAGGTCTCCCACTCCCTCCATAGCCCCGAGGCCCCAACCCTGCTCCTCCTCCACCCTGCCCACCTGCCTTCCTTGTGTGGCTGCCACCTGTGTTATTGTAGTTGTGAGGAATGAAGGGGCAGGCGGAGGCAGTGCCAGCCAACCTTCCAAGCCACAGCAGCCGTGGCAGTGGACCGCTGGAGGGATGGACAGCAGGTGACAGAGGGTAAAATGGAGTTAATTTCCACCCACCCCAGCAAGGGAGGGGAGGAGGGAGCACAGCCATGGCCAGAGGCTGAAGCTGCCACCACCATCACTGGGTTAGAGACCAGCGAGGAGGAGGTAGTGGAGAAACAAGAGAAGGGAAGGCCAATGGTGGCCTGGGCCTGGTTCCTGGGAGGCTGGCAGGGCTGCATTTGTCCCCGGTTGGTGATGGGCGGGCTGGCGAGCCAAGAGAGCACCGCAGCCTGGCTGGACTCGGCCAGTGAGTGGGCTGCAGTTGGCTATGGGCATGCCTTCCTGCCTCCCCTCCCTCCTTCCCAGCCCTTGTTCCCTCCCTCCCTCCCTCCCTCATGCACAGCGCACCAAGTCGGGCCAGCCCAGGAGAGGAGGCAGCTTTCCCTCCAGGGCACAGTGAGGATGTGATGGCCAGGGCACACGGCTGGATCTGTACGCAGTGGCACCAGCCTTGCTGCCCTTGCTGCAGCTGCTGCTCCTTATCCTGAATGGCTGCCCTGAAGGTGATGAGGGGCCTGAGTTTGCCTGGGCTGCCACCTCCTTCCCGACACAAGGAAGGAAGGAAGGAAGGAAGGAAGGAGAACTGCTCCAGCCGCTGCCACTGTAGGAGAAGGAGGAGGAAGCTACAAGAGAACAAAGCAGTTAAAAAGAGAGTAAAATTCCATGTAATGTTATGAGTGAGGGAAACTAACATTGAGAACATAGTGTCAATGCAATCACAAAGTCTATAAACACAAAGTCTATGTGTTCTTGTATGATAGATTCATGTAAAAGCCACATAATAGGTAGTCCATCATTCAGGTAAAGCTTGCCTAAAGAGAAAGGTCTTTGCCTATTTCCGGAAAGACATAAGAGATGGGGCAGTCCTGGCTTCTAGTAGAAGGGAGTTCCAGAGTCTGGGCACAGCAGCCAAGAAGGCCCTTTCATGTGTTCCCACGAGACATGCCTGTGAGGGTGGTGGGATGGAGAGAAAGGCCTCTCCTGATGACCTTGCAAGTACTTTACTTTCTTGACCCGCACATATGAAACCATTCAACTTCACTGGGAGTTCCCATTGTTGGATATGAGAACCTGTAAACTAATTTGTATCCACAAATAAAGTATTTAATTTGTTTAATTTTCCTTACGTCCACTCCATACATAGTTGCACCCCTTTGCAAAGTATCTCCCTTACTTATTTATTTTCTCTTTAACTGAAAAACAACACAAATATTAATAGACTCTCCTCACAACTTTGGCTGGCTAGTTCTCGATTCCTTCATCTCCTATAGTGAACATATTTTACGAGTTGCAAGCATCTCTGAGTTATTCATTTGTTGGCTTAGCAGAAGGCATCTGCAAAATTTCATGAGTTGTGCTGATGCTTTTCCTTAGCTTTAGATTATGTGACTATTCACAGGGGAATGAGAGGCCTTTTAAAATACTTGCTATCTTCTAAGCCAGTTGGTAAACGTTTTCTGCCACTAGAAGAAGTAGCAGCGATTCATAACACTAAGGAACACCAGTGTTGTTGTTGTTGTTCAGTCGTTCAGTCGTGCCCGACTCTTTGTGACCCCATGGACCAGAGCTCGCCAGGCCTTCCTATCTTCCACTGCCCCCTGGAGTTTGGTCAAATCCATATTGGCTGCAGCGATGACACCGTCCAACCATCTCATTCTCTGCCGTCCTCTTTTCCTTTTGCCTTCAGTCTTTCGAACACCAGTGTACTGGCTTTTAATTTAGTTCCTAATGCAGCCCTTGGTGTCCTGTTGTGTGATAATGGAACATCCCCACTTGCTGAGAAATATAAAGGTAGTCCAAAGGAGTAGCAAGGCAGCAACTTATCCAAAGGGCATCTTCAAATGACTTTATTCTGACAAGCTCATCATAAAAACGACTCCTTCAGTGACACGTGTTATAATCAAATGAAGCCAGGTAACTACCTCTATGACTGCACAAACTGGTGGAAGCCTTCTGGGCTATAGCCATGGTGGTGATCAATGTAACTAACTTTTGTACTGACTAATCTCAACATAATATAATAGAATCCAGATTTTGTGAACAAGTCTCAAGAATTTTATGAACTGATCTATGATTCTATGATCAGCTGCCCTAGTAAGGGGAAGCTTTAGGGAACTCATGGAAGAAATTCAGAGGGATGTCAATTGGTGTCACAGAACATGAGGTGGGGTGGGGGTCAAATTCAAATGTTTGTAATTCACAGAATCATTGTCTTTCCAAGTGGATATTTCAATTTGGATTTAAGAATCAATACAAAATAAAATACTTCTCTCCTCACGAGGATAGCCCCAAACCCAACCAAGCCCCCCCCCCCACACAGACAGAGAGTGAAAGAGAGAGAGAGAGAGAGGAGAGAGAGAGATGGATAATAATATTCATCTGCTACAAAGAATGCTGTGAGCTGACATTCATGTTTGGAGTGTTTGCCAGCAGGTTAATTAGTTAAGGGTACCTAAACAGAAAAATATGATTAATTTTACTCCAATATACGAAGTTATGAAGCCAGGTAATCCAAATTGTGTGTTAGAGAGACTATATTGGAGTTGCTTTGTACCTTGTCAGGGCAGCTGATGGATTTCTTTTAGTAGCCTCCAGCGAAGTGTGTGCACCTCTTCCCCAGTTGGGGGTGTGTCCTTAATGTATTTCCATCTACTCCTGCTATGGTTTGCCAGTTCCTTCAAGTGCCAATTATACAACCTCAGAGGGGCAGCCTTACACATTTTTATGACTGCATAAAACAGTGTGTAGTACTCTACTTCTGTAAAAACATTCCTACATATAAAAGAACTAGATCTAATTTCTGTTACTTAATGCATGCAGCCATTAAAGGCAGAGTACATAAACTAGCTGAGAAAATTCTACTCCAGGCAAAGCTGAAATGCACAAATAATTCAAAACTTTTAATACCTACAGTGAAAGCATGAGGTTGTTTTTGCATTGCAGGAAGCATACAACAACACCGCACAGTATGTATGTGAAGTTTCTAGCAAACAAAATTGTTAACTGGTATTGATTAGCATCCTTCTACTCCTTATTCCACAATAACCATTTGGTGTGGTCAATGCAGGCTTTCTCCCCTGTTAGAAGTCTTCTGGTTTCCATTAACTAATGACATTAGCTTTGATATTGTTTTCTGCTCTTATTCCAAAACATAGTTCAGCACATAAACTTCCTATAATTTTACTTACCGTATATACTCGAGTATAAGCAGAGTTTTTCAGCCCTTATTTTTGGTTGGAAAAATGCCCTCGGCTTATACTCAGATCAATGTTTCCCAGGTTTTGGGGTAAATTTTATTTATTTATTTATTTATTTATTTATTTATTTATTTATTTATTTAGAATATTTTTACCTCACATTTGTCCTTCGAAAAGGACCCAAGGTGGCTTACAATGAAGGGCAGTATACAGCCCAGAACATTTAAGACATATTAAAGTTAAGAACAGGGAATTAAAAGAGGCATCTTAGAACATTTAAAGGTAATAGTAGAGCTACAAAGAACATGCAAAACGAAAAGAAAAATCCATTATGAGAGTTGTAACATGAAAAACACTAGTGTTCTTATGAAATCAGTCAATGCAATCCTCATGTATGATAATCCATATAAAGTTACATAGTAGGAAGTCCCTCTTTCAGGGAAAGCTTGCCTGAAGAGGAAGGTCTTTGTCCGCTTCCAGAAAGACAGCAGAGATGGAGTAGTTATGAAGCTCCAAAGGCAATGTCCCTGGGGAAAAACCTTCCACTCTGAAGCTGATCGGGCAGATGAGGCTGCCACTGTTTCCCATATGGTTCCAATTAGGTTTTTTCCTAGGGGCAACCAATTTGGAATTTCATAATTCATCCCCCTTACCCCCAAATGTTTCAAAATTTCAGGAGATTCCCTAAAATCGCTTTCTTAAGGTACCCCTGCTACTTCGGTGCCCCTAAGGTAATTTATTTTTAAAATATTAAATTATTTTTAAAATATGCAATCAAAATTTACTTACCTTGGGACTCCAAAGTAGCAGGGGTACCTTCCCAAGCGATTTCAGGGAACCCCCTGAAATCTGGAAATATTTAGGGGTAAGGGGACTTAGGAAGCTCTAAAGGGGCTGGGATTAGTATTGACAGCTGCACAGGGACTGTGGAGGCAATCAGGGAGTTTACTCTATGGTATTAACTCCCTAATTGCCTCCACACTCCCAGCACATGTTGCCAGTTACTACCCCCCAGCCTCTCTAGAGCTTGGCCAGTATCCCAAATATACTCGAGTATAATCCTCATCTTATACTCGAGTCAGTAAGTTTTCCCAGTTTTGAGGCGTAAAATTAGGCCCTCGGCTTATATATACAGTACTTTTTCTCTTTGTGGATATCTCTTTTGACAACTATTCACCAGAATTACATCATATTCCCCTTTTTGTGTATGAAACTTGGCTGTGATGATCTGAGCACCAGTATAGTAGTCTATACCTTTCTCATCTCAGGAGTACCTGGCAACATCTCTGTGTGGTTTGCAAAATATTATTTACACTTTTACCTGATGTTTCTTCTTACGGACTCCAGATGGTGCGCATAGCTGCATTCCTGCCCGTTGTATCCCTTCAAGAATACCTGCCAGGCTGAAAGAGACAGGCCCAAGTGCAGCAATTTCCCATGTCTCAGTCCAACACTCTATTATCAACATCCCTCTTGCTCTATTTACAATTTAATATTTAAAGCAATTTAAATAATTTAAATTTAATCCATAAAACTGGGGGGGGGGGCTATGCTTCCAACTTCCATTCTGGAACATGGAACATATCCTAAGTTGGTCATTGAGGATTGTCATACATTTCTAATGGGCCATTTTTCAAATCCCCTTACCTGAGATACAGTCATTCTGCTTCTGCTAGAACAGTCATCTACCTTAAAAGGATTACCTCCCTCCCGATTTTAAGTCAACAGTATCTTTTCCCATGAGCTGAAGGATTAATATGTGCCACTTTTTATAACGAAATAAATAGCAACTCCATGCAGCTGATGCACCTGCATATAAAAATATGCATCAAGTGGTGCATCCAGAACCATTTAGAAAACCTTAATTTTAAATAAATTTAACTTGGTGATAAAGGGATAACAGTATGCTTCTTGATTCCCCCCCCACCCCCGACCATCCATCCGTTAGTATGAATGAGACAATCAATATGGATCAGATTTGTTTAGCATCAGGGAAGCAGGAACAGGCTGATCAATGGAAATCTTTATGTTCGGAAGAGATGCTAATATATAGTATTCTGATAAGAAAGCAAGAATGTATACAAAACAACCTGGCAGTGTCACTTGAGAAACAGAAATAGGGAGAAATAAATTCTGAAGTAGATTCTTTTAAGCATCAGTAATCACTTTTGTGTTTTTATTTTACAAGACAGTAGGAATCATTTATTTTAAACTCTGGGATTTTGTGGCTAACCACTGAAGCTCCAGTAAAATATAATTTTGAATTTATTACAGCCCATGTAAAACTGAGATAATACAACATGTATATGACTATGCCACTCATATTTTGGATCTTATTTTAATAATCCTTAAAAGCCCTTTGTGGGACAACAGATTTTTATGTAAAAAATTATAGAGCTCTCAAACGTGACAAGACTTTTTGCGAGATTTATTAAAGACAACATGAGCCATTGTTTGCCAAAGACAGGATATTGCATATAAAGATTAAAAACCCACAGTTTAAAGCAAGTACAGGATCTAGGATAAGGACATTGTTATGATTTATAACCTGCAATTTATTTTAAATAATAAAGTCATGAAGTTCCACACCAGAGAATATCAGCACAGCAATAATTTGTACAATTGCATTGCTGTAAGATATTTATTTATTTATTTATTACATTTATATACTGCCCATCTTCTGAAGTGGAACTCTGGGCGGTTTACAATTATAAACAAACAACAGAGAACAGGCAAGAAAATCAAAAGCAAACTACCAATAAAAATAAGGGGGGGTACAATACCCTCCACAGAGGATGACGCGGGTGGTAACCAGACCAAAAACAAACAAACAAACAAACAAAACAAAACAAAACCCAAAAGGAAATAAATAGAAATTAAGTAGAAAGGTCGCCAAATGCCTCCTGGAAGAGATGTGTTTTTTAAAGGTGGGCAGGGACGCTGCTAGGTGCAACTCACTAGGGAGCTGATTCCACAGCTCAGAGATTACTTAAAACCAGAAGTCATAAGAGAAAGCTGTGCAAGAAGTTACATGGGCAACCATATCTCTGCCCAGCTGGGACCATGGCCACCACTCCATGCTAACTTTCTTACTCCTTATGTCTGTTAAAAAGATGACAATGACAGCAGAAGAACTGTACATTAATTTATTCTTGCATTGGCTTTCCTTATATATAATGAGGGCTGTTGCTCAGTTGCAAAAGCATATGGTTTTCTTGAAAAAAATGTTCCAGGTTTAATTCCTGGCATGTGCAGATAAGAGAAGAAAAGAATGCTGTCTGAAATTATGGAGAGCTGCAGGCAGTCACTGTTGTTGACCATGTTGACCTAGAAAGACCAATAGTTCGTCTCTGGATAAGGAAAATTCTGCTATTTGTAATTTAAACTGTTCATTTACAAAGAGAATGGCATATTGTAATGATGTTCCAGGTGGAGAAAATGGTTTTGGTTCTTTCATACTCCAGGCTAGATTTTATCAAATGAAACCTAATGATCCCATAAAAGAAGTTATATATAAAGATACTAAATGAAGATACAAGACTTATGTCATTTATTGATTACTGGAAACTAAAATTCCTCAATTCAATGAAACTCCCTGCCCCCCTTAACATCCTTTGAACATTTCTCCGAAAGGTGTCTCTAATTTATTAGATTTGGCTCTCATTAGAACAGGCCTGCCCAAAGTCCGGCCCGGGGGCCAAATCTGGCCCGTCAGGCCATTCTGAGTGGCCCACAGCTGGCCGGCCCGCCCCTCCCTCCCCCTCCTTCGCCCCATTTTTTAAAAAAAATTCTTCTGCCATCACTGACACTGCTGGGAAGCTTGGGCGGCTGGGCAGACGGGCGGTCTACCGCCACTGGCACCGCAGGGAAATGTTTGTGGGTGGGCAGGCCAGTGGGCCTCTGCCACCACTGAGGAGCTTTGGGGTTGGCTGGCGGGCCAGCCGTCGCCACCGCTGGGGAGGTTGGGGGTGTGCAAGGTCACACAGATCACCTCTTCCAAGGGGCGACCTGTGGCCACGGTTCCCTGTGCTTCCTTTGGTCCCCACCTTCCTTCTTTCCTCCCTCCCTTGGTCCCCACCTTCCTTCCTTCCTCCCTCCCTCTCCCTTGGTCCCTACCTCCCTTCCTCTCTCCCTCCCTTGTTCCCCCCTTTTCTTCCTTCCTCTATTGGTTTCCACCTCCCTCCCTCCCTTGGTTCCCGCCTTCCTTCCTGCAGGTGGGGTTGCAAGGGGTCAGTGGGTGGGGCTTATGGGTCAGTGGGTGGAGCTTGCAGTGGGGTGGCAGGGTTGGGGAGCAACCGGCCCCTGACACATTCTCAGCCACCAAATCTGGCCCTCCTTACAAAAAGTTTGGGCACCCCTGCAGTAGAAGCAATTTTAAGGAAAACAATCTCTCAGAAATGTTTGCCATCACAACCTCTTTCAAATAATCCCAATTACAATGGGTTTTTAAAAATCAATCAATATTTATGGTTCAAATTCTGGTCATGAACTCTATACTAAATATTTGAAAAGCACATAAACTATGTACAGCTCAATTGTGTTTTTTTCATTCTAACAATAATGTAACAGAAATACAATACAAGATTATATTCTGTTCTGACTAGTGACAGAGGCAGTTGATTTATACTGGAGCACAGCAGTTTTATTTTGTTTGACAATACAGTATTTCTGCTACATGCAGTATGAACAGTATCAAAAGGTGCCTGACAAAAGAAATATATTACATTGCTTGCAGACGTTACCTTTCATAACTTAAAAAGGCAAACAACCATTGCACATTTTTGTTGCATCCAGAAGTCCTAGAAGTAATTTACCAAGTTCCATAGTTCAATAGTTAATACTTCTTTTAACTTACAACTCCAATGAATTAAGCACTAACATCAGTAGGGCATTTTTCATACTTTTTCTTTTTGAGTTAGGACTATTATCTGTCTAGAATCCAGTCATACAAGGACAACCCCAGCCCTGTGTATAAAGCATTTTCAGCATCAATGCACCCTCCTAATGACTCCAGTCTATCAAGACAATGCATGATTGAGAAAGACCTTGGTGACCTGTGAGCTTATCCGTTAATCTGAAAGAGAAGAGAGAGAAATTCCTGGACAATGTAGGCTTACCTTTTGCATTTAGATTAGTCCTCAGCAACATTTAAAGAACTATCAGCATTGCTCCTGCTAATTTGAAATTTCCTTTCAAATCATCAGTCACTATTAAGTTGTTCTCTGAGATGACTTTCCTGGTTTCATTTTAGGCCCCTGAAGCAGCTGGCAGGCTGTGAATTAAGGCAATTTGAGAATCAGACTAACCATCAGGTTTGTAGCCCACTAGATTTATTGTGTCTTATTTTTCTTGATAAATCTCATACAGAGCTCAAAAGCAGCTGTTTCTAACAACACTTGAATCAGCATGAATTCAAACGGTCAGTGGTTCAGATTCCAATAGCTCCCTTTAAGGAGTGGATTCGTTCTCTCTCTGCTCACTGCTGTATACCTGGGAAACCAGAGACACTCCTGGGACCTTCAAACCATATAGTGTTGCATTAATTTATTGCCCCACTGTGTCTTCCTTCCCTACTCAGGAAACATTCTATGGCTGGTTCCCGCAAATAGCAGAGGAGTTGGTAACACTGTATTCGGACTGCACAACTGCAGACTACATATAAGAGCTGGCATGGCTGAATAAACCTCTATACCAGGACCACAGTACACGCGGCCTTCCAAAGATTGTTGGCCTGAAACTGCCATTTTCTTTCAACCAGCACTATGCTGGCTTGGACTCATCGATTTGAGCTGAAATCCAAGAACATCTGGAGCAACGGATTTTCCCTATATCTGCCCTATAACAAAAGCTGTTTCCTAGACATTAAAAATATAGAGTTCAGGAGAAATAGTCTTCACTTGGATGCGCTAGATTTTAATCAAGTTCATGGGTTTAATTTTTATGTAAAGTTGTTCAATCTTGTTGGCTCCCATCCGAGTCTAAAGTGGTACACAGTGCAGAGTGACCAGTTCATGTGCTGACTGATTTTTTTATTCCAACTCCCAGGATTCCCCAGGTAGAATTCAGGGAGGTCTAGCCCAGAGTCATACCTACAGACACCAATATTTTACTCATCTGGACTACCACTTCACTCCAAGGCTGCATGGCCTAGCTCTGAACTTGCTTCCTGTTGTACCCACCTCCCTTAAAAAGGTACCACAGTGCTTTCTGAGTGTCATTGTTCTTAAGGAGGTGCCCTGAAGCAAGATTATAACACCTAGGAAGGACCACTTTTTGTACATTTACAACAGGATAGAGGTGTAAAGCCCGTAAAAAAAAAAAAACTGAAAAAATTCAGTAAAAAATAGTTTCTTAAAAATACCATTTCTTAAAAATATCATTGAAACTTAGTCCCAATTAGTCCTACTCCCTTCTATAAATTTCTCCCTTCTTCAATTCTCTTTATGAGAATGAGATTTTTATTTTATTTTTATTTAATACTGTGGAGAGGAAATGTGAATAATTGTTACTTCTGGGTTTTAAAACATTATTTTGTAGAGGTTTTTGTTCTACTTAAACTAGTAAACAGTTCAGGAGATTGCTACTCTATTTGTTACTTACAATTACAAATAAATATGATTTTAAAAGTAAATTCTGCTTGTAATGGTTTGAATACACTATATTTTAATATGCTAGTTGTGATAATTTTATGCTAAGACATATTGTCCACATTCATATTTTATGTTCCTAAAGTAACAGAATGACTCTCAAGCTGTAAAAAGGGGGAGTGCTAATGTAGCATGTTTTCAATTTTTCTGAAAATTTTCATTTAAAAAAAAATTTCCAACCTTCAAAAATTCCGTAATTTTACATCTCTACCAAAGGAAGCAAGATAGAAAGTTGACCCTGGTCCAGTTGAGCAAAATTTATTTGTGGCTCTGTGGGCTGGAACTCCCAGAAATTTGCCTGCAGATTTTTTAGAGAATTCTGAGAATAGAATCCAAAACAAACTGAATGGCTGATTCCTGATGCTGATTGAGAATGAGACCTCAAACATGATTCTCATGTGGATAAATCATATCTCAATGCATTTTGAAATAGCACAATTTGTTTCCTGGCTGGAATTGAGCAATAATAATGTGAAAATCACTGATGTCATCAAATGCCCACTACAGCACTTGTAAATGATGCTTAGGATCTACTTTCACTGAGTTTGGTACTCTTTTTATCATTAAAAAATAAAAACAATCAATCAAACAAACCAGAGATGAAGAAAGAAATGGATAGCTTTAACGTTCAGTACTACGACAGCTTTGCTTACTTCAGCTTTACTTATGGAAAATTAATTTCATTTTTTTTTTAAACCAAGGCTTCATTAGGTTTTCAATCCTCTGGAAAGTATTTTTTCTAAAAAATCTAGTTTTCCAATAACACACACATGCCATTAAATGTTCTAGTATGTATATTAGGATTATTTCAATTTAATATGCATTTATTATGCAGGAATTTTCAGCAGGAATGAATTATAGAATGGGACACAAATACTCTTGATTCCTAACAAATGTTCATTTATATTACTTTGTAATCTTTTCGAATACTGTAATTCAAAATAGTTCTCTTTCATATATTTCCCACTGACAGGACATCTGTAGTGTTAATAAGGTTATGCATAAAAATAAACATGTCAGCACATCAATTTTCATCCTTGTGGCCAACAGCAGCAATAATTCTGCAGAAGATCAGGATTCCTATATACATTCTGTATCCCTTACTCATGATAGTATCACTACAGTAGCATTGTTTTGTTCTTGTCTTATTCTATTCATTTTATAGCACCAAATAAGTCTAAAGTGATTCCTTCTAAAATATTTATTGCGAATACTGCAAATATCATAAATGTTTGCAAATTTCAAAACACTTTTTATGCTGAGCAACTGCACAGGTTGGAAAATACTTAATTCCGTACCATTAGTGAGGAACATGGGAGAATGGGCAAGGCCCAGTAGTAATTATAATTTATATTTAAATTAAACAGAATAGTTAGTAGAACCAAACAGGTAATTTAATATATTTTAAATATTTCTACATAGTGTTTAATTGGTATATCGTTAGTCAATATTTTAGAAACAATATTTTAGAAATTTGTATAAAATGTCAAATAAACATAATGGGATTTATTAATGGGACTCCAAGGTTAAAAAAAAAATCCCACCCACCCCCAATCTGAGGTCTGGATTCTGTCTCTTGAGGAATTTACCACAGAGCCATAAAACACCTACCATATCAACAAACAACATGAGACTCTGGGCAAATCCTCCTCCCCACCATGTTTACAAACCCCTGCCTCCTCTTCCTCCTCCCATATGCACTGTCTATAGAAACTTACAACTGGGCTGACATGCAAATACAGATACTTCAGCCAATGAATATTTGGTATGAATCGTATATCCAATCACATATTATATTGCACACCTCATTCTGTTGCTATATGTCTGAAGAAGTGGACGTGTGGACTAAAAATGTTACATTAAAATATGAAAGTTAGTCTTTCAAGTGCCACATGTTTTGTGTCTTTTGTTTTGTTTTGTTTTTCTTTGATTCTGCCTGGAATTATTTTTCATTAGATATTAATTATCAGACTTCATATATTTTACGTACAGGATTTTTTTTTTAAAGGCATAATCATTTCTTAAGCCCTGACATGGAACAACTTCCTTTAAAACACAGCTCAACTCTTCAATTAAGGAACTCACAGAGGGATATGCCGTTTTATTCACACAAACACATGAAGTAGGTTAGGAAAGAATCAGGGAGTAATAACTCTAACTTTACTGTGAAAGTGTCCCGAGAGAGCACTCAACAGCAGATTTGTGCCTTTGATGAGAATCTAGAAATTATATGGCCAGGAGCATTTTTTTAAAAAAAAAAAAACACGGTTGCTCAAGCATTTAGGACATTCATATGCCTTTCTGATATCCAGTGTCTATTGCTGGGTTCATTATACCTTAAGGCTCAAGAGCTACTTCCCAACAAAACAGTCACACAGAACTTCTGCCACTTCTCATGGACTTTTTCACAGTGGGCTAAGCTAAAAGAGAAGTTAGCAATTTTTCATTTAGTGGTCATAAGATGTACAGGGAAGCAGTAACCACCCATTTCTGAAGTTGAAAGCAGTAATTCTGAAATGGGAAGTAACTGAACAGGAAAAAAATGTGACAGCAGAACTTAAGGATTCCGTTGCAGACACACACAACTGCTTTCAAGATTTTAATTGGGTGATCTGATTGTGGCTCTTTTGTGTTACATTTGTTTACCTCCTTTTCACAAAGCAAAGGTACAATCTCACCACACTATTTCCGCAGTTGAAATGTCATGCTTCCTATTCCTCTTTTTAATAACTTCAAATACATTAGCATATAGAGGTTAGATTAAATTTTATTTTTTCTGATTCATTTGTCATGATTTATAAACATATAAAAACTTTTAGAAGAAATTAAGCATCAGTGGAATGTTTAATACTTTCAGAACAACTGTAAAAAATAAACTAGTATAAAACACAGAAGCAGAAGCAGCAGTCTCTAGCATTAGTTCACTCTAGCTATTTGCTTCCAAGTGGAAAACCTGTTTCTTCAGAGCCACAACTGCATAGCATCTGGGAGATTTTATGGGATCAAATAACTTCACCAGTCCAGACCAGGCAATGTTGTCCTGTAAAATGTTGATCAGAATACATCAGAAAAACATTAGTGTTGAAAGCTAAAATACAGGAAAAAAATTCATATTTTAAAACACAGTAAGCAAGTGTTGAAACTTTGGTGACAAATATGAGCAGTTAATATCACAATAGCTGAAATCCTGTTACTTAGCATATGAAAACCGGTAGCTTTCAATCCTTTCCTAACTGGCAAATGAAAAGCCTTTCATACAAGTCCAGATGACCTATGCTCACACACTAACCCAACATACATGTATGCATACCCCCAGAGAATCATGGAAGTGACTCTATCTGCCGGTTAGGATTGGGCTGAAAGTTACCATTTTCTTTCATCAAGCAACAGGATTGTTCACTGGCAGCTTTAGCTGGATTTCTGACATGATGATTTATGACCAATATAACGTTCTTATTAACACAATGCATATGAAATCTACACATGGTGTAGCCTTTTTGTCTCCAAACACTTTACACTGTTACTAATAGAAGGACGTATAAGCAGGTTTGTTAAGAGTGGTGGGAGTATTAATTAAACAGAATTTTGGGAAAAAGCAGATCAGCTAAGTTTTGCAGCAGTGATCGCTCTTTCTTCTTATAAATCCTAAATATCATTGTGCAAATCACCAGAAATAGTATGGCACATCTTGTTGCTTCTACTCCATTTGTGCTGAAGTTTGATGTTCTACTTTATGATTTAGGAGAGAGGAAAGAAGAGTCAAAGGTTGGTGCCTGTGAAGGTGATACTTCCATAATTTTTTTAAAAAGGGTAGCCTTCAAAATTACCTCATTATCAAAGAATTTCAATTATCTTTTTGAAACATACGTGTATCAGAAATCCAAGATTCCAAGTACACTGTAAAAACAGTGAAATTTAAAATACAGAAAATTTCATCCACAGTCTAGAACAGCATTTTATGCTGCACAGCAAAACAATTTTTTTTACCAGTATTGC
This sequence comes from Phrynocephalus versicolor, assembly GCA_023846285.1. Taxonomy (NCBI): domain Eukaryota; kingdom Metazoa; phylum Chordata; class Lepidosauria; order Squamata; family Agamidae; genus Phrynocephalus; species Phrynocephalus versicolor. The sequence goes on from JAHTLZ010003526.1 coordinate 37,267,419, forward strand.
GCTAGCATCATGGTTGAGTCTACTGTTTATAACTCGCATAAGTTTAACAACTTTACACAGGGACAGGACATATCAATGCAAGTTCTATTTACCGGGACATGCTTATCAATACAAGTTCTATTTACATGCTTGCAGTTTGCCTGGTAGGATAAAGAATGAGTCTGTGGATCTACAGCTCTTTTTCTCTTCCCTTTACCTGAGCTAAAACCAAACATGGGTATTTTTTTAATTAAGCACTGTTTCCTGTTTCACTGGAACAGGGAAAATACGTCCACCAGCTTCAGAATAAGCCAGAACAGTAACATTAGGGTCTGAAATTAATTTAAAATCCCACCTTGTTTCAAAATTAATCACAACTGTTTCCTAGTTCAGACAAAATGGGAAAATGTGGTTAGTGAAAAATTTCCAGGTTGTATTTAGCTTAGCAAAGGTATGAAGGAGGTCCTGGCACATCCAAAGGCTTATCAAATAAAGAGCTCTCAATATTCTGAACTTAGCAGCCGAATATTACTTCTATAAGCCATGAAATATACAGAACCAAAGCTTCTGAACACATATATGCACAGAGCAAAGTGTTCTGCCCATATGAAGAGTCCTTCTCTTCATACTTAAATGTCTGTCCTATTGAGACTTCAAGAGCAGGTTAAGCACACAGATGTCATAGCTCTCCGAAGGTTCAGGTTTCCATTTGGCAACCTACTGAGAACAATGTTGTTCAAACATTTTACTGGCAAGCCCCACTACGACACAGCAAATGCCTGCTTTCTATACCAGGGTTCAAAAGGTTAGGGGACCTGATCTTTCTTTCTCTCCCTGAGAAAAGCATTTCAGACTTCTTTCCAGGATAATTTCCATTTTGTAATTCAATCCCTTTGTTTGTTTCTTATATTAATTGGTCTCAAGAGGACAAAGAGCATGAGAGAGAAGCCACGTACCAACGGGGAAACCAGATAACAGGCGAATGCTGCAAAGGTACGTAGGGGAAGCTCGCAAGGTCAAGGGAGTTTTGAAAGTACCAGCGCTTTTTCTTAACTAGCCAATCAAAAAAATAAAGTGAAACTTCTCATTGTTCTTAAATTAACAAAAAAAAAAACTTGCAAGTGGAATAAAGGAGAAGCTTCTTAACTGCAGAAAATTTGGAAGGGATATATTCCCAGAATAGGGCCCAGAAGCTAGACCGGCAAAGATCCATGGTGGATTTCAGGTGGAAGACAGTGATGATGGAGGGAAACAAAGGAGAATCCAGGGAAAAGAAGCTTTTCAGCATCAAGAGGGAAAGACACTAGACTCGTTCTGAGCAACACCAAGAAAGATGCCCAGTCCTTTCCATCTTTCTTTATAGGACATCCTAGCTGTCCTTTGAACCTTTCTGGGTTTGTTTGCATCCTTCGTAAAGTTCACTGTCCAGAACTGGACATGATATTCAAGATAAGGCCTAGCCAGCATGGAATACAGAACTGGTACTTCAGTTCAATGGGAGACTATGCTTCTGTTTATGCAATCTATGACAGCATTTGCCCCCTTTTTTGCGGTTGGATCACACATTTAAGCTTGTGATCCATAACAATTCTAAGATTGTTCTCAAATGTAGTATTACATTTCATACTAAACGTATTACATTTAATGTGATCCATATATCCCCCATATTTTTAATTTTGCTTTTATTTATTTTCCCGTAGGCATATAGTTTGAAGAGTGTACACAAAGTAAAAAGTTGAAACTTAGCACTTCACTTATTAATGATTAAAATATCTGTTCAGGCAACACTGCTTCTTCATTACTCCTAATCTACCATGCAATTAAGAAGAAATGAAACAAGATGATTTCTTCCAACTAAAAACTGCTACTGAGCAATGTTGGAAATGACAGTTTGAACACTTTGAAATTTGGCAAATATGACAAAATCATAGTTTTGCTTTGTGTAATATGAAAAATACACAACCCACTGCTGTTTAAATAATTAAATAAATCCCTGTATGGCTTATAGGCATTGCATACTCAAGCATTACCTGCTCTTGGAGGTAGCAAAGGCGATCTAGAAGGATCAAGGCTTCTATGCAAGGTCCCAAAACAACTTTCAGCTGGAAGATATAGATAACATAGTAGCCATATAGTGAAAAATACTTCACTACTGCAGAAAAAATATTGCTCCCATTGTTTATTTTAATTTGCATTGATATCCCAATTCTTCTCCAAGAAGCTCAAGTGACACTGTGGTAAAAGGCTCTACTTTTACCACAATATCCCTGTGGGGTAGGTACATTTCACGACCACATGGTGATCTGAACCCAAGTGTAACCACTACAACACTGCTACACTACACTATACCCAAAATTACTTTAATCCAATAAAGCCTCTGTGAAATAAGAGGGTGCGGGATTTTTTGTTTGTTTGAAAAGCCAAATTGTAAAAACAAATATGGCTAGAATACTATGGCTGATTTATGCTTGTGAAAGGGGAATCACAGAACTCTTGGTAACAAATTACCAGTAGCCATTAACCAGATGCTGGTTATGTTCCAGGGCATGGCTCCAAAATGTGCAATGCCTATGCAACCAGAACACAACCAGCACCTCATCAACGAGCAGCAATTTGCTGCCAAGGCTCTTGTGATTTCCCTTATATAAACATAAATCAGCAGAAGGATTCTCACATGATGTATTTCATGCTTCAGTGCTTCAAAGGTATTACAGTTATGATTTTCAAGGGGAGTTTTGTCTGATAGCTTTTTATTCCAATGACCAAGAAACAGCATCTAGTAAAACAGGATTTGTACACACACACACACACACACACACACACACACACACACACACACACA
>JAHTLZ010003526.1:37277161-37288445 GCA_023846285.1 Phrynocephalus versicolor
AATAAATAAATAAATAAATAAATAAATAAATAAATAAATAAATAAATAAATAAAGGAAATCTGTGATATATATGTGGCGGGGACTACTATATTTACTCCATAAGACACTAAGACATTTCCCCTGTAGCTAAACCAGAGAAAAGAGTATCATATAGGGCGAAAAATACAGTACTTTGGATAGGATCATTGAAAGACAGAGCTCCATAGTAAACACTATGCATAGCATGCTCTCTTGCGCCCTTCAGTTGCCTGTTTTGGGAACACCAATATTAGAAATGTACATATTTGGGATTTTTCTTTTAATATATTTAATTTTCACACCATGTGTAAAGTAAATTATCAAATACTGATCCTGTGGATAAGGGGTTACATCATCATCATCATCATCATCATCATCATCATCACCACCACCACCACCACCACCACCACCACCACCACCGTATGAACTTGCTAACTGCACTAGAATGACTTTCACTGGCAAAACAGTCATGACAATAAATAGCATTTGAATATGAACTGCATAAGGAATAATCAGTTACTTACCTTTGATTCATCAAGGTCAAGCTTTTTTAAAGATTTTCTAACATAATCCAAGAAGGAAGATGTTTTAGAATATACTTTCCCAATATTGTGGTCACTGAAATGATAAATGACATTTATGCTTCTTGTTGTACTGACAGCCTACATATTGTCACTCCACAAAGAATATCTTTATTGTATAGATTAATCACACACATTAATGCCGTCAAAAGTGCTATACCAATATTTTTCATCTTTTGATTTTATAACTGAAGTCATGCACTCAAGTATTCTTTTCAGCCACTTTCTTTTAGCTACTGCAAAACAACAACAACAACAACAACAAACCAATTCTTTTCACAAACCTGTGGCCTTTTTATTACCATCAGGAGCTCAGTGTTGCTGCTTTTTAAATCAAAAGGAGAACATTTTGCCTCTAAAACCAATAATGTTGGGGAAGACTATCAAGGCAAAGATTTGAGTATCCCTTAGCCCAGTGGACCCACAGGTTGAGAACCACTGCCTTAGCCCAAGGGAAGTTACCATTTGTAATGTCAAACTCCTAATTCCATAAACAAGTAGGTGGGATTCTTACCAAGTCTTCTTCTACTTTCTAACAGATGCTAATTACACATCCTCAACTTTGAAAAGAGAAAATACCATGACCAAAGTGTAGCCACTACTGGATAGGAATTTCCACTGAGGAACTCCCATTGTTTCCCACGTAAGGAGCTCAACCTAAATAATGTACTACGTTTTGTGTAACACACCAAGAATTTATACTCAGTTTTGTACAACACATCAAGAATGTCTTTACAATTTTGGATACAGCCCACGAGATACAAGACTTTGTACTCTGCTCAACCCCTCCTCCCCAGCCATTATTGTGGTTATTTTAGGAATAATTCTCCATCTGATAGCAGACCTATAAAAGGATCCCCTTTCAGCATATATCCTTTGATCTGTATCTTGGCTTGTGTTGATTCTTCTCCTTGTATAAAATACACAATTTAACTTCCCCATAATGCACTATGACTAATATTAAAAACAATGTTGGTCAAATAGATATGTTAATGCTGATGTTCCTGTGCCTGTTTGACAACTCACTGTAAGTGCTCCGTTTCCAGAACTAACAGAAATGGTGCAAGACAACACTTTTTCTCCACCAGTGAGGCACAGAGCTAACACCAAATATTACTGAAATTTCATCTACTAATATAGAATTGTTATTTGTATTTGTTTTGCATTTTAAGTTATAGTAACAAAACCTGGCTGCAGTATTCCTGCTATAATATTTTATTTATTTATTTTTGTTTGTTTTATAATTATAGTCACAGTAAGATTTATACTTCAGCAGCATTATTCCAAGTGTTAATTGCTAATGGAGTGTTTTTTATTTACTTCTATTATTGCAATTTTCTATGTCTGTAAATGTCAACATAAAAGGTAAGTACAGTGACAAATGTAAAATAATGGGGAAGTTATATTGGAACTACTGTATACTCATTTCTTGAAAAAAAAAGACTCTTCAATTATTTATTTGAAAAATAATGAGAGAAAAAATGTTGACCTCACACACAAACAAGAAGAGGAGCAGTAAGTAGTAAAAGCATTTACTACAGTTCAAGTGCTTTATATAAATTATTAGCAATAGCTCACAGTAGGCACCATTATTCAATCATTTGTTTAACTTTACCTGCTTTCAAAGCAGGATGGCAATGTCTAACTTCAGCAAGCTTTGTACAGACAGGACATTGCAATGCACCAGCTCCTTCTCACCAATTGCTTTAATTAAACAATAATTTAAGGGGTAAATCTGCTTGCTACAGAATTCACAGAGCCAAAGCCAGAGTCCAGACTCTCTCAGTGGTTTAGGATGCTAAAAGGTTGGTGTTCTTTCAATACATGTCCCATCTTGTAATTATGTGGTTTCTTTTTTCTAGGTGCAGTATTTTGCATTTGTCCCTCCTGTTGCATTCGGTTGTTTTCAGCCCAGTGTTCAAGCCTATCTAGATCATTTTGAATCTTGTTTCTGTCTTCCAGGGTATTAGTGATTCCACCCAATTTTGTGTCATTCACAACGTTAATAAGCATTTCCTGCACCACCCGATCCAGATCATAAAAAATGTTGAAGAGCATTGGGCACAATTAACATTTTGTAGAGAACTAATATGCAATATTAGAATATATTACCTTCTTTTGACTCCATATAATTCTTCTACAATAACCTGCAGGACAGCTCTATAAAACAACGATTCTGTAGGCAACTGCAGGGAATCAAACAGCAGGAGGTTAAGCTGGAACCAGACACTGTAGCTAAACCAGAGAAAAGAATTGGCTGTCTTCAACCAATTGCTGGTTTCTGTTCATTCCTCCTTAAAGTCTTGTTGTTTAAACATATAATAATGTAAGTATAATTGTTGGGGGGGGGGGAATAAGCACAAGAAACAGCTAACACAGAGTTTAACAATGAAGAAGGCTAAAAGGAAATAAAAGGCCCCACAGACCATCTGGTGATATTAGTTTACTGTAGCAATGCACCCATCGAAGTATAAGCTATTCTTCTACAGTGAGAGGAAAAATATTTAAGTATTAAATGTGCTCTCTTCCCCAACAACTTTTTCCTTCCCCTGATGCATACAGAAATCACTGTGCTTCTAAAAACTGTGATGTGTTGAAGGACTTCACATCTTTAAGAATGAATAATGTGTTTATATAAGAGAAGGTAATTCTTGTGCCTTTTTAAAATGCAGGGCTAAATTAATCTCCTATGTATATATGCTTAAACTCCATTGAGGTCAGTGGGTTTAGAGCCGGGACATGTGAATCTGATGTGCTGAACAGTCATTCATATACCACATATGGTTGTACACATATACCAAAAAGAATGATAAATGGTCCAGCAATTATTTAAAACATTCACAAGAAGTATTCAGCTGGGGATTTTAAAACAAAGCATATTCAGAGTCCTGCCAAAACCTAACATTTGCAATATATCAAAGTAAATCCCTCCAATATTTTCCTGTTTTTATATGTTCGTCAGAATAAGATTAATATTGAGAAGGAAAATCACTGATTGTTCATTGGCCCAAGTCAGAAAGACACCTGAATCTGACCACTGTGTTTCTGGTTAAATGTCAGAAAATTAATTTATGATGTACAATCTGGTTTTAAGTTATTCCAATGTTAGGCTATACACCAAGAAGCAACATTTCAGTAAATCTTATGGAAAGATCTGAACCCATTATAATAAATTATGAGAAAATACAGACAGCATCTCAGCTATAAAAACTGAAAGGAGAAGGGTGTGTTCATTTTTTTAGAACAGTTGTATGGACTCACACTATGATGTTTAGTAGATTGTAAAATATTATGAAACAACAACAACATACAACTTGGGCAGTTATATCACTAAAGCCTGCCTACAGCAACAGGTTTCTATTGACCTGTGAACACAGGCTCCCAGAGGCATCTGGTGAGGCCACTGTGAGATACAAGAAGCGGGACTAGATGGACCCTTGGCCTGATCCAGCAGGGCTCTTCTTATGTTCTTATGTTTTTAACAACAACAACAAAAAAACAACCATTTACACTGGTAAAAATCCTGCTCTCCAATTCTTCATATGCCTACACTATGAAGAAAGATGAGGATATGAAAATCTGAGATACAAGTGTAAATGGATAGATATATGTTAATTACTAAGAGTCATATGATTGCTTTCTCTGCATGATTACACATAGAAAGTGGAAGAACACAGGAGTGCAAGACAACCGGCACTAACCCTTTTTAACATTTATACTCGAGTAACAAAATGTGAATCACTAAATGTATTTAATTAAGATAGGAATGTTTACATTCCTAATATTCAGGATTTTGTGATCAGAAAAGTATGTTCTCTGTCTTGCCCAATATTCTTCACAACCTATGCCGCCAATTTCCCTGTATTCCACGGGGGGGGGGGAATTGAGTCTTATAAGGTAAAGGCTGTTTAGAAACTATACTTCCATAATGTGCAACAATAAGAAAGTGGGTTCAAAACTGCCAATCACTTGGAAAGGTAAATGAACAGCCTGCAATTGTGCCATATGCTTGTTTTGGAGTAATGAAATAAAAAATTGTTAAAAGAGCAATTTAAATAGTTTCACTGATGCAAATTTAGCTGTCAGGAAAGGAAGTTCTTTCATAAACTTGCATGAGCCAGCATAACAAACCCACTTTATAATAATACTATAAAACATTTATTCTGTAGTCTTACAGATTTCATTGGCATCAAATGAGACTACTGTAATGAAACTGAAAAAGGACACAACTGCAAGACATTTCAAGTACCTTCAATGTATGTTCTTTTTACAGTATTTCAGCCACTTTTAATTAAATGGAGAAATCAGCCTATAAACACCAGGAAATAGAAGTGCAATTTCATGGTGCGGATGAAGAATATCAATCTGCTTCTAATACAAGCTTTACTATATGCTAACTCTTACTTCTGACAAGCTACAGGTTCAGCACAAGGTCATGTATTCCAAGTATTCAAAGAGAGAAAATACCTTTGCCATTAGAAGGGTTAAATACACAACATTACTCACCACTTGGCCAACTGCAACCCGCTCCAAAGCCTTTCAAGAGGAAAGAAAATCTTGTATTAATGTTCTTATCTAAACATTGTATAAGGAGACTTAATTTAGGAAAGATAACAAATTCTGTGATAAAAAATAAGACTGTTGCCTGAAAACTGTTGGGATCGCCACACTCTCTTTGTGTCTAAAATTTAAAATTATTATATAATTATACTTCTCCTTCTGAAAACAGCTAAGATGATCCTAGGCTGTATATTCTGAAAGATCTGTTTTTTAGAGTTTCATGAGCAATTCATGTGAGTGTCCAGTGAGTCTCCTACTCCATGTTTAATCAAGTACTTAACACTATCAATGTATATCCTTAAAATAATAGTAGAAGACTGGATATGTCTGCTGACCATTAAAAAGAATGAAAAGGAAACATATACCAACTTGGGTATAGAACACAAATCCATTTTTATGGAACAGAATCTACTCTGATTTCTTCTTGCTAACATGGCCTCAATAGAATAATTAACTAACAAACTATTATCAAAATGACACGGGGAATAACTTTTTAATATAAAAGCCCAGCTACCCTTTTCAACCCACATTCTCCACTTCCTAAACTCAGCTCCTCTGACTTGCAGCCTTCACTGCCATACCCTGCATTCCTTTCAGTTACACTCAAAACAAATGAGTTCGATTCCTTTACTTTCCCTTTTTACATTATGCATCTTTTCTCCCATTAAATGAACCATCGCTGCATTTATACATCTGTCCTCCACCCCATGTTCTACTTCTCTTTATATACTTCACATCACAACATGTGACATTTTACTAGAAAATGTGGGAAAGGGATCCACATTTGAACCATGGACAAATTTCAATCATTTATATCTTGTTTTGTCCCAGTCTGGATTAGGGCTTTGTGTCTGCTATTTACATTGGATGGAAAACTTTCAACAGCATGAATGAAAGCTTTTGTTCTAGTAAAAACAAGAGGAGGGGACTTGACTTGAACAGTGTGTGTGTGTTAGTATGTCCCTTTCCCTCACCTATCTCCTGATCTGGATTCAAAGGCCTGTACCTATTAATTTATTCAAAAATAATATATCCACACAATTGTTAATTCCATGAATTTTGTGGGTCACATCTCATGTGGCCCTAACTTGTATGCTTCTGGGACCTTGACATAGTTGGGGGCTTGTTTGGGTTCAGCATGTAGTACTCAATATCAATGAACAATAGGAATAGTAAAGGCAGCTAAATATCAGTGCCACTGGAATGTTAATCCCAAATGCATTTTTATATCAAAGATCTCATATGCAGCATTAAAGCAGCCACACAAAAACAAACATGGCACCATCCATATGAGCACTGCCATGTTGTGATAATACATGTATACTGGCCACTTTTTTCCATTGTGAACAGGCAAAAGATATGCAACATGGCTTTCTTGAGTAAAAAACAGGATCTGAATAATAAGAAGGGCATCAGAAAGAACAATGCAGAGCTACGTAACAGGAGGGGGAAAGGAATACAGTATTTCCATTATCCTATTGGAAAACAGGGTAGCAAGATGCGGAAAAAACAAATCTGACTATAGCACCTGATGAAATTATGCAAGCTGAGACAGAAGATGAGAAAGTCAAAGTGTCAAAGCCTGGGATATATAAAAGGATTAGAGTAGGATTAAGTAGGCATTTGATTCAAAGGAAAGATGTGGGCTACAAGATTGTGATCGCACTGCAACGAAGAGCAGTGGAGCAGCTCCAACACTCCAATCTGCTTAATACTTTGCAAACACTGACAGCTCATGTTGATCAGCAGCTAGCCTAGGTGAAAATATAACAAAGCAGATACATTTGCATGTAACTTTGGAGGAGAGTAAAGCATCAACATAGTAATCACTTGAGACAAATTCTTCAGCATCTGAATAAATATCAGTTTTTTTCTCATGTCAAAACAAAGTGTTAAAAATGATTTAAAGGTACTTCATTCGATAGAGACTGCACCTCTGATGGGTCATCTGATTTGCTTTACACAAACTATCCATCCCTCATGTAATTACCAGGGCTTCTGTTATAGACTCATCACATCATAGTTCAATCCAGCCAGCATTTGGTTAACTTTACTTGTGATGAATCCTATGGTGATACATGGGCCCCCAATCAAATTTAGAGGCCGGATTCAGGGCTTTTAGAATGCATCCTGATTCATTCCAGATGATATGTGACTCATCTGATCTATGACTGGGATCCATATCAAGGTTTAGTATTTGAACATATTTTTATTGTAAAACTTTAAGTACTACACCTTTCTTGTTTTTGCACCAATGTATAAGAAAGGTAAATATATAACAGCCTTGCTAAATTCCAGGCAGCTAGCTCTAAGAGTTTGCCTATTAGGCATACAGGTACCCTTAAAATTTGCTTTTTTTCAAAATAAGAAGGGAAAAACACTGAGGCAATTTGTGCTTCATTTGACAATAATTTATACTCGAGACACAAACAATTTTAGAAATTTGCTTTGCTTGATTTCAGAAACAAATGTGGCTATTCTATTTCAATGTAGATCTACAAATCATCAAAATCAGGCCGCATCAGTTCAATATCTCTCTGAATCCAGTATACTTAATTAGTTAAGGCAATAGTTTAAATCATTATAATTGATCTTGCGTACACCAGTAAATATGTTATACAGTACGGAAGGGGGAAAGAAAACTGTACCAGGCAGGCTGCCATTCTGGCATTACGACCACATAACCAACCTTCTTCCTTTAAATACTGACACATGGGAAACCCCCATGTTCCATGAGCATCACCTGCAATGAAAAGAAAAACAGTATGTCACTTTAAAAAAGAAAAGAACTTGTGTTAGTCTAACTGCTTATATTTTAAAACAAATCACTGTACCTTACTGATTGGAATGTGTTATGGAATTTCTTATGCTTTTTAGTATGGTACTTGTTTGATCCTTTTTGTATTTGCATATTCACAATTTTTAGCTTTAAAAAACTGCCTTTTACTGATGCAATCCACCTTAGGTCCATTTTAAGTTGAAAGGTGGGGTAAAATATTTTAAATAAATAAAATAATGAATAATAAGACACCAGCCGTAAGAAAGAGATAGTTATTTTTCCAATTAAAATTATTTCCCAAAGGGCCTGGACCTAAGGATTATCATATTTTCTTAAGATTAATCATTACTTCAATTTACCAAGCTCCTTCATGAAAAAGGATCCTTTAATGGTAAACACTGGATATATCTACATTATTTAGCATAAATGATTTATTAAAAGATTTCAGCATATCAGACTAGAATAACTGCAGTCATTTAATAGATCAAACATAACACTGTAGGTAGAAAAATATGAAGGAGACCTGTCCTCATAGCAAACACTTTTATATGAACAATACTTTCAGTTTCATAACTCCCTAAATCACTACAGCTATTTGAATTTGGTAAGGCACACTCTACTTCTCACCCCTACTGTGGTAAAAATGTATGCTAAACTATTACCTACAATGCTTTGTCCAAGCTGTTAGCTTCAATTTTCCATTAAAGGAAAAAGGAGCAAGCTACATGGGGCTGTTTGACAAACAGACCTTTGCAATATGGTTGCTTGATTTGCCTTCTCACCATCCTTAAACATACATTTCTACTGAAACACCAGAGAAGACAACAGCATATCTTCATTGTGTCACTGCTCACAATTAGAGATGGGCACGACCAGGGAAAATGACGTTTCCGAGTTGTCGTGTGTTGGAGCCGGCCCGTTTCGGCTCGTTTCCGTTTTTCGCGAAATTTTTCAAAAATTTGTCGTTTCGTTTGTCATTTTTTCATCTGTCGTTAGTACTGGTTTAGGGGGGGGTAGCGGGCTCCTGGAGGCACCTCTCTGGGGTGGGTGCCTCCTCTGGCCCGCTATGAAGGGAAAGCGGGCTCCTGGAGGCACCTCTCTGGGGTGGGTGCCTCCTCTGGCCCACTACAAAATGGCATGCATAGCCAAGTGGATATGCATACCAAGTTGCAGTGGCACTGGCAGAGGCACCTCTCTTTTGGGTGGGTGCCTCTCAACTCACAGCCTTGCAGTGGCAGAGGCACCTCTTTTTTGGGTGCCTCTGTGACCACAGGCCCACTGCTAAGTGCAGTGTCACAGTGCACACTGGGGGAAGGCTCCCTCAGTCGGGCGCTCTGTGGCTCACTAAGAAGGGAAACGTACTTGCGTGTGTAGTGCAATGCAAGTACGCAGATCTGGCTTAGGGTTAGGGTTAGCGCAAGGGCTAGGCTTAGGGTTACGGGTAAGGTTACGGTGAGTTAGTGGGGTGCACCTCTGGGTGCCTCTCTGACCCACTTAGAAGGACAGTGTACTGGCATATGGGTTAGGGTTAGGCTTAGGGTTCGGGCTAGGGTTAGTGGGTTTTTTATGCCCGACTGGCACATCCCAGAAGTCTCAGTCAAAACCTGGCCAAGTGGCCATGTGATTGGTGGAATGGCTCCAAAAAATTGCATGGTCCCTCCCATGGCCAGCCCATCATTGTGCAGGTGTAAAAAAAATAAAAAAATAAAATAAAATCAATGGAGAGGAGACATTTTGTTGCAAGAAAAACCCACTGCTGCTAGTGCTACTGTAAAAATTCTGGCAGTTTTAAAACAGCAATTTTCGCATGTTTCTGTGGTGCTTTGGTGTGTTTTAGGACCACGACGATTTCAATAAATATTGTGGTCGCCCCATTTTGGATCCCCCGCCCGCACCGCATTGCATGGCGAGTTGGCGAGACGACGAGGATGCCCCCCCAGCCCCCACCAGAGCAGCCCAGGACAGGAGAGGGGGGGAGGCCGGGGACCCCCCCCCGAAACCACCCCTCGGGTAGGTACACTCTCAGGCAGGCATATTTCCGCCTGCTTTTTTGGCCGGGGGTGGGTTTTTATATTTTAAAAACTTTTTTCCTGTGCCGCTTGAATGGCGGCTGGCGAGTTGCGATGCGAGTCGACTTGCGAATGCGAAGTTGCTGCGAGACGACGTGGATAACCCCCAGCCCCCACCAGAGCAGCCCAGGACAGGAGAGGGGGGGAAGCTGGGGACCCCCCCCCGAAACCACCCCTCGGATAGGTGCGGTGCACTCTCAGGCAGGCATATTTTCGCCTGCTTTTTTGGCCGGGATTGGGAATCGGGGTGGGTTTTATATTTTTTAAAACTTTTTTTCTGTGCCGCTTGGCATCGCGCGATCACTGCGATGCCAGGAACGACAACACGACAAATCAGACCCAATTTTTCTTTAGTCGGTTCGAGTTCGAGTTCTGGCGGAGTAATTGTCGTTCTTCGTTCCGTTACGTAACGGAAACGAGGAACGGAAACGGGAATTTCGCCAAGTCGTGCCCATGTCTACTCACAATGTAATAAATATCCCACAGAAAATATTCTACACAGTGTGAAAGATCCAGTTTAAAGAGACTGATACTTATTTCACTTGAGAATCATCACTGTCAGTCATTCGGCATAACTGTTATTTATTTTGCCCAGAATGGCAACCTGCTTGTAAATTATTAACATAAATGGAATAACAAGCTCCTTTTAACATCCCAGTTCCCACAAATACGGAGCAGGGGACTTTCTTTCTTGCATCAATAGAACCATAGTGTCTAGATCAAGGGAAGTGATAGTACCACTCTATTCTGCTCTGGTCAGACCCCACCTGGAGTACTGTGTCCATTTCTGTGCGCCTCAATTTAAAAAAGGATGTTGACAACCTTGAGCGGGTGCAGAGGAGGGCGACCAGGATGGTTGAAGGTCTGGAGGAAATGTCTTAAAAGAAGGCTGAGGGGGGATATGATAGCTATGTTTAAATATTTGAAAGGATGTCATATTGAAGAGGGAACAGGTTTGTCTTCCATGGCTTCAGAGAGTAGGAGTCGGGGCAATGGTTTCAAACTACAGGAAAAGAGGTTCAATTTATTTAAATATTAGGAAGAATTTCCTGATGGTTATTGCTGTTCAGCAGTGGAATCTTCTGCCACAAAGGAGGGTGGTGGACTTTCCTTCTTTGGAGGATTTTAAGCAGAGGCTGGATGGCCATCTGTCAGAAATATTGTGATGGGGTTCCTGCATGGCAGGGGGTTGGACTAGGTGGCCCTTGAGGTCTCTTCCAATAATAATAAATAATAATAATAATAATAATAATAATAATAATAATAATAATAATAA
>JAHTLZ010003526.1:37288455-37330398 GCA_023846285.1 Phrynocephalus versicolor
AATAATAATAATAATAATAATAATAATAATAATAATAATAATAATAAAGTGGAATGTTCTTTTTGAAGTTGAGCAAAGTTGGGTAGAAGAAAGTTTATGGTAACGTGATGCAAAAGAGCAATAGGGAAATCATTATGAACAGATAATGTGTGTATGAGGCAAAAAGATCAGTTTCTAAAATGAACTTATAGACTTTTAAAATCATTTAAAATTGTTTTCAAAGTGGAAAAGAAAAAGATCCTTTACTACAAGTTAATTACAAGGCAAATCAATAGGTGGCTCACAATGGAAGCAGTATAGCAAGCTTCTAAGGGTTAGGTTCAATATTTATTGATGTTTATACAGTCAACATTCACAAAACCTTCTGAAAATAGATTTTTATGGAGTAATGGAAAATTACATAAACTGCTCTATCATAGATCATGAAAATGGAATCATATATTTGTTAGTCTTCAAGGTGCCATATGTTTAGTCTGTTATTCCCACCCTGTTGAAGGACAACTATAATGACATACACTAATTAATCAAACGTAACTCTTACATGTATTTAGGCACATGGACCAGTTGTTCAGGAATCTAATCCACATAGTGTAGGCAGCAAAATCACAATGAATCAAATAGCACGAAAAGAAACAAGAGCTTATTTTAATGCTAACTACAATATAACACTGCAGTAAATACCTGCAATACTGTTCAGCAAGATAATATCAAGGCATCTTAAGCAGCGATTTAAATTAGAATTTGAGTTGAAAACTATTTGCAACCAAACATACTCCCCATTTCATTTTGTTAGAAAGACTGCATGTATACCCTCTGTACAGAACTATCAACAAAAATAAAATGAAATAAAATGAAAGCATGGGTGCCAACAATCTTGAAGAAAATAATTTTCCTTCATTACATTTTCAACACTAGCCAAACTTGAACTTTAATATACATCCCCATTTTTACTTTATTTTAAAGTTCCATCACACCATAGGAGTGTTCAATCTTTATTCACACAAAAACATGACAATTTGAAAGAAAGAAAAAAGTAATCAAAAGTATACTCCAGATCCATTTTGAACCACTTCTGGGAATCAATGCCTCAAGGAAAAATATGAAATTTGTGCCAAACCTGTCAAAAATACATAACTGACTGAGGATCTGATACAGCTGTCAGTGTAAAATACTCAGGGTCTGCCAAGCACATAAAAAAGCTCTGCATTAATCATATACTTATTAATTGGAGTTCCTTAAAACTGTGGACCAAAGATAAATAGTCAAGCATGACTTGATACAGACCCTGTATCTCAAGGGTGACACCAACTACTTATCAGCTATTTAATTATAAAGATTACTATCTAGGACGCAATAACCGAAAACTGTGTTCAAGCGAGACTTGCTGATGTGACGAAGCTAAATTTCATATATATAAGCAGCACACAATAAGTTTTTAAAAGTAAGGCCTCAATGGATAAAACAGAAGTAATTACCCTTTTTGTTGTTATTTTCTTACAGGTAAACTCTCATCATAATTTGTAAATTGTCAACAAAATGTATTATTTGCCAAAAAGAAATTGATGAACAGATTTGTCAGAAAAAAGTCATAAATTTTGTATCTGTGATTCGTTGATTTTGACAAATCAGGAACTGATACGAATTGCCATTTTTTCAATTTGTGCCCATCTCTAATTATCATTGAAGAGAGAAGAAATATTATGGATTAGAAGAGGACAGGGTAGCTCATGATATAGTATTACTTCTTTATTTACTTTCTTTCTATCTATCCTTTTTTTCCTCTTAAAAAGTGATCCAAAGTGACTTAAAAGTGACTAAAAGTAACAATCACGACCAGAGTAATTTACAATATTAAAATACCATCATCTAGAGCAGTGGTTCTCAACCTGTGGGTCCCCAGATGTTCCTGAACTGCAACTCCCAGAAATCCCTTTCAGCACAGTGAGTGGTGGAGGCTTCTGGGAGTTGCAGTCCAGGAACATCTGGGGACCCACAAGCTGAGAACCACTGATCTAGAGTATTAAATGCACACCAATATTAAAGGCCATCCATTAAAAGCTCTGAAAAGACTGTTAAAAGCACAACAAACCCACTAAGGTATACAAACACATTTCTCAGGCAGGCATTCCATTTCCAAAGGCTTGCTTAAAAAAGAAAGATGTTTGCCTACCGGAGGGACAACAGAGAGGGCATCAACCTAGCCTCAGTCTGGGAGCAGTGCATAGGATTAGCCATCTCATATGTAAGACTTTTAAGAATTCTCAACTGGATCCAATGTTCAATTTTGTTTAAAATATTTTAACAAGATATAGGATTTTATGACTATGAAGTAAAAGAAAGAGCACATAACCAAGACTAGTTCCACCTGGCCACCAAAGCATACAGAAGAAATCTGGATTTGTCTCTGTAGCCTTTTAAGGCAAACACTGGCTTTCATTTATTCATGAACAAACATTTGCTTTTCTCTCTACTTCAAAAAGAAAAAGAGTCGGATTAAAACCAGCATTTCTTTATACTGTTTCTTCAACAAAAAATGTTTTATATTTTGAACTGGTCACTTACTAGGGGAGACTGTCAGAGAACCACAAGCCTGTCAGTGAAATTCAATAAGATAATGGTTTTTAAATGTTTCAATATTCATGCTGGCCAGAAACATCTGTTATGTCCTTTACAGCCATGTGTCAGAGATCTCACAAATTGATTCAAACACTGCAAGCATGCCCCCTTCTTCTGCCCATACAGCAGTATTTTGAGATGGTATGGAATTGAAATTAAGGGCTTTGATCTTTCATTTGGAGCATTTCATAAGTTGCCATGGTATCAAAGGCATTTGTTTTTATACGGATACTACAGGAGACAGAAAAAAGATTCTTTCATCACTCTAAGAGAGTCAGGCATTCAAAATTAAAGTTCACCATTGTGCAATATTACTAACGGAATGTGCTGTCCCTTTAAGTGCCTGCAGAACTGAGCTGGCAGTTTCCAAAGAAGAAACACAACTTAATACTCAGTTCAGTATGTTTCTATCAACACAAAACAGAACTGGAGTCAAACAGTCTTACAAAACCCCATGCCTGTACATTCAGAACTTATTTTTGGGGTCCTTCATCTGTTTTTACTACAAGAGATTAACTCAAGTATCACTCCAAAATTTGCACTTTATTATTCTCTACTGTATTTTTCAAAGCCAAGTAACAAAAGATAAAAGAGAAAGCCCTTTTCCACTGTAAGAATGGAAAAAATATTTTACAGAATTTTGAGACAATGCTGAATCTGTTTCCTATTTCCCCTTTTCAGACCATATACATGAATAATTTTTCTCAAATATAAACACATTCTTAAAGTGAAATCCTCTAGAACTATTTTCTCCTATTTTATTCAAGCTTGCAGTCATCTACAAACATTTGAAGCTTCCATCTGTGACAGCAGCATCTATAACAGCAACTAAAACCTAGTAGAAACTTCATGTTTCATATCCTAAGCTTGAATTACTATGTTATGAAGCAGTGGTTGTAAATAGCAACATATATGCATACAACCTGCTGTAGAATACACAGGTCAACGTTGGTTTGAATATATCTCCAAGGGAAAAATCTGATATAAACTTGATTGAGATAGAAATATAATCAAAACACGACTCAAGTGGAATAAAAACATATAACATTTAAAATTCAGTATTACTAAGCCTATAGTCAGTACAAATATTGATAAGGATAGTAAACATGAAAACCACAGGGCATTCAGAAGCAAGTCTTTTATAAAGCATATTAAAATGAAGAAGTCAGCAAAAGAAAAAAGAAAACACACTCAACTCATAATATTATTTCAGTACCTTTCTGAGTTTCTTGCTGCTCAGATAGCAGATGATAGCAGCAACCTACACTGCAAACAGCTTTGATTTCAGGTTTAGCATTAAAAAGTCGTAAAGTGCTTGGAGCAAGATCACCACAGGTATGTAGACCCACCAGTACACAGTCCTAAAAAAAGAAACAAACAACAACAATATTGAGAATGACCTGGTGGGTAGGGTTTAAAAATAACATTAAAAGTAAAATACTGCAACATTGGGAACCTGAGAGTAAACAAGGGAGCCTGAGTTAATTCTATCCCAGTAAGCATGGTAACACTAGTTCCTTACCTCCATCCTCTCAGAAAGAATAGAGAAATTGAGAATTAGGTGTTTACTTTAGGGGAAGGGGGAGAAATGGTTACAGGAACCATTATGGTGGTGATTGTGGTGGAGAGGAGGAGTGTGTTGACCATAAGAAAGTGGAAGATAGGGCATAGGCTTGGACCAACAAACATTTGATAACTCAGTGTGCAATCAGGTGGCTGGAAAGGGACACACCTGATCACAGCTCAAAAAGGTTGTTTTAATGAGAGTGATCTCCCTTAAAGTGACCGTCCGTTTGCTAGGAAATCATTCTAGCATGGTCTCAAAACAACAGAGGCCCTACAACTGGATTAAAAAGGCCAAGTTGGAAGAGGAAGTGGACTAAAGTGCATTCTCAAATGGGTTATGTAATGGTTGGGGAAAAGATCACACTGGAGCACTCTATAACAAGTCCAGATTGTGATCTGTTTACCTTTGTGATCACATTATTAGCCTCCAGCAAAATATGAGGGAGAATACACAGGCATTTATCCCACTGTTTGGTCTGCTGTGGGTATGGTTTGGTTTACTCCTTAAGCTGAAAATCAGATAATATATTTTCTGGAGTAAATAAGTGAAGCAAGGGCAACTGATGGCAAATAAATATAATTCATGAATCAAATTATGCTCAGCCCCATCTAAACTTATGAAATGCAAAACAGAGTCCACACTGTTAATTTCCCTTCCCCAGCTATGGAGTCTTTGTTAAAATGTCTTGAACTCCATCAACCACCCAGTTCAATAGCCTGTAATGACAATAACCTCCAGATCAGCAACAAGATCACGTAGCTCCGTTTCAGCTGTGATGTACGATGTTAGTGGACAATATATGTTAACTTCTTTTGATCTGCTTGCTTTGGCTTTAAGAGAAACCATCTTCCTTCTTTCTTTCTCCTCATCACACAGCTCCCTGCAATTACTTCTGGGTGAACAGTCAGTTTCTACAGCATCAGCCGGAAGAATATTTAGAAATACATTTTCTGGAATGTTATCAGCAGTCTGCAGCTGAGCCACAGAGTGAAATTCACATTGTTTGTTAGTAATACATATATCAGGGTCCGTGAAAACATCAGCTGCTCGAAAAAGAAAAGAATCTGAAGCAGCCACCGGGTCCTGACTTTGAAGGCTGTTATTGGTACTTAAGAGCTTTTCACTGACATTTGTGTTGTATTTCTCTTTATCATGCTCTGCTCCTTGGTTTGCCTCTTCCAACAATTGACCTCTGACATTTGTTCTTGCCCGTCTTTGATAGGCTTTCCAGTGTTTCTTCAATTTCCTATTCCTTTCATTAGCTCCATGGGTGTTTGTATTTGAGGAATCAATTCCATAAACCTTCAGATTATACTGCAGTGATAAGAAGGAGCTCAGGTAGCCTTTCCCAGAACCCAGGTCAATAACCTGCAAATGAGAAGAAGTATTTTTAAAAGTGGTTTATATCCGTATATTAAGAACCAATGCCTAGAACCTATAGAAGACCAATATTTTTGGAAGTAGTTGATACCCATATATTGCTAACAAAAATTAGAAACCATTTTTTTTAAAGTAGATAAAAGGTATAGGTTCCATAGTTTTCTTTCTTTCAGTTTAAAAATAATTACCTCCACCACCAAGATATCCTCTAAGCTGTTTGCTTGCACACCACCTCTTGTGCTCTGCACAGGAATTTCCCTATCCCTATGCACCCCTAGTGACTGCTTTTCTTCCAGTTGTGACAGAATCCATAGGGGGAGTTGCTTGTGCATACACACTCTTTCTGAAGGAGCAGATTAAAAGCCCCAGAAACCACAGTTGACCAAAGCTTCCTGTTGCATCTGAAGTAGGGTCAATAGCTTCCAACCAAACCAGCGTACGAAGTCAGCTTTCTGCAGGTACTATGAAGCTTTGCATAAATGCATGAAGCCAAGATCTGATTGTTCAAATCCAAACAAGTCATAGTAGAACTATTTGGTTTGCTATTAGCTGTCAAAGTTGGAACACGTTACATAGTCTATTCAGATGGCACTTTACCCTCTGGATTCTGAGAAGAGAGCATACATTTTGGGTTCCTTTTTCAAACCTCTGTTGAAAGAAATTTGAAAATCAACTGGGGAGAGTCTGTTTTCAAATTAGAAATGGAAAGAAAACTCGTCCAGTTCCTTGTTTGCATGCTGACACAACAGGACACTGCAGTCAGAAATTACAAGGGAAAGTCCCTTGAGAATGAATGAAACCAAAGGCTTGTTCCCGTCCCAAGACCTCTGTAATTTTCATAAAATCTATCTAGTACCATTTTCTTCTGAAAAGCAAATCTTTCTCACTCACTCACACTCATAAACACCAAGTACGGAAGGAACTGCTGACTGTTAAGTCAGGTGCTACCAACCCAGCCATTGTTTCACATTCTTGAAGAAAGTAGCTGTCTACCTATGCAATCCAGGTAACTGCACAAATGTTCAGAGAATACAAACAATTTCATGTAAAATTTGACTTTTTGTGTTAACATTCTCACAACCATTAGAACTCAATTCAAAGCACTTTAAAATTCTTTACTCTCCCCATCAACGAGAGAATCATGCTTCAATTCCTTATCCTTATATGCAACAATGAAACAAGTATGGTAGGGTTTAGATCTCTAGTCCAACTGACCTCGGGATAATGTAATATTTAACAATATTGCCAGTATTTATGCAGTAATTTCAGTAGTCCTAATGTGCTACTCACATTACCCCAGGCAGAATTACAATCAAATAGGACAGTGCTTTAGATTGGAAGCTAAGGCAAACAGAATGGTACCTTGTCCTAAGAAACACCAAGAAGCTCACAGGTAATGGAGTACCAAAATGTGCCCTTTCTTTCCTGCATACGTATTGTCATGCCGAGTCCCTATATGGCCAACAGCTATCTAGTTTTGCCTTGTATATCCATTTACTTCTCCTAAGAGGGTATTGAAAGAACCCTTCCTTGAGTCCCAGATTTTTCAAGAACCTTGTCAGACAAATTGATGTGTTTCTAGAAAATGGGTAACTCGAGGAAGTGCATCTCTTTGCTCAGAATCACAACTTTTAGTAAGAAGTGACTGTTAGCGATCTGTTGTCCTCACACACAGCTCTTTATCAATGTAACAAAGGAAGTAAAGAGCAATTAAACTTGCTATCTAAATAGAACACTTTATTCAGGTATTAAAACACATTATAAAGTGCTTGCATCTTTTGAATTGTGCTAAACCTAGATAAAACTAGGTGCAGCATTTGCCAAGTTTTTTTTTTTCATGGAAGCATTCTGGAGTAAAAGTTTTAAATCAAGTGCAAAGAATAACCTGAATTTGGTAAACCTATGACAGAGTATGAATTTGCCTCAAATCCCCTTTAAAGGGGGAGTATTGGAAATTAATAGTCCAAATTTACAGAATATGAATATTCCAAACAAGAAGAGAATACAGAGTAGAAAACTGACTGATAATTCCATATAGGGAAAAGGCACAATGCTTTTCCAGAACTGTTTAGCTTAAATATCTGAATAGATGGAATATGTATACCTTTAAATTTCAACAAACCCCTCTCAACTATTTATAACCCATACCAAATGTCTCCATCTAAAATGCAGACAAAACAAAATTATGACACTGTGTCTAAAAGACTGATGTGAAAAAAGATGATATATTAATTCAATGCATTTTTCCTTCTTCACCTTCATTGTGGCATCCAATTTCCGTTCAGCACTCCTACACAAACAGCTTAGTCCTACAAAGCAACTGTTATACTTTACTGACCTCTAGCGACTGTCAACTTGCTAGCAATGCTTTAGGAAGCCAGTTATAATGGCTTTCTAAACAATTTAAGAAACATATTCATCCCACATTATTATATTTTATGAATATTTGTGTTCCCTTTGAATGGTGCAATGAAAGTTAAGTTCAGTACAGTGAAATGAAAAACAGTAAAAGAAAAAAGCTAATCTCATCTGAAATACCTCTGATCAAACTTTGGCACGCAATGCAAATGTAAACTATTAAAATGAAAGTTCCAAGACATAATTAAATCTTTATGGGATAGGATAATATGTCCAAATATAGTTCTTATCAGCAAAAAGGCAAAAACTTTAATGTAATAAAACAAAACACTTTTTAGCAAGTAAGCTTCGGTTCTAAAAAGAGCTTTTATGTCTACTGTTCAATTGATATTAAAAGACTGACCTTTTACAGCAGAATTACTTGAGGGCCTGAGGCCTCACTCTAGTAATCCCAGCTCAATTAAAGGGATTTACATAAACATCTACATTCAATTCAGTAAATTGCTCAGTTGGCTTACACTAGTTGGAACTAGCAACTGGATTTAGGCACATGCTTTACTTTATCTATTCGTTTATTTTAAATTGAGTAATATAATTCAGTGGATTGGAGCACCCATGTGAAGAACCAGGGGTTGGGAGTTCAAATGCCAACTGCTTCTCCTGGAGAGGGATGAGCTGAAATCACCAAGAAACATGTGTTGCTTGTGAGGTTGGTTACATCCCTTGACCTTGGACAAGCTACACGGTGCTACAGTGGCAACCAAAAGAGGGAATGTTAAACCACTTCCGAGAACATCACACATTAAGACTATCATCATCGTTACTTTTAAATGTTTTCAATGCTATTATAAAGATTTGTATGTTTTATGCTATATTGTCATATGCTACAAAAATCCCTTATAATCAACAAGATCATCATCATCATCATCATCATCATTAGAAAAAAAACATACACCCTGAATACGTGTAACATGTTAGAAAGGAAATGCAACAAAACTAGCAGGTTGTCTAGTTTCACCTTTCAGCTTCTGCAGTCCTTGGTCTTTTCTCTCATACTGATCTTGCAGCTTGGGTGGCCAATATTGAGCTGGCTTCAGAGAAAACCACCTGGTACAGATGAAAGGAAACTCTCCCTTTTTCCAATCTCCCAAATACATAAACAGGCCTGGCATATGGTTGAGCTCAGTGCAACCAAGGCTTTCCTTCTCTTCTGTCTACAGCTGGCCATTCAATTGTGTTCCGCTTCTGTGGATTTTCTTCAGGCATAAATTGGCCATCTGGGACTGGCTTTTTCCTCTGCCCTGTGGAGAACAGTTGTGCAAGGGCCTTTCCTTCCAATTTCATATCATTTACAGCATATCTCAACTGATTACTTAGAACTGCTTCCAACTGAGTTTGCAGCTGAGTCACAATGACTATTACATGCCTCTTAAGGAACCTGGGGAGAGAGCTCTCATCTAATCATCTGACATCTATGACATCTATATATACTTTGTACCTCTGGTGAGAGATTCCAGAGGATGTACACTATTTCTGTTATTGGTCTCCTTTAACCATCCAGCCCCCTAGCAAATATACTAGTATTGTGGACCAGATGACCCATAGGTGGTCTTCTCTCTAGCTTTTGTCAGTTGGTAGAGATACTTTTATTCTGTGAGACTTTCCTCTGTCAAGTATCTCCCATTTTCTATAAACATTTTTCCTCATTGTAGTTTCTACTTTTGCTCTATTTTAATGTGCTCCTACTGTATTTTACAATGTGATTTTAGAGAGTTGTAATCCACCCCGCCTGACACAGGGATTTAGAAGGGTGTAGCATGACTTTTTATATAAATAGTCTCCCAGTAGATGTAGCTTTTCCAATCACAGAGTATAAATCCCGAGTTCTCTGCTATTTTCTGTTGCTGCTATCATGACCTAAAAAACTAGCAGTGACACCAAAGCTAAGGAATCAGGAATGCTGATGGAGGAAGCAAAGAACTAACTCACCAAGACAGAACTCAGGATCACTGGAGCAAAGTGCTGTACACCTCTAATTCTGAGACTTCTGATCCCTGGCATTTTCATGCCTGACTCAAAAAACTCCTGATCCAAGAAATCCGAAGTTAACACTTCTGAGTCACAGACCACTAATTCTGGAGCAGAGACCCTCACCCAATTCTAGGGTTCTTATGCTTCACAAAATATCTGCAATGCAGCCAACATGCCTTATTTGAACACATGGAGAAGCAATGGAACATAAGGTCCAAGGCCCTGCTTAGGATCTGCCTTACTAAACAAGCCCACAAAGCTTCCTCCATCTTGAAGGTTTAAAAAAGGGAGGTGTGGGTGTGCTCAGTTCAAACTTTTTGACTGTTTGTCCCTTTGCCTCTCTCCAAGGTACTGAAAGATGTGTGGCTCTACATGGCATTTAGCTCTTCATGAAAAGCCACTCATTTCTTGTCTCCTAGGGCTCTTTGTTGACAAGTCACAGAAACAGAATACAGTACATTAAAACTGTAAGAGATGGCCTGTTTGACGTGTTAGGGGTGCTTTTGTAGTTTTTTCGCCATGTTAGGGGTGCTTTTGTCCTTTTTTTCACATTCCCCATCATCACTAACCACAGTCCTTCCCACTTGTTGGTATAATTACTAGGCCTTCAGTTTTTTGCTTTAAATTCCAAATTAAGGCACAGGATCATACTTTTTTTTTAAAAAAAAAGGTAATATTTTTCCATTTTATATAATAGCAGTTTGGATCTAAAACCAAGCACACCATCAATGCATGTTATAAAACAGGAGTTCTGATAAATGCAAAATAATTCTATAGCAGATATGTGCATGACGTTCTCTCTGAAATTTATTCTATCACTGAAAAAATAAATTACATAATCTCAAATAATCTTGCATCCATAGCTGAGATAGGAAGGTTAATCTTCACTTTCCTGGCAGGTGCTTGGTCACTGAAACAGTACCGAGTAACAGATATATAACTTTGTGTTACTATTTCGGTTTAGAGTAAGAGACAAGTTATTTTGAATTAATATTAATAAATGGTCAAAAGGAAGCCATTTGTTGAGGCGAGAAAGGTGAATCTTAAAACAACTTCCAGCTATGTTAGTAAAGCCTTTCTTATGTGTTGTCACATGACAATTATTAGTCATGTTTAATACACATAGCTACCAACAGATGGCTGGTAGTGCACTCTTATTTTGCTTGTGGCTTTTCCAATGGAAACTGCCTAGCTTCTGTGTACAAAGTTATGAGTACGTCTGATCTGTTGTCCCACAGCAATAAAATACTTATAGTTCTGTGACTACATCTACACATTGCTACTAAGTTGTGCATCAACAGTAGGGGGAAATAGGAGATCATAGTTTTGACTGCTCCTTTGAGACACAAACTTGTTCGTTTGTGCCTGGTATGAACAGGCCAGGGGTTGGGGAGAGAATGTGCTCATTAATTGGCATTTTCAAAGTGAGAAAGAAGAATATCCTGGGCCTATCATGCCCTGCGGCAGAGTTACATAACAAATAATGGTTTCAGCAGAAGAAAAGGAAGAGGAGAAAAGTTACTATGGAGAAGCTACTCTCTTCTTTGAGAAGGTTCAGGGCAATTTGATGCCAGATCAGAGTATCCTGTCAAAGAGCTTAAAAGGGAATGATAAATATAAAAGCGAGAAGAAAATTGCTTAGCTTAGCCTAGTATCTCTTAGTAGACTGCTATCCTCATCTGTTGGTTTGATTCGTACTTTGTGTATGCCATGGAACCATGATGAAATACTATCATGTGAATTAGCTTAGCTAGGTTTCTTATTTTCTTATGGGAACTGTTCTGGAAGTGTTCTTGCCTCAGATTTGAAATCTTTTACAATGCTTATTTGCTACACAGCACTTTGTTGTTGTTACCATTAAAACTGTTTGGAAACTTTATCTTTTTGTCTTTTTCTTGCAACCCCTCTAATAAAACAAATTTTAATACGATTGGTTATTTTTGGAAATAGAAGTGCTTGCCTTGATCACTTACTGAGTGTCTTTATATTGTGTGGGTATTTTGGTATTCCTACCTTGCAGGGTTGGCATGCAAGTACGAAGCAATCAACCTTGTGCATTTCAATAACTTTCTGGAGCACTGAGCAGTCAGAGTGTCTCAAAGTGTTCAGAGGGGTACCAGGCAGGAAGATTTCCACCCAGCCATTAGCATGTGTAGCCCTCCTTGAATTCATTCACATCAGGAAAGTGTGGCCAGCGTAGTTAATGGCTACAGTGAGCCTCTCTGAACAGGTCACAATCTTGACACAGCAGTCCATCTGTCTTACCCAGGCAGTATTTGCACAGAAAAACTGAGGGGGTGGGAAGGGGAGGGGGTGGCAGAAATACACCACAGGCCCTTTGCCAACATTAAATGTGGTACTAGTCCAAATCCATAAATGACAACATAGAGATGGGAAATGTCAGCCTTCCTCTGAAGATATCCATTCTACATAGTAAGAATAAAGGTGAAGGTAAGTCCAGTTTCTGCCTTTTCAAAACCATCCTTTTAACAAGCTGCATATGCCCATCTACCATGCATTGTTTTTCACAGCTATAAACTTTTATTTGGTATACTTTACAAGGATTGAAGAAACGAATGAGAATCCAGCTCTTAAAACAATTTTTTTTTATTTAACAAAAGCAAAGCCTATGATTTTAACAGCTCTAGGACAGGAAATCCATGATTTTTGATCTCCTAGAGCAAGGTATGGGAACCTTTGGCCCTCCAGATGTTTTGCATTTACAACTACCCATCCTTTGTGTGTGAGTGTTGCGCTGTTACAGTCATGACCCCATATCCATGGAGTTTTCTTGGCAGGAGTACTGGAGTAGTTTGCCAGTTCCTACTCCAGGAGCCTACAGCACCTGGTATTCCCTGGTGGTCGCCCATCCAAGTACTTACCCTTGGTAGTATAGGTTTGGGATTCTGGGAGTTGTAGGCCAAAACATTTGGAGCACCAAATATTCCTTTCATGTTTCTAAAGCAAATTTAAAGGAAAATAACCATGTTTCCTTGAAATATTTTGTTTTGACTGGAATCCCATTTCATTTAACATTTAAAAAGGCTCATCAGAGGGCAGGGGAATGTATCAAACATTTATATTTTTTTTTGCCGCCTGCATCATCCTTGTTGGGTTTGCCCTCCTCCTCTTTTATTGGTCTTGTTTTATCTCCCTTGCTTTGTTTTATTGTGAGCCGCCAGAGTTCCTATTTGGAAGATGGGCGGGATATAAGTGTAATAAATAAATAAATAATAAATAAATAATAAATAATAAAAACTCTTACCTGGTTTAATCTGCAATATTTTGTTAGGCCATCAACTAATTCTGACATCAACTGCACTTCATGAGACTTCTTATTATTCATGAAATCATCTGTTTTGATCCCCACACCTGAAGAAAAATGGAAAAAATATTATTTTTTAAATTTAGGTCCTTCCATAGTTGTGCAACCAGCTATAAAACAATTCTCAAAAGAAGAATCATTTAGTAGCCTTTACTGTGTAAACTATTCACATGATCTTTCTTGTACATCAAACATTACTGCTATCTAGCAAGAATCATCAAGCCATTCCTTTATTCAGTATTTAAAAGGAACAAAGTTGAGCAATAATGTCCTAGAAAATATATTAAACTGAAAACTGAATTATTATGATGGATATTTAACTATTCATTCAGCTTGTAATAGTCTTCATTTACATGCTGCCTTTATCCCATGACTGGGATATACAGAAGCGTAGACTATAGTTAAACAAAGTATCACTAAAACATGGTAAGTTAAAATATAACCAGATCTACTATTCTATTAAAGAACTATTAAAGAACTAAAATATTAAAGATTGATTATCTTAAAAACATGAAAAGATGGAACAAACTGCCCTGCAAGATCCATTCAGCTCCATCCCTCACAGCCTTCAAAAAATTATTGAAGACTTGGCTGTTTAAAGAAGCTTATGGCGACTGCTGATGTCTGTTTTGTATCCCTTGTGATTCGTTGGTTTTGGTTATTATTGTTTATGCCTCTTGCCGGACTCCTTTCTTTTGTTGTGTATTTTTTTTAATCTGAATTTGTGGGGTTTTTAATAGTTTATGTTGCTCTATTTGTATACTGCCCAGAGTTCCTTTGGGAAAATCAATGCAGTATATAATTTTAAAAACAAACAAACAAACAAACAAACAAACACATCCAGCTAATATTT
Source organism: Phrynocephalus versicolor (assembly GCA_023846285.1). Lineage (NCBI taxonomy): Eukaryota > Metazoa > Chordata > Lepidosauria > Squamata > Agamidae > Phrynocephalus > Phrynocephalus versicolor. Next base: position 37,302,586 of record JAHTLZ010003526.1, read on the forward strand.
ATGTTGTCAGCAAACTGTCATCTGTATCACATAATTTGGTCTTCTATACTCAAGCCATATACCAGTACAAGTAGTTCTTATATCCCATAACGAGCACTGTGAATTCAGCCTAGAAATGAGTAACCAGTGCAGTTACTATAAGCACTGATTTATATGAGTAGTTTGGTTTAGCTGAAGCTTCCAAATATCTTCCAATGGCAGCTGCACATATACTATGTTATAGTAATATAATAATAATAATAATCAGCAAAGGTGCTGTGGCCGTGATAAATTCAAAAACCTGCTCTTCGATCCTCACTTTCCCGAAGGGTACCACCCAAAGCATTTGTAACTCAGGGTACCACTGTATTTAGGCTAAATTGTCATACTGGCACTTTGCGAAAAATAAGTGGGTTTTGAACTGCAGTTTGGGCACTCAGTCTCTAAAAGGTTCACCATCATTGAACTACACCATTCAAGCCGCAATTGATTTGAGCAAGTCTATATGTAAAGTGTCCTCCAAATTGTTTGTAAAGAGCTGCTGAGTGGTCTATGTTCTCCATAGGTCACAGAATAATTGGACCATGACTCTAAACACAATTTTGCTGCAGAACTCTGAACAGATGTAATGCAGGCAAAGAAAAATGTTTTCCTTACTGCTAACACTGCTGCAAAATAGTCCTTCCGCTGAGTTCTACAACATAGCCAGAGCTGTTTTTACCATCATGAAATTCCTTGAAGCTTCTCAATATTTCCTATACTGAAAGCTAAAACATGTAACTTTGAACACCTGGAGTACCTATAAGATGGGTCAACATACAAAAGACCACAAATAGTGACATAAAATAGAAAATTAATAAATAAAATACGAAGGGACAAATGTGCTATATTGTTTTGTGCATTTCAGATGCCTCACTAAGTTATTTATTAGAACATTTATCAATTTACTTATTAAAATCTGCTACTTCAGATCCAGGGTTTTGGGATCAAAGGTAATTATCAGATGATACAACATTAGTTATGCTGATTTCACACTAAAGTCGTGGTCTGAATTGTGCCAATAATATTACACCCATGATGTACTAGTATATTAGTAATATCAAATATCACATCCAGATATGCATTCCTCTGTGTAGAGAAATCTTGGGGTGGGTACAAAGACTGTTAACTCTATATACTTTGTATTAAAATACCATTTTAGTTAAGCCACCAGAATCTGAAAGAAATCTGCAGATACAACTAATTGATACTGTAAGTAAATTTTAAAGATGTTATGCTGCAGAGACTGCAGTTTAGCATTCTATAACTCTGTGGATGTTTTATATCACTTTGGGGGATATAAAAACAAATAAAATTTGGCATTTAAGAGAGGAAGAAAATTTTCCAGTAAAAGTAACATTAGCACTGAATAATATGCTTCCTGCCAATTTTATTTTACTTTTCTACAACAGCTTGTCTAGTTCTTCAAAGTAAGCTCCCAAGCTTTTATTTGATGGGGGAAATCATGAAAAATAAATGAAAGAGGTTTCAACAAAATAAATTTGAATATTACAACATTCCTCCCATTATTTCATAAACCATCCAATTTGTTTCAGCATATTTTCCAACAGTTAAGAGACATGCCTCTTTTTGGAGTAAAGAATTGAATCTAGAAATATCTGGGGAACATTTAAATTTAAAGATCCCAGGAATGATATGAAAATATATTACAGTCCTCAAATTACTGCCATTTGATGCTTGGCTTCTCCGGTGACTGCAAAACAAATCAAGTCTAGTTAATACAGGTTCCTTTACTAATAATATAAGCAATGCTTCTGACATGAAATACTTCTTAAGATACAGTTTAGTTCTATTTGTATAATTTCATATTTACAAAATATCTCACTTAAATTATCAGGCAAGAAACAAAACAAAACAAAAGCAAAGAACTAGATATCCACTGCTTGGGATATCCACACACCTTAAGTGCTGTCTTCAGGTGCCTGTCTTCCTTCTTCTTGGCTTTTGTGGAGGTGGGGATGCTCTCTACTCTGTGGTTTAGGGTCCTTATGACTCCTAATTTGTGTAAACTAGGTATAAGCTATATTAAATATGACATTACTGTACTACAATATAGAACCACATGTGTGACTGACAAATGTATGCTTGGCCTAAATAAGGTGAAGATTACCACATAATATGGAGAATCAGAAAGGCTTATGGGTACAAAGTATACCGTGTGCTTTTAAACTCTGAATGATTTTTAATTGTTGCAAGCAAAACAAAAAGGCTGATATCAGTGCATGCTGGAAAACCTAAGGATGATGCCAAAATTGCTCAGGTAGGAAGCAGGGTCAATTGACATAAGTCCATCCTGCAGAAAACATTTCTAGGCCAAAAACTCATTAGTGCATTCTGGAGAAGACATATCCAAGCCTAAAGATATACATGGAAATATGAATAAAAATTCTGAATTGGACTAAACCCAGAAGGAAACTATATGTCTAATAAGGATGTTAATTGGAATAGGACTGAGACCGGAAAGAACCACATGCCTGAAGAGAAACAGAATTTTTACAAGTATAAAATATATGAGAGACATTAAACCTATGTGCCTTGTTCCTGTCAGTGCTGCAGCATTTAGTACCCCATCTTGCCCAGGAGGTTTGTTTGTTTGTTTGTTTTATTATTTTGTGAGTATGACTGGAGAATGTATATGTATGTGTTTGAGGCCTCTTGATTCATGTTATGTATCCTTAATTATTTAATAAATGTCACACGGAACATGTTAAAATCTAGATCTAGTGTCTGATCTCTTTTGTGTACTACCCCATAAGTATTTCTGTGTTCTTCTCTACTGAATTAGAACAGTCATTACTGCATTTGCGGTAATACCACATGGCCAACTCCACTATCTCACTGTGGCTTCATATCTTTGCTTCAAGCAAAAGAGCCAGTAAAACTATGAAACAAAAAATCCCATTATGATAGCAAATCAAGAATAAGCCAGTGGTAAAGAGAGTATTTTAGGATGCTTTAAGAAGTTAATCCGAAATTATAACTTACCAGATCTTGGCTGCTGTTTCCTGTTCAGTGCTTCAAGCATCTGTTCTAACGGAGTACACACACCAAGGTTTGGCATAGAGTAGTATTTAGCAGCTAGAGCAAATGCCTGAACATTGACCAGCCTCTGAGAGTTTTCACAGAAAATGTTGTAGAATTCACAGGTTTCTGTAATGGGGCGAGGGGAGGAAATGAGATTATTTTAATGGTTGAGTGGATAACATTAGTGACACTTGAATTTTCTCTAATATAAGGCAGTTGTAAAGAATCCTGCTCTACATTTTTATAAGAACTTGATACATTATCAGAACCAAGACTGGCTGCTCTAGAGATACTGGTGAAGCATAATGTGGAAAAAGGGATAAGAGGGGCCTGAAGTCACAAGGGTGCTGTAGCTTCTGAAGGAACAGGAGTATGTTTTGTTGCCTAGAAATTTTGCAGACTTTCTATACAAATGGAAATAAGCAGGAATTATTGCTGACTAATATATTTAACCATTCATGTGCAATTTTAACTTGTTTCTGTATTGTAACTTGCTTGATAATTGAGGCAGAAAAAAGCCAGAAACCACTCTTATTCTAGATTTAAAAAAATTAAGTATTGGCTTTTGAACCCAAACAACAACAGAATATTCAAATCCATGACTAATTTTTTTTAAAAAATCTGGATCTTTGGAAGTTGGTAGAATTTTGCCCAGCAGATTTTTGCAGGGATGACAACCACACAGATTTATACACAGCTATTCTTTCAAACAACTAGTACAGAATCAGCATGAGAGAAGGGAGGTGACATATGGGTCTAGCACAAGTTCTTCCAATGAATGGAGATGACACTCCAACATTACTAGGTACTCTGGTGATGGCCACAATGCATGCTCTTAAACATATGAAGAGCCAATCTGGATCTGATCAATGCTCTGCCTAGACTCTATCCACACCGTGACCAACTTAAAAACTAGTTATGAACAGGATGTAAATATTAGACATGGGATTTCCAGAATGCGTAGACTACAACCCCTGCAAGACTAAATTCATTAGTTTGAAAGCTTGAATATATCCATTAGGGCTGGACTGAAGCTTCTAGAAGCCTGACCATGTCTGGGGGTATCTGACGTCTAACTGTAGCTGTATTTGTTCTGTTTCTACAAGTTGGAACCAAGTTATATTAACCTTAATGGGGTCTTCAAGGTATATGGGATATTTAAGAAGTGGTTTAACCAATTCCACACACCCTGCAAGTCCTATTTGAGTGGTTTTACCAGTTCCACACCCCCAGCAAGAGTCCTAGTCCCTTAAGGTATTTTTCTACACCACACTGAATATCCCTAGCTGATTTCATGTGAAATACCTCTTCCTCTGCACTGGGAGAAAAAGACCAATAAGTGGGTTCTGGTTCAAATAACTAGAAGTGACACAACTGAGACTCTTGAATATTTGGCATATCATGAGAAGGCAAGAGTCCCTAGTTAAGGACTATAATGTCGGGAATAGCTGAAGGCGAAGGGGGGAGACCAGGCGAGACATTTGGGCTCAACGCAGGCCGCCACAGCCTTCAGTTTGCAAGACATGAGCAGGGCTGTTAATGGCATGACTTTTTTTGGAGAGGTCGAACTGGCAGGATCGCATGCCCCAAATCGGAAGTGACCCGGAGGGCATGCCGCAATCACAGCGGATCTTCCCCTGTGCCTTTTCCCAGAGGTAGAGCTGCAGGCCCGGCTCCTTCCCGAATCGCGTACTATTTTTTAACCACAGGCATGTCCAAACTTCATCCCTCCAAATGTTTTGGACCACAACTCCCAGAGTCCTTTGTCATTGGCAACCTAAGCTTAGAATTCTGGGAACTGCAGTCCAAAACATCAAGAGGGCCGAAGTTTGGATATGCCTGTTTTAACAGAACTGCATTTCTTTTCCGGAGAAGTTGAGGACCAGAGGCCAAGAAGAAGGTGGGTGGAAATACAGTGGACCCTTGTATAACAAATAGCTTGTATAACATAAAATCTGTACAACATAAAAAATTCCAGAGATAGGGGAAATTTGCTTAACATAATCGCCTATGGGGAAAATCCGTAGAACATAAAAATGGGATTACTCTGTTTTCAATGCATTCCTATGGTAATTTGTATAAAGGAAAATTTGCTTAACATAATTTCATTTGGAACGAATTAATTCCTTTATACAAGGTATCACTTGTAATATTAGGGAACTTCGCAGTCCCAGGCAAGGAGGAGGAGGAGGAGGCGCATTCCGACCGTGTGTGCCCCAAACCAGCACGGAGTAAAAGGGGGCAAGACGCGTGACGACGACGACGCGCTCAGAACGAAATGCTGGAGCTGCTGATGCAACAACCCCACCCGGGCGGGAAGTCCTTCGGCCCTCGGTCCCGGGTGACTGGCTCTCTTCTTACCGGCGGCTTCTTCGAAAGGGCGCAGGGCCGGGGGCGGCTCCTCCAGGAGCTGCTGCAGCCTCTCCCCGCTCAGGGCTTCCAGCACCGCCTCCGGGGGCAGCGCCACCATCTTCTCCCACAGGCCCCGCGTGTAGAAGTCCACCGTGTGGGCCCGGCAGAGCGGCAGCACCCGCCGCAGGAACCGCGCCACCGCCCGCACGCGCACCGCCACCGCCTCGCGCGAAGGCTCCGGAGGCCCAAAGGGGGACCCTCGCCCGGAGAGGAGGACCGAGGGCCGCATCGTCACCAAGCTGGGTGGTCGATGGCTCGGCGATCGACTGGGTCGTGTTTCCCCCCCCCCTAACCTACGGCGCTTCCCGTGAGGGTGCCGAGCGGCCTCGCTCGCTCTGGCCAGGGAAAGCGAGTCGAGCGCCGAGAGGAAGCCGGGCTCTCTGCGGGCGGGCGGGCAGGCGCGCGCGGGATGACGACATCGGCGGGCGACCGAGTCGAGAGACGGGATTCCCTCATGGCGCCGGTCGCGAGAAGAGCGGAGGCTCCGGGCGGGAAAGGCAGGGCGCAAAGGGACCAGACGAAGGCGCACCGGGGTCGGAAGAAGCCGTGGAGGCGGGACCCGCGGCTGCAGACCGGGAGCATCCGGGAGGGTAAGAAGAGCCGCGACGGTCCCTCCGCAGTTTCTTCTGCTGGCCCCCCTTGCCCCGCTTTCTGGAGCATTCGTCAGCCTCAGCACTTGATGCAAGTGGCTGATGTTTAATCTGAGCTTCAGAGCGATTCTCCAGACCTCATGAAGTCCACGAAATGGCTAGAAAATATGGTTGCCATGATTCATCTTCCAGATCACCTCCCCTGGATGACTGAGAGTCTTCACAGATACACTGTACATAGGTGTGACTGTCACACACCCAAGGCCAATGACCATCTAAACGAGCCTGTTCAGACCACGTTGGGGTGAAACCAAGGTGAACTATAAATTGGAGGTCTCCTACCAACCTTTCTCTAAGTAAAGAAGCCACTTGGATAAGTAGCAAAACAAATTGATCTCACAAGAAAATAAGCCCGATTGCCATGACTCAACTCCAGTAAGCTTCATCTGGATGACTGAGAATCTACACAGAGATGTTTTAAAGTACTGTAAGCTGAATCCAAGCATCTCCCATTGGAAATCACAACAGAGCACCTGCACCTTAGCCTAACTTTGTGCTGACATGGTGGCTACTTTCTGGGTTAGAAGATGTTTGGAGCTAACACAGTGCACTTCTTCCATTTTTGTGTCCTTTCTCCAGCTCTTCAGCCTGGTCAGTTACAGTACAGAAGTAGCTTCTACAAATCTTTTGTAATGATTAGGTTATGGTTCTTTACATTTGCTTGTGACTGAAATAAGTTCAGCTGGAAGCAGCGCCATTTGCTTGTTCATGAATGTGTGTGATAGCATGCACTATATGTATATCTATTACATCTCTATGAGAGAATAATAGGACGGTCTTTTATAGAACTTTTGTCCAGGAAGAAAATGTTTCCACAACACAATTTCTCCTTTGGGAAAAAGTGCAATATAGAAAGCCATTTCTACATAATAGTCTGTTTCTGACATTAACCCATTATAGCCTAAGATACTAATGTAGCAGAACTATTAGAATTTGAAAAAGTACAGTATTTGCATCATAAATTGCCTTCCAGACGATGTTGGTGAATCTTTCAGTACATGCTTGAAGGTACATCTAAGTAGCTTTCCCCAAGAGGGAATGGTAAAATAGATACAGGTAAGAGCTGAAATGAGGAGTAAGATGCAACTAGATAGCCCACTGTATCATTGGAACATAACAGGCGTTGACTCACCAAATCACTACTGATTCAATGGGCACGCTGCAGTTGTGACTTACTGGTACTAGTGGATTTCGGCCAATATTTGTTATTTATAAAATATCTCGCATGCTGCAGAATATTTGGTCTCATTGTGATCTTTGCAAACAGTTTTGTCAAATATGACTGTCCAAGAGTCATGGTATAATATCTGAATAATGGCGATTTTTCCCTACCCTTCATTATCACACAAACATTGCAGAAAGCTGATGCAAAATATTGACATATGATATAAAGAGTGCAAGTGTACTTCCCCATGCCTGGGAGCAAGGCCTGTTGAACTGGGATTTACTTTAGAATAGACATGCATAAAATAAGAACGAACTCTTATTTAGTTATTATTGCTGCTGTGTGCTGTACACAGTTTTCTTGTCTTTTCAAGGAAGATAATATAATTATTTTAACAGAAAAATTCTGCAGAGGTAATGCTGGATACAGAAATAGCTATATGACTATTTTTTGGTTCTCTTCAGGTCAGGGCTTTGCATTTTGGAGAAAACAAAAGATCCAGCGTGACTATAAGAAGTTACTGAAAAAGCAAGGCAATGCCAATTCCAGGAAGAATGTTGGGTATACAGAAGATTACCCAGAACACTTGAAGCATCTTTATTTAGCTGAGGAGGAAATGCTGAAGAAACAAACCCATGTTTCAAAATCAAGAAATGAAGACTCAGTTGCACAGGAAGAACAGGACACTGAAACACCAAAGTAAGATGTTTTCTGAAAGCTGTTATTTCCCAGTAGCCTCCCTTTTTAATATGTGAGTGTAGTTTGTTCTTCTGTTTTGTTGGTTTCACAGTACGTTTTCTATTCAGACATCTTCTGTCTGCTAAGTGGATTCTTTTGGTTTCTAAGTTAAAAGCAGCATACAATTGTATGAGCAATAGTGAGAACATGTTCCAGACCAATATACTGTAAGGGCCTTGCACTTGTATAGCCCTTGTTATGATGGAAGGTGGATTGGCTGTATGGCATTTGCTCAAAGGGACACCCCATACCTTTCCCAGGAGGCATTCCCAGATCTGGTACTGCAGCTCCACTTCTTCCATGGTACAAGATGATACTGATGGCAGCAGAGCTGGCTTTTCCTTATTTGGAATGTCCCAGCACCAGTCTAGATGCTGTCAGAGCCAGTAGAAGCCTTTGCAGCATGGCAATATGGGGTGGCGTTTTACATTCTGCCCCACTCAACAGGATACTGGCCCAAACTCTTCTAAGTTGCTATATTTCTAAAACAAATTAGTACATTGACTTGAATGGAACTTACAAGTACGTTTAGGAGTATCACTTATGTCTGGTCCAAGTAAATTAACAGCTATAATTTAGTTTCTAGGTTGAACAAGGGCTCTGTTTTTTCCATAAGGTTCTATACAGAATATACTTCCTGAATTCAATCTTTTTTTAAGAGGAGTTTTTAAAAATTATCAAATTATTATGTATGGTTTGAAATATGAGGATGTATGAAGCTATTGAGATAGCTAAAATTATTTATATTCACTTGCAGGCGGCTTTCCCCTTGCACTCAAAGATCCAGAATGCCTGGTCATGTCAGTTGATTCATATTGTCCCTGGTTTAGTTCTCCTGAAAGATGGCAGTTGCGCAGGCAGGTACATGGTGAAGTATTGTTCAGAGTCACTTCTTCTGCCTGTTGCACATTCTTGCTTCCACTGCTGTTTCCTGGTGGTAAAAAGAGAGGCACCTCTTAATTAATTTCATCAGTGCTTTCAACTTTACATGTATAGTTTAATTACAATTTCATGCAAAAAGTCCTGTCCTGAAGATATATTTTAATCACTGGTTTGTTTTTGGTTTTTTTTTGGTTTGTTTTTTTGTAATCTAGGTACAACAAAATTCAGAGGAAACCTAAAGCAAAAACCTCAAACCAGAAAGCAAAAGAAGATTACGAGAGAATAAAATTTGAGCAAGAAAAGAAAAAAGAGGTATGCAAACATTTTTAGTTAAGGGTGTTTCTTCATGCAGTCTTATGTTCATATAAAGAAGTGGGGAGATAAAAATCTGTTCTTATCATACATTTTGATATCCATGAATCTCATTTTCTCATGCTTTCAAATAGAGATGGAGAATGGAAGTTGCTACTGATTGTAGTTCTAGCAAGGCATACTTTTAAGAAATCATACTAATGTTTACATAGCTCAGTCCACACTCACTTGGGAAAGAACAAAACTTCCAACAGTGTGATGCTTCCACATCACACTGTTGATACTGGGGACTGAATCTCCAGATATGGAAGAACAGCACAAAAATGAAGACACATTCACCCACATTTTCTGAATGAGAAGGCCAATTGAATGTGGATTTTGTTACTCAGGAGAATGCAATTCTGTTGTCAGTAGTTATGATCCTATTCTGTATCCCAGCACAAGTTGCTGATAGTTAAGAAGTCAAGGCCTGTATTATTTCCCTAGGTAAGAAGTCAAGGCTAACATTCCTTGTCATCAACTAATCACACAGCAAGAAGTGCAAACATTATTTTCTTAACTTGTGGCAATTTGCTGCAGCAATTTACACATTAACTTATGCTTTGGCTGAAACTTTTGCTAATTGGTTACTGCCAAGCTAATTTATTATACAGTATATCACAGAAGTGAGTACACCCCTCACATTTTGTAAATATTTTAGTATATCTTTTCATGAAAGGCACTGAAGAACTGACACATGTCTACAATGTAAAGCAGTGAGTATACATCTTGTTTGACAGTGTAAATGTGCTGTCCCCTCAAAATAATGCAACACATAGACATTAATGTCTAAACTGCTGGCAACAAAAGCGAGTACACCCCTATGTGACAATGTCCAAATTGGGCCAAGTCGCCATTTCCCCTCCCTGGTGTCATGAGACCTGTTAGTGTCACAAGGTCTCAGGTGTGAAGGGGGAGCAGGTGTTACCATTCTTGCTCTCACATTTGGTGTTATTGCTCTTACTCTCTCATACTAGTCAGTTGAAGTTCCACATGGCACCTGATGGTAATGAACTGTCTGAGGATCTGAAAAAAAATGAATGGTTGCTGTACATAAAGATGCCATAGGCATAAGCTATAAGCAGATTGCCAAGACCCTGAAACTGACCTGCAGTATAGTGGCCAAGACCATACAGCAGTTTAACAAGACAGATTCCACTGAGAACAGGCCTCACCATGGTTGACCAAAGAAGATGAGTGCCTGTGATCAGCGTCATATCCAGAGGTTGGCTTTGGGAAATAGATGTATGAGTGCTGCCAGCTTTGCTGCAGAGGTTGAAGAGGTTGGGGTTTCAGCCTGCCAATGCTCAGACCATATGGCTCAAACCGCATCAAATTGGTCTGCAGAGCTGTCATCTCAGAAGGAAGACTTCTAAAGATGATGCACAAGAAAGCCCACTTACAGTTTGCTGCACACTAAAGACATGGATTTCTGGAACCATGTCCTGTGGTCTGATGAGACCAAGATAAACTTATTTGGTTCAGATGGTGTCAAGTGTACGTGGCAGCAACCAGGTGAGGTGTACAAAGACAAGTGTGTTGTGCCTCCAGTCAAGCATGGTGGTGGAAGTGTCATAGTCTGGGGCTGCGTGAGTGCTGCCGGCACTGGGGAGCTACAGTTCATTGAGGGAACCATGAATGCCAGCCTGTACTGTAACATACTGAAGCAGAGCATGATCCCCTCCCTTTGGAGACTGGGCCGCAGGGCAGTGTTCCAACATAGCAACCCCAACACAACTCCAAAATGACCACTGCCTGCCTTAAAAAGCTGAGGCCAGAGGTGATGGACTGGCCAAGCATGTCTCCAGACCTAAACTCTATTGAGCATCTGTGGGGTATCCTGAAATGGAAGTTGGAGGTGTGCAAGGTCTTTAACATCCACCACCTCTGTGATGTCTTCATGGAGGAGTGGAAGAGGACTCCAGTGGCAATATGTGAAACTCTGGTGAACTTAATGCCCAAGAGGGTTAAGTCACTACTGGAAAATAATGGTGGCCACACAAAATATTGACAGTTTGTGCCCAGTTTGGACATTGTCACTTAGGGGTGTACTCACTTTTTTGCCAGCAGCTTAGACATTAGTGGCTGTGTGTTGTGTTATTTTTAGTGAACAGCACGTTTACACTGTTATACATGCTGTATACTCACTGCTTTACTTTGTAGCCAAGTGTCATTTCTTCAGTGTTTTCACATGAAAAGATATACTGTATTAAAATATTAACAAAATGTGAAAGGGTGTACTCACTTCTGTGATATAATGTATATAATGCTTTATTTTAATACAAGTCATTCTCCTCGTACAATGTCAAATTTGCACAGTGAAAAAGGTGATTGCGGAAGTGATAACTCAAGAGTCAGTGCAAGCACGCAATCTGTGGTGTAACCACTTTCACAATGAAAATGGCATCTGATCTGTCCTTGTACTAAATAGCTTAATGTGTGTCTGCTAACATACTAAAAGTGAAAAAAGCAAAGTGTGCTGCTTATATTCCATCCCATATTGCCTAAAGCACCTTTGTGTGGTTTACAAGTAATTATGCAGGCTACACATTGCCCTCCTCCCCAGCACACTGGGTAATCATTTTACTGACCTTGGGAAGATAGAAGGCTGAGTGAGCTATGAGCCTGCTACCTGGAATTGAATGTGAGAACAGTAGCAGCTGCAGTACTGCAGTTTAACCACTATGCCACGAGGCTCATTAAGTAGGCCTTGTATTAGTGCCAAATGCTGTTGAATACAGGACAGACTACTGAATGACAGGTGTGTGTGTTTAAGGAATTCAGACACTCAGAGATAAAAAGATGCTGGTTGATACTGATAAATGTCAAAAATTAATTAATGCATTTAAAAACTGAATGACTTGTACCCTTAAGATACCCTTAATGTACATAATTACCGACTGTCAAAATAGTTAGCTATAGTGGTATTCAAGGTAAGGTAGAGACAGAATACACCCTTGATTGTTTCTAGAGCTGTCCGATGTGTTTTTTGGACTTCAGCATTCAGCATCATCACTGTTCCAGTCCAAAAATACAAATCTGTACAGCTGTACTTGTTGAATCATAGTTTAAAAATAATTTCCAAAAAGTGGGAAATGTTTTACCACTATTTAATTACTCTGGACTTCTGTTTCAGGCAGCCAGACAAAGGAGAGAAGAAAGAGAAAAAGCACAGAAGCTCTACAAACAGAAGAAAATGGAAGCATATAAAATATTAAGTAAAAGAACTAGAAAGGGACAACCAAATCTAAATGTACAAATGGAGTACCTCCTGCAGAAAATACAACAAAGACCATGAATATTTATTATCTTTACTACAGTTGAAAACAAAGATTCTTTATATTAAAATCTGTGCATGTTTTTGAATAAAATATTTCCATTTAGCATATCAGCTTATGTTTTTACATTATAATGAGAGTTTGTTGAGGATGATTTTTTAGTTATATGCTGTCAAGTCAGAACAAACTTATAGATGCCCTTAAAGGGCTTACAGTGTAAGTGAGCTTTTTTTTTTCTAAATAGGCTTTACCTGTTCCACATCCCTAGGGAGTTTCCATGGGTGAGTGGAGATTCGAACTCAGGCCTCCTGAATTCTAGGCCATCTCTCTTTTCACTACATCACACTGGATATTTATGTTAATGATACCAGAGTAAAGTCAGATAGAAGAACCTCATTTCCATCTGGGGTCAATAATCTTTACTGCTGTTTTTCTGCATCCTAGTTCCAGCTAAAATATCAAAGTTCTTCTCTTTTAGACTGCAGTCCCATTCACACTTCTCAGAGTAAGAGTTCCTATTGAACAGTCCTTACATCAGAATTTGCTGTTTTCTTCACCCAGCTGTTTATTTGCCTACCAACAACTCTCCCTGTAGTTATGTTTACGGTACACACCTGTTTCAGTGCCCAGTTTTCTTTTTTCTTTATATTCAGAAATTATCTAGACATTAATGGCACAGTGTTCTCAGCATAACTTGATGCAATGAAGAAAATGTATCACTACACTGAAAACAGCTTTTGAATGTTACCAGATGCAACAGTTTGGACTATGAAAGCTTATGCTGTATAAAGCGTATTAAGATATCAAAAGATTGTTCGGCTTTTTTGCTGCAACAACATGGGGACTTTTGAATATTATAAACATTACTCACTAACCTCTCATAAAGACACAATCTCAAGTGACTTCCACTCAATAGAAACCAATTCACAAATCACTCTCCATGTTTTTAATTTCAAGACATGATATGGATATTTTGACATGCATACCCTTCTTTGTTTATCACATTTAACCAGTTAGTATGCCTAACGTGATGTCATGGAAAATATTCGTGTTTCAGAACTGTTACATATCTCTGTGCAATGACACAGTTTGCTCATATTCTGTAACTAAACAGCTTTAATGTGAAACATGTTCTCATAAAAAAGCCTGTTTGGCAAAAGAGTTTACAATAGAAACTAGATTGGTTTTAAAAGGATGAGCAACAGTTATATCAATAGGGAAAATGACAGCAGATAAATTTAAAAGTGATCTGAGGTTTGATCTAAAACAAAACTTAAGTACACTTCTTTAAGTGCCATGTTTTCATAGAAGATTGGTGATCAGTAGCATAATCTTTTTTTATCTAAAGCTATTGTACATAGAGAAGCTGTGTCCACTATAAGCTGTTGGCTTAAATTCTTAAGCCAGAATGTTCTTCTACGTCCCGGCCACGCTTCCCATCTATTTTTCCTTGAAGAATAACCTGCAAAAGATGGTATTTGTTATTTCACATGATGTGACCGAAACTACACTTTAAGGTTAAAATCTGAGGTTGCCAGGTTGACAAGGGACAGGGAATTATTGAAAACTTCCATTTACTTCACCTTTTTCTAATAACATTTCATTTTGTGAAATGATGCTTAACATTTTGATACTGAGTGCCTGAGGGGTTTCTATCGAACCCTTAGTAGCTACCATTGTTGCTTTTCTCAAGTTTTTCCTCTACTGATCTTTTCCCTCTAAGGCTTAAGCATTTCTGGCTTCCAGTCTTCTCCTCATGTTCATTGCTGGGCAGAGTCCTCTTTTCCAAGAAAATTTTCCTTTCAGTTTCCTCCATAGTAATTTTGCCTGCTCTGTGAATTTTTCTTATGGCTTCATGAACGGAAATAAATTACATTTTTTCCTGCATTAATATGCCTTTCAGCAATTTTCTCATACTTGAGTTAAATGTATATAATGCTTATGCTTAGGAATTATACTGTGTCAGCACAGGGGTACCCAACCCCCAACCGTCAGGTGTGTTAGAAAGTGGGCCTTAGCTGGGGGCAAGGAGGCGGAGGAAGAGCGCAATGGAGGTGCTGCTTGGGGGGGGAAATCCCATTACCTGGTTCCCTCTCCTCCTTTCCCCTACTAATGTTCACAAAGCCTTAGTGGGGGGGAGGGGCAAGTGTGCTACGGAGGTGATGCTTGGGGGGGGGGGATCACCTTGACACTATCCACACACTGGGGTTTGTACAGGAGAGCCTTAACTGGAAAGAAGACTCACAAAGAGGGTATGAGAAGGAGAGAACCTTCTTCCCTTCCCCCACTGTTTCCCCAGGATCTGCCACCCCCCCCCCCAGCTGGGTGGGTGAGACACAGCTGGGGGGAGGAGAGGGTGCAAAAACTGACTTTGTCCCCAGGCACTCCAAACTCTAGCTACGCCACTGACAGTAACTAATTGTATGGCACATTATTCACATGTGCACAGTCCTTTAAAATAAGGGTCGGATAAAATTCCAAAATGTGTTTTGCTGCAAAGGAAAGAAGGGAAAGGACACAATTTCCAATTACTGTGCCTGCTTTCAATGTGGCAGAATTGTGGTTCAGAGACTTCTAGTTTTTATCACTGGGTGGAGGCATGGAGCTGAGTTTCAGTGGCAAAAAATAATACAGTATGTTCATCTGATAGTTGAATAGAACAGTGACTTGAAAAAAAATCCAGTGTTTTAAAAGCTTATGATTTAACAAAAATAAATATGTGCAAGCATAAACCAGTGGTCAAATCCTACTGTTTTGCTGTTGCTCTTACACTGCCATCTCACACACTCACCAGCGATTATTCAGTCCTTGTGTGATGCCTTTTTTCCATATAAGATGGTTCTATGGGGACGTACATAGGATCTTTGGATTTAGTGACAAACAGAACACCAAAGATGGTTGTACCAGTACCACTTATGCAGTAGCTTGAATTAAAAAAAAATACCTTAAACAGAAAGATGTGTTGTTGTCTTTACAGCAATAGTTTGGAAGGATCATATTTATTGTGTCACAGAGAGCAAAACAGCTCTGTTTCTAGACTATCCATTATGATGAATGTTACCAAATGAGAATTCAGAATGGCTGAATGAAATGATCAGCCCAAGAAAAACTTGGTAATATGGAGAGCTGAAGCATGCAATGCAGTTTCGGTTATCATCAGTCTTCAGTATACAGTATATTGAGAAATCAGCATATTCTGCTCTATCTAGCAAAAAGATAGCACTACGGATCACCAAATTTACTTGTGAACCATGTCCCGAACATACTCTCTCCTGATTCATTTTAAATTATGTTTTTTGCCATGCTTTAGTTATGTATTCAAGTTCCAGGATTCATACCTTTCCAATTACCTACCGCTTTTACACTTTATCTAGGTAACTGTCATATAGTAAGCTGCCCAGAGTGGCCAGACAGCCAGATGAGTGGCGTCTAAATTTAATATATGAAATATAGCTTGTAGCCTTTTTCAGCTGGGTCATATATATCCGTGCTACATTGCCCACCCCAGGCCCCAAATAAAGAAGCAGAACAAAAAATGTGGAGTTGAAATTGGGCCACAATTTATTAATAAATTGGCATAAATTAACTGCAACAAGCAAAGAAAGGGGGCACGTAAAAGCATACGTGGCATCAGTTAATGTTATTTATTTACCGACCTAACCCGTGATAACTGAAAATCCGCTATATGCAGATGCAGATTAGGTCAGGCCTGGGGTGGGGGGCTAACTGGGGGCTCGGAGGCCTCAGAAATGATTTTTGGTGACCCAGAAGTGACTTCCAGTTTGCAGGGAGGCCCTTTCGGGGCCTCCAGAAGGCCTGGGAAGGCCCTTGCAGGCCCATTCGTAGCAGCCCCAGTCCTGGGGTAAGTATGGGAGGCCTGAAACAGGCCTTTGGCCCTTACCCCAGGGGGGCTTTTTTCATATACTGCGGTCCCGCGATATAGTGGGACCGCAGTATATGAACCACGAAAGGGCAGGGGGGCACTGTATGCTAGATATAGAAATCAGCTATAGTTAGCTGTAGTCCTGTAAGCTATAGTTCTGTAAATAAAAGTTTCAACAGATAGTTTTTGAAAGTGTGATTTAGGAACCCTGCAAGTGATAGCTGTTATAAATTTATTTTAAAAGGAACTTCTCACTTTTCCAGAGTAACTAAAATAATTTCTTTTAGTTACCGTATATACTCAAGTATAAGTCGACCCAAGTATAAGTTGGGGGCCCTAATTTAACCCCCAAAACTGGGAAAATTTATTGACTCAAGTATAAGTCTAGCGTGGGAAATGCAGCAAGGCCTGGCAACTCCTCCTTTGTGATGAGGGGGAAGGGCGGTGTGTGATGTTTAAAATAACTTTTAGCCACCGAGGCAAGTGCTTGGGTTTGGTGGCTAAAAGTCATTTTAAACATTGTATGCCGCTTCCCTGCAACATGGGGGGGTGGTCAAGAGAAGCGGTGCACGATGTTTAAAATGACTTTTAGCCACCAACCCATGCACTTGCCTCAGTGGCTAAAAGTACTGACCCGAATATAAGCGGAGGACCCCCTTTTTCAGCCCAAAATTAGGGCTGAAAAACTAGGCTTATAGCCGAGTATATACAGCACAGTGGTACCACGGATAACAACTGCCCCGGATAACGAATAATTTGGATAACAACTGCAAATTTCCGGGTATAGTGCTGCCTCTGATAACGAATTTTCCCTTTGGGCTGCCTCGGATAACGAATCGCAATTCCTAGGTATAGGTCTGCCTTGGAGAACGAATTTTCTCTATGGGCTGCCTTGGATAACGAATCTTCCCATGGGCTGCCTCAGATAATGAATTTCCAGCATGCATCAGTAAAAAAGTTATCCCAGGTGAAATTGCATCTGTACCTTTAAAGTGCACTTTTTAAAGAGTTTTCAGCAAAAAAAAAAAAAAAAAAAACATGTGACTGTGCCTTTTTCCTAGGCTCCAGAATGGATTAAACGGTTTCCCATTCATTCCTATGGGAAACTGCGTTTCGGATAACGACGTGTTTCAGATAACAGCTAAATGTGTACCATATTTTTCTTCATGGAAAAATAAGACATCCCCTGAAAATAAGACCTAGTGCATCTTTGGGAGCAAAAATTGATATAAGAAACTGTCTTATTTTCGGGAAAACACGGTAGTAAGTTCACATGTCTGTAACTCCGGAAATGAAGTTCTATAGTTACATTGTAAAAAGAATGCTATTCATTCCTGTGTTGCTGAAGCTTAATTAAATGTAATTTAGCTATGCCTTAGTTTTTGCAACAAGGAATTAATAACATAAGAATTTAAGAAGAGCCATGCTAGATCAGGCCAAAGGCCCATCTAGTCCAGCTTCCTGTATCTCACAGTGGCCCCACCAAATGTGTACAGGAGCACACGAGACTAGGTAGCGGATGGCGGGGGACAGCAACAGGCGCAAGGGGCGGCGGGTGGGGGGGGCGGCAGGCAGCAATGGGTGGATGGCGATGGGCGGCTGGGGGCAGTGGGGGGGACGGATGGCAGTGGCCAGCGGCGGGGGGGCGGCAGGCTGTCCAGCGCCCTCTCTGCATTTTGGCACCCTAGGCAACTGCCTAGTTCGCCTTAATGGAAGCGCTGGCCCTGCATCCACAACATAATTATGGCCAGGATCCAACAATTCACTTCTGCCAGAGTTGACTGCTTCATTACAGACTTGTCAGGTTTCAGGTCTAGGCCCGCATACTCAGGTTTGGTGATCTGTTCTGTGACTCTTAGGCTTTAAGCATAAATCAAGAGAATGACAGCCCTAGAGCTTGACATTCATTTCAGGGTTTCAGAATACAGTATATATGCTCAAAAGTACCTTGGACCTTTTCATTATCCTGCATGTTCAAGAGCTGCTGCTGCTGCTAGAATTCCCATGGTGGCATTTAAATTTATGCTAGAGCTTCTACCTTGTCACAGACAGACAATTTTCTCTTTGTTTCTGAATGTCTTGGGTTTCAGCCCTGAAATATCAAGGAGTGTGATGCTGCTGACCAAAAATACCTATCCATCAGGGGAATGGATATATAAACCCTATACCATTAATACCATCCTCCCTCACAGACTGGTGGTTAAATTAGGGGATTTGGGATTTCCACATTCTATATGTATGTGGATAAAGAGTTTTTTGTCCGGACGTAGTCAGAGGGTTAGAGTAGGTCAATGTACATCTACGGATCTGAGTCTTAGTACTGGCTCTCCACAGGGCTGCGTGCTGAGTCCACTGCTCTTTACTCTTTATACTTATGATTGTATTCCCGCCTATCATAACAACATTATAGTTAAGTTTGCGGATGACACCACGGTAGTGGGGCTTATCTCAGCAGGAGATGAGTCTGCTTATAGGGATGAGGTGGAGCGGTTGATTGAGTGGTGCAGAGAGAATAACTTGCTTCTGAACACATTAAAAACTAAGGAGCTCATAATAGATTACAGGAAGAAGAAAACAGATCTTCAACCACTATTCATCAGTGGGGACTGTGTAGAAAGGGTGACCGACTTCCGCTTGTTGGGAGTCCATATTGAGGAGAATTTAACCTGGAGTGTAAACACCTCTGAGCTGCTGAAAAAGGCCCAACAGAGACTGTACTTTCTGAGAGTGCTCAGGAAGAATAACATCACTCAGAGACTATTGGTGTCTTTTTATCATTGTGTAGTAGAAAGTGTACTGACGTACTGCATATGTGTGTGGTATGCCAGTTGCACGGTGGCTCATAGGAAATCGCTCCAGCGGGTTATCAATATGGCACAGAAGATCATCGGATGCCCACTCCTCACATTGGAGGAATTACACAGCTCCCGCTGTCTTAAGAAAGCTCAGAATATTGTAGGAGATATTTCTCATCCTGGACACTCTCTGTTTGTACCATTACCATCAGGCAGAAGGTATAGATCTATTAGAACAAGGACAGAAAGATTCAGGAATAGTTTTTACCCAATAGCAGTAACCATGCTAAATTCTGTTAAAAATTAAATTGACGGGTAATATTAGTGTTGAATGTGTTACATATATATTGTTATGGGGGATTGTGTATGGCTGTTGTTGTTTTTAAATTGTAGTTTTTATAGATTGGGTATGAATGTTGCCAGGTGAAAGAATGTAGGGCTGTGTGTGTATGTTTGGTTTTTATGTCAGTTTTAAATGAGTGTAAGTGATGTTCGGCATGTGAATGTTGGAGTATCTGTATGGATGGTTTGTTCTTATATTGTAGATTTTACGTCTTGGATTTTTATGCTGGGTTTTGTGAATGACTGACTGGATAGCACTTTTAATCTCGTTGTATTTATACAATGACAATAAATTGCATTCCGATTCCGATTCCAATTCCGATTCCGATTCCGATTTACTGTGCAGAAAATCTGCTTTGAAGGGTTCCTTTGCTCTGGAGCAGGTTTTTAGTATATACTGAGAGGTACAGAGAGAAGAGGATCTCACCCCTTTTGTAGTTCCAGGAATAGTAAAATTGGGGAGAAATAAACTCTTGGATCCCAGTCTCTAGTTCTCCGCTGGTTTTAATTAATATACAGTAATCCCCCTTGTAAGATATTCTTCAGAACAGTGGTTCCCAACCTTGGGTCTCCAAATCTTCTTGTACTACAACTTCCAGGAATCTTGGCCAGCAGTCCATGGTGCACACTTCTGGGGGTATTAGTCTAAGAACACCTGGGGACCCAAGGTTGGGAACCACTGCTGTAGAATGATGCTCCTTGAGCATAGTAACAATGTCCACAGTCAAAGAAGTCTTCAGCAATAGAGAAGTACTAGTGTGAGCATCAAAGCCTCATTCTTAGAAGGATGGAAATGGAGGTGTCAGAAGTGACCTTCCCTTTAGTTCTGGGAAGGAGAATGGTACACTAGCTCTGTTGCAGATACATGTTTTAGAATTAAACGTGATGTCATTGAGATTAGAGGCTATGATGATCCATACTGCATCTGAGAGTTTTATGATGGTTCTCATTTCTATCAAAGATGTTGCTCAGTGTTCTGTTCTGTAGCTCTGCAAAATGCAGCAGAGGTAATGTCATGAGCAGCAGCAGGTTGTCACTAGAGATGGGCACTTCATTCATAAGGGGACTAGCACAGCTGGTGCTCGGAACCCAGTCCCACCCTCCAGAACAAAATCAACCACTGTCTTACCTTGCTGAAGTTCGCACTGGGCGAAATTCCAACCAGGAAGCAGCCTCTGATGTGGCATTGTTCCCTCTCCCTGGCGCTGGCCAATCAGACAGGGAGGCGGGATGATGCATGTCCTTGCACAGCTCTTGATTCACCAGTGCCAGGGAGAAGGAACTATGCCACATCTAAGGCTGCTTTCTGGTTGGATTTTTGCCCAGTGCAAACTAGAACAAGGTAAACCAGTGGTTGTTTTTATTCTGGAGGGTGGGACTGGATTCCGACCACCAGCTGTGCTTGGCATGTTTCATTCCATGCCCATCACAGCACTTTGAATTTTTTCCAGAAATGGATTGGCAGCCTGTGGAGCAGCAGTAACGGGGTGGGGTCGGGGGCATTATGCGAGCCTTGTAACCAACCTCGGTTAACAATCTGGCTATGGCATTTTGGATCCACTGGAGTTTCTGAACACTGCACAGCTTTCCTTAGGCATAGACAGAGGAGAGAAAACTTTGGATCCACTGTTTTGAAGAATGAAATTATGGAAAGGAGTACTGAGAAAATATTGGGAAATCAAAATAAAATGGACAGAAATGTAAACTGAAACACTGCGGCAGCTATGGCCCAAGACATACATATAATAAATGGAACAAAATACACAAACTAATCCTCTTTTAAAAATCAGCTGTTTTTTTATAAAGCACATTGCTCTCACTGACACCTGAAGGGTGGAGTTGTAGTTTAATAATTTGTGCCTCAAAGTGTCTAGAGTATATGAATTAAATGCAAGAAAAATTAGGAGGGGGGAAAGAGTCTGATCAAGAAAAAAATGGCAGATGAACTGAAATAATGAGCAGTTCTGTTATTATAAGCTCTGTTGTGAAAGAAGATAATTTCACTACTTCTCAGAGGTTCTGTTGGTTACAGTGTTCTTGAATAAAAGATGTTTTTAAGAGAATCTTTTATCCTCTAAAAATTATAAGAAAATTATTGAGAGCATGTCAGAAGAAACATAATGACTACAATTCACGAGACGGATTCATGCAGGGCTGCCATATTGTTGTATGTAGTGACGGAACTCCAGGCCCACATAATACTCACAATTGCCTAGAGTTTCCCACAATCAAGTCCAATAAAATCAAAGGCCACTTACAGTTACATTCAATGTAAGGTAGATTCAGCTACCCATTATTGTATCTGAAAATGTCCTATTTTACTGTTCCTAGCATTTTCTTTTCACTTCAAAAGAATCTTTAGCTGATCTTTCAGGTCTTTGGCAGTACCGTATGAGATTTTGGCAGTACCGTATGAGATTTTCCATATTTATGCACTTATCTACAAACCACAGCCTGTTTCTGGTTTTGACTGGCTTGCTGAGCAGTATAGGTATCTGGCTGGAGATCAAGAAGCTGGGGGTTTGCTTCCCCGTTGTGCCTCTTGGGGGAACAGCCAGCCTGTCTGGCCAGAGCGCCCACAGAAGAAATCAATGGTAAACCTCTTCTGAGCATTCTCTACCCTGGAAAGGATTGCCATAAGTCAGAATTGGCTTGAGAGGATACAATTACTATTTAATTATACAGTACTGCAGATGTAGATGTATTCCAGACAGGTAGGTAAATAATGAGATAGAGTTGCCACCAAGGTTTCTTGCACGAGTTGTGTTAGTCCGATGGTCTCCTGCTGCTCAAGAGCTGCTTCTGTCTTGGGGGGAGGAGGCTAAGCATGGAAGAGTTCTACTCCAGTTATGGATCTGGGGAGGAAAAGGTAGCTTGGGCAAGAAACCATAGGCAGGTCCCAGTCCATCATATTTTATTTTATTTTATTTATCAATAGGCAGCTCTTGTAGTTATCTTTGTCACAGGTACTGCTGTCCATTTGCTTGTTCCTTCCTTCTGGGTTCAGTCTGGAATCTAGCATATACAGCAGGCATGTCCAAACTTCGGCCCTCCTGATGTTTTGGACCACAGCTCCCAGAATTCTAAGCTTAGATTCCCAATGGCAAAGGACTGTGGGAGTTGCGGTCCAAAACATCTGGAGGGCTGAAGTTTGGACATGCCTGATATACAGTGTGTACAGGGGAGAGAGAAACAGAGAAAGAGAAAGATTGGGACAGATAACAGAACTTAACTGCTGTCCCTTCTCCCTTCATGTGTCTGCTCACATGATCTACACCAGTGTTGGTGACCCTATGGCACGGGTGCCAAAGATGGCACTCAGAGCTCTTTCTGCGGGCACCCAACATTGCCCCTTCACAGGCACCTGTATTCAAGTTAAATTGCTGTATTGGCACTTTGCGAAAAATTAGTGGGTTTTGAATTGCAGTTTGGGCACTCGGTCTCTAAAAAGTCCACCATCACTGATCTATACCTTCTCTACCAGGTGTGCTTGCCAGGATTTCTGGCAGTTGTAGTCCAAGAACATCTGAGGAGCCAATGATGGAAACCTCTGATCCAAGGAAACAGGAAAGAGACTGCAAGAGCAGACAGGATCAGCAGCAAGAACAGCAAGAAGCTGTCTGTGGTTTTGGGTGCCTGGCAATGCTGACACTTGTTCCTTCCCTTGCACGGGTTCATCATTCAAGACTTGTGAAATCTTTCATGATGTCGTGGACTGGTTTAAGTTGTAACCTAGGGGTGATGACTACCTTTTCTGCTGGCTTTGTACAATGGTAGGCCGCACTTACATACTTGTTACATGACATATTGTGCCTAGAAAGAAACATAACAAGCCCCACGGGCCCTGGCTGGCTTTAGATGGTTGGAGAGTATTTTTAAAAAATTCTGGGGGAATAACCTGGATCAAAAACTTGGAATATACATGGTATGAATGTGAGAAATTCCGCAGCATAGGAACAGAAATAAAAGAAGAAGTCTGTGCATCTCATTGGATAAAGTGAAATTCTCTTTACAGGAGCCAGCTAGAAATGGGCACCAAAACCAAAAACAAAATGCTGTTTCATTGTATCATGACTCAACAAATTATCAGGGTTAATTTAAGCAGCTTAACTGCTTAACCCCTGTATTGCTGGCGCTCACCGTACACACACCTGCTGTTAGCTAGGGGAATCCTCTTTGCAGTTGAATAATATAAAATTGTTTGTAATCTAAAATTAATTCACTACAGTACATCCAACCAAAAAGGGGGCCACTGCTGGACTGTATATGCTTTAGAGAACACATATTCTCCCTCTCTTTCTACATCTCCTTCCTGTTTGCAGAGAGCATATAGTTGCCCTGTTTGCCCATTCTCTTAACCATTTTGGACACTGGATGAACCTGAAGTCTGGCCCATGAAGCCTTCCACCACAAGGTGTGTTGTTCCTTCAGGTGCCTCCTGGACACTTTGTTGTTTTTTCAGGGCCACGTAAATGTATTAGAGTGAGCAAGTTTGTCTCAGTCAGGGGAAACACTGTGAGCAATTATTCAAGAATACTCTGTTTTATCTAGGTTTCCTATACACATTGTGTACCCTGGACGGTATTGGACAAGAAGTATGAACCAAGCATTGTCTTTAAATCAAATGCTATTGATAGCTGAGCTGCAGAAAACCATTGTCACTTGGTCATGTGGAGCTGTTTCTGAGTTCCTGCCAGCGCTTTGTTGCTGAGCAACAGCACTTGTCCCGTCCAGTTAAGCATCTGTATAATGTATGTGTGGATTAAAAATAACAATGACATGAAAAGAAAGCCACTCTCCTCACTCTTTTTAACTATGGTAATTCCTACCCAACCAAAGTGACTAATGTAATGGTGGGGCCCAGTGACAAGGAACAAATGATAAAGTCAAAGCAGGAGATTCTGGCCCATATAAACTGTGTGGATTAGAAGCCAGGTTATATACAGTTCACAAGTAAAGCCAGCTAAGCTCTGATCATTTGCCTTTTGCAGACTTGTTCAGTGTTATTGGTATGAAATAACTATATAGGGGTGAGCAGGCTCTAGGTGGGAAGTTGGGCGTCAGTTCTCACCCCCATGGGAAATAACTGATACTTCCACCCCCCTCAAACTGATACACCCCCCCCAAGATATGTCTTTCTAGAATCATTTGTCTTCTATTTTGGCCTGGGGTTTGTTTGTTTGTTTTCAACTCAGGGATGGGTATCAGCAAAAATAGCTTATGGAAGGCCACATAAGGCCCGCAAGTAATAAGACTCCCCTCTTAGGCTGCTAGGATACAAAGGAACAGTGCTGTGCTCATAAATACATAATGGCAAACTTGGAATCTTAGTGTTTCAGGGTTCCCATTTATTCAGGAACCCTATATAAACAGAAAAGGTGCCTACACCACAGGAGCCAGGAGAAGCTGTGCAAGCCTCAGGGGCAGGCCTAAGCACATAACACTGTGGTACCATTGTATCTGTATGGACACCTCATGGCATCATAGTCACATCAGATCACAATGGGCTGCTATTGCCCCACTGATTTGATTGATTGATTAATTGATTCATTCATTCATTCATTCAAAAAAGAACCCAAGGTGGCTTACAAAACTTAAAAGACTGTGTTTAAGGTTTTAACAGTGAGTACACCAGCCCAAAGCACATCCGATCTGGCCTGATTTCGGAAGCTAAGCAGGGTCGGCCCTGGTTAGTACTTGAATGGGAGACCTCTAAGGCAGTGTTTTTTCAACCACTGTTCTGCGGCACACTAGTGTGCCGCGAGATGTTGCCTGGTGTGCCGTGGGAAAAACTGAAAAATTCGAAAGAAATTCAACCCAGGAATACCAGGTGCTGTAGGCGCCTGGAGTAGGAACTGACAAGCAACTCCAGTATTCGTGCCAAGAAAACTCCATGGACATGGAGTCACGAAGAGTCCCATCCCTGGTGAATAGGTGCGGTATATACGTGTGAAAATAAATAAATAAAATAAATCATGACTGTAACGACACAACACACACACACACACCAACACTAAAAGGACTGATGAATGCAATGTACAATGAATTCAGTGCAATGAATGTACTGCATATTGATATATAAAGATCCATATTTTCCTGTGGTGACTTGAAATAACTTGTGCAGTGCATAATCTGAAGCATAACTAGATGTATGCTTCAGCTAGGTGAAGTGTATACCATTTCTACAGAAAGCCATTTCTCCCCAATCTATAGTTTTCAAATTGAAATAAATGTATCATGAAATATGGTGAAGCTGCTTGGATGAGCAGTGGAACATTTTGATCTCTCAAGAAAAGAAGTCCAGTTGCCATGACTCAGCGTCCTCACCTTGATGACTGATAATCTTCACAGGCATCATGAAATACATGTCATATTTCCCCACCCTTTCATTTTTAGCCCAGCACGTTATGATATAAAGGAGAAAAATTACCACAACTCTCTGGTAACAGTAAGTGATTTTTCTTTTCTTTTCTTGGACACTTGTAACATAAGCTTTTATATACCATATAGCTGTACTGCTTTGCATACGGTGTGTTGCATTTTTCCTGTTGTGTTCCGGTTTGCATTAGTTATTCAGTGCTGGTATCTGGCCATGTTGAAGTAAGTATGTATGTATGTTCAGCTTCTCACATATTGATTTAAAAGGATCAAATAACAGATGATATGGAGGATCTCTGGCTAGGTCTGAGAGACTACAGCTACTGCCAGCCGTAACAGATGGAGCTGTACTAGACACATCATCTAATGTGCTATATGGCCATTTTCAGTTTCTTTACGGGCAAGCAGGTATGTAGCCATCGTCTTTATCAAGTCAAACTCTTTCAGCACAAGACAAGATTCAGATATGAGGCTATTTTTGGAATCTGCATCCCAACGGTTGACAGGAGCAAAAGGAAAAATGTGCACATATTTTACCCTAAACTTTTCATTGATAATGACTAAGACTTAGCAGAGCAGTGTCAGCCTCTTGGAATGGAAAAGCCTGTACAAAAGCAGGCATGCTACCCATGGTAGAGTCATGGAGAAGGGGCAGTAGTCATCTGGGGAAACCCAAGAAGCCCCCTTTCCCCTCCAACCATTGGATGGCCATATTCAGCTCCCAGGTCCTATACCTCTGATTATAATTTTGGTGCTGTCCATTAGGAATATTTAGTTTTCACATAAAAATGGATATACCCGAGGCGGGGGGGATGTGAGGGAGACACATCAAAGTACAGTGGAACCTTGAGTTACGTTATTAATCCGTTCCAGAGGTCTAGACATAAGTCAAACATGCCTTAAGTCAAATGAACTTTTCCCATAAAAAGTAATGGGAAAGTGGATTAATCCGTTCCAGATGATGAAAAAGACCCCCCAAAACAGCAATTTAACACAAATTTGACTGGGATAGGAGATTCCTTCTGGGGATGTAAATGAAATGTCTCTTCAAAGAGAGGAGGAGGCAGTGGAATTATAGTCCACAAGTTATACTGTATGTCTCCACTTTTTAATGTTCATAGCAACAATGTCTAACATTTAAGTTTTACTGATTTTTAACCTGACGTTCCAAGTTCTGAACAACTCTATGCTTACCATTAGAGTCCCACAACTTTACAGCTCCCCAACTAAAATGCTTCCATTGTGGACCAGACTTCTGCAGCCAGATTTTTTACAAGACTGAACTGACTGTCTAACCAGCAAGGTCAGCTGTGAGCTCCTGGCCCTTCTTCTCCTCCGGCAGCAGCGGCGGCTTCAGTGAGGCCGAGGACCAGCTCCAGGTGCTCTGAGCTGGCCTCCCCGAAGCCGCCGCTGCCGGAGGATAGGAAGAAGGCAGGAGCAGTTTAGAGGCGCCAGCCGCGATGCTGGGTCGTGGCTGCCACCCGATTCCGGTGCCTTGCACCAGGGCTCCGAGCTGTAAGTCGGAGCCCATGATGCAAGTCAAACAGGCCCCTTCTTGCTGCAAGTCAAATATGCTGCAAGTCAAGCAGCATGTGAGTCAAGGTTCCGCTGTATGGCAAAACTCCATGTCAAGAAGGGTTTGGTCATAATTCCTTATATAATAATATTCACATAAAGTAAAAAAATCAAATTAATTAAATATCCCTGGACTGAGCTTCTCATTTTCTTCTAGGAAATCAGCAATATATCACCAGATACATTTTCAAACTGGATTTCTCAAAGCAGCTTGTGCTGCAGCACCAGTAGGGGCTTGGCCATACAATTAAGTGGTGTGTGTGTGTGTGTGTGTGTGTGTGTGTGTGTGTGTGTGTGTGTG
>JAHTLZ010003526.1:37332683-37358641 GCA_023846285.1 Phrynocephalus versicolor
AAAGAAAGAAAGAAAGAAAGAAAGAAAGAAAGAAAGAAAGAAAGAAAATTAAAACATTAGCGGTGACTACTGCTGCTGCTGCTGCTGCTGCTACTGAGAACAGTGGCTGAGCAGTGATCCCAGCAGGATGCTGGCAGTGGGAGTGGAAAGAGGCGTGCATGTGTGTGCATGTTTGGTTCTGGGTGTTTTTTTTTGTGCATTTATGCACATGCATGTTGCACCTCCTGTCCCAGGCAGCACCGGATAAAACTTGACACCTATGCTCCACCTCCCAACCCAGGGGAGGGAGAGACAGAGGGAAGATTGCCCGAAAATAAGACATCTCCTGATAATAAGCCCTAGTGTATTTTCTTGAGAAAAAATAAATATAAAACAGTGTCTTATTTTGGGGAAAACACGGTATTATAATTTGCAAATAACATCTTCGGTGGGCTGATCATGTCATCAGGATGCTAGACAACCATCTCCAAATATACAACAGTATTTATTTTCCATGGAGAGTTTGCTGTGGGAACTGTATAGCACAGTACACAAAAATAGATGATTCAAGGATATACTTGAGACCACATTGAAAGAATTTAATGTTGGCCATGTCAGTTGGGAAATCCTCCTCCAAACAAAAATGTATGTCTAAATGGTGTCAAAGAAGAAGAAAGTGAGGGGGGACAGGATGTAACATCTAAACAAGTCCAGGATTGGATAACCTGCTCCCACTGCATTCATATGTTCCGTGCTTGTGTTGGGCTTGACCTTAACTGTTTCTGTCTTTCCTCATCACCAGTGGTGAATCTGATGGAAATAGTTTTTGCTGAAACTGAAGGAGGCACTGATGGCTGAGACAGAAAAAGGAGACTGTATTGCTAGAGGGAAGACACTGTAAGAAAAAAAACTATACATTTCCATGAGCAATGTTTTAACCCTGAGGCACTACTGGATGTAGAACGATCCATGGACAGGAATTTTTCTGAGCTGTTTTTTTTTTAAAAAAAATAAAAACCTAGCCCAAGGGCATTGGGAACATGAGATACTTTGGGACAGGATTTTACTACAGCCTTCCTATTTACACAATAATTGTAATTGTCACTGGATGAGCTGCCTCTCTCCTCCCCTTGTGCCCGATGGAATCGCAACGGCACAAGCTCTAGATCTCAGCCTTGCACTTGATCTCTCTCTCTCTCTGGGATGGAGATGCCTGCTGCTGACCCTGCGGTTCCACATCTTGGGTCTTCTCTGGATTCCCTGCCTGGATGGATTGATAATATTAGCCATGGAGTGAGCGTTGTGGCTGGTCTGAATCGGGAGTTGGGAGAGCTAGATAAGACTCTGGAAGTCATGAAAATTCCTGGTTGACCATGTGCCAGTCACCCCCCCACCTCTCAGGCTGATCTCAGGCAAAGATACATTGGTGAGGAAAAGAGTCACATATATCACTGTCAGCTATTTTGCTAAAAGGCGGGATGGAAATGTAAAATAAGAATAAGTAGCAATAGTAACAATGTGTTCCTGCAAAGCATTCCCTCAACCTCAGAAATCCTCATAACAAACTTGTAAGATTGTGCTAACATTGTGCAAATCAGGGAAATACTGCAAGACAGAGAGGCAGTGACATTCATAGAAGTCGCTGGCTGGATAGTTCAGTGAGTTCAAATACATGACTGCAGAATCAGTGTTCAATTGCCTGTTGTGTCTCCTGAGAGAACCACGAGACTGTGTATCCTTGAGCAAGCTACACAGACCTTGACAGGGGGTGGCAAACTTTTTTTTTCATATGTAAGATATAAACTGGATGACATCAGCATCTCTGCACGAGTGCATGCATGCATACATAAATAATATATTCTCTCAGTACTTTAGTGAAGACATTGAAATCTAAATTCATGGCTCTCCACATGCTTAGATAGCAATCTGGTACCTACTGGAATTAAGTCTCTTTGAAATCAGAAAGATTTCCTCCTGAATAAACTTATATGATCTTAACCTGTGCCTTTGACCATTGTGCTAACACTGGCACTGTGGTAGAGCACTGATAATTTTTCCTGAGCATTTTCCTCATGTAGTCATATCTGAAGCTGGGTGTCCTCTGCAGACTTTCATGCAGTGCCATATAGCTTCACTCTGCAAGGAAATTGACTTCTGGACGGTGTCCATGTCATTTGTCCTTTTCTCCTTCTTTTATTGCAAAAGAATGCCCTTGCCTGCATTTAGTGGACATGTTTTGAGCAGACATGTTCCTAAGGAATGAAGGCTTAAAAGTAAACAGCTTGAGACTGAATACAGACAAAACAGAGACCAGTTGTCTAGAGATGGAAAAGGAAAATGGTGCCCTCCCATGTAATCCCATAAAACGCTAACTAGAGATGGGCATGAATTGCTGGTTCGGCAGTTTGGCACAGCCCGTTTCCCAGCTAAATAGCTGATTTGTGGCTTAATTCCCTCCTCACTACGGTGAGCACTCTCTCAGCAGCAGCAGCAGCTGGAGGGGGCTGGGGCAGGGTTCTGCTGCTGAGGTGGCACCTGCCGGAGGGGGCAGAGGGCTGAACCACAGATCAGCTGTTCAGCTAGGAAACAAACCACATGGAACCACAAGCCAATGGTCTATGCCCATCTCTACTACTAGCCAATGTAGGCAATGCTGACAGATGATGGGCACTGCAGTCCCACAACAGTTTGAGGTTTACGTGCTCCCAAGTTCTGGAACAAAAGATAGGCACCTCCATGCTTTACAACAGTGGTTTTACAACAGTGGTCCCTAATCTTGGGTTACCCACATGTTCTTGTACGCCACCGCGTACAAGAACAGAAATCTTCACTGGTGGTGAAGATTTCTGAGAACTGCAGTCCAAGAACACCTTGATTGCCCAAAGTTGGGAACCACTGCTTTAGAAAACTTGTAATCATGCTCCATAACATTTATAAGAAAGGGTATTAGCAAACTGCCTTGTACTGAGACTGTTGGTCCACATAGATTAGAATTGCTTACATTGACTGGCAGTGGCATTCTGGGGTGGGCAGTGACCCTCCAGAGGTTATCAAACTGCAGCTTTCTGCATGCAGAACATGTGCTCTATCACTGATTATTGTATGCTAGTGACATAATGGCTCCAATAACTTGAGACAGGTCCAGCTTTAAGGTGGTACCCTTTCCTTGTTGGTTTGTAGAACCAAAGCAAGCATACTTTCAGTATACCTAGCTGTACTTTATGCTGTCCAGTGAGCTCTGCTGAATGATGCAAAGAGAGAAGTTATATGAGAAGCCAAACCCCAATGAGGGTGCCATTCTGTCTAAAGATGGGGTAAATTACTCGTTTCAGATGTTCCTTGCCCTTGCCTCCCTATCCAATGTCCCACTTACCAATTGGAGCACAATCCTCTCTCCTCCTTCTCTCTCTGCTTGTCCAAGCACAGGCTTTTCTGCCCACCTCCTTTCTGAGTGGGCACTCAACCAACAAGGTAGGGCATGGAAGCACATGCTCCTGCTAGAAACGGGTGGAACAGCTGAAAAGGAGGAGGATGGGAGTATTCACTGCCAGGTGAGTGGAGTATCCAATGGGGAGGCGAGGGCAAGGGACAAGAAACATCTGTGGTGTCATGCATTTGAACTCACTTGAACCTCATGTCCATCTCTGTTGATGCAACAGATCTCCTCTAAACAGAAATAAATAAATAATATATAGGATTAATTCTATGCCAACCACTTGGCCTGCCTTTTGGACTCTGGGATTTATTGCATGATTTGCCCCATTAAAACCTGAAAAGTGTAGACTCTGCACAGTTTTGTGAAGTGCAGTTCCTCATAGTAGGACCAAACTGGGTAACTTGGGGAGAAAACATAATCAGTCCCCCAATATATTCTTTTGCTAAGAGCACTTCCCCGATTAATGTTTGCCCAGTGCTTATAATTCAAAATGCAGAGGGTGATGGAGGGGAACATGGATTTGAAAAGCAAAAATGTGCTGCTTATGTAACACTCCGTAGTACATTCTGGGCAGTTTACAAGTAACTGTGCAGGCTAAAAATTGCTCCCCCCTCCTGCGTGCAAGCTGGATACTCATTCTACTAACTTGGAAGGATGGATGGCTGAGTGAACCTTGGGTCTGCTACCTGGAATTGAATCCCAGGTCATGAGCAGAGTTACAGCTGCAGTACAGTAGCTTAACCACTGTGCCACGAGGCTTTGAAAAGCAGTCATCATTTGAGGGGACAGGAAGAAACCAACACAACACTGTAGCATTGGTTCAGATTGCATCCCACTGGCTTGCCTAACAGTAGAAGAAGATACCAGAGGAGAACTATTCCCTTCTTTCCCACACATCTACATTGAGTCTCCTTTGGCCCACATTTAGCCATCAATATGAAAATGAAAGTGGAACTGGGAGTTTATTCTTGCCAGATCCTAAGTTAGAACGTATATGTCCAATGTCAGGGCAAGTACTTTTCAGTTTTAGCCAATCCTTTATGTAGTCTTCATCTTGGCCACAGCTTCTGGTTCTTTAAAAAGCAATTAAACATGTGTGCTACACTTGAGCAGAGCTGTAAATGGTAGGGCTTTTCACAGGTCACTAATTCATATGGCCACTATAAGTCAGAAGCAATTTGGTGCCATGCAAAAATCTATTAGATGTTTTATAGAAGCTGTTTGTTGGCTTTAACCTTTCACTGCTTCTTTTATTATCTCTATCATGTGTTGCCTTGCCACTGTGTTTCTGCCGAATGTTGAATGTTATTTAAACGAAAAACAGTGTATATAAAAAGTAGAAACATAGTAATTTGATTTTTTTAAACTGTGAGCCTGAGAAAGGAAGCTACTCAAGCTGAATCACAGAAAGTTAGAATTCGAAGGCTCTTGGTTTCATGTAGTCTAAGTTAAACCTCAGAAGCTTGTCTTGTTGAACACCCACTCCACAATTCCTTAACAAACATAGTCACTGGCTTTGTAGGATGAGGTATCATTGTGGTCCAAAACCAAATTTGTTCATTATTTGTTTCTAGCCTACCTATATACAGTAGCTGCTGTTTGTTGCAGGAAGAGGGTGATAATAACATCATAATACTCAGCTGTTAAACCCTACCACATCTCAAAACCAGAGTCTCATGAGTGAGTTTTTTGGACTATAACAGCCTGATAAAGAGTTCTGGGAATTGTAGTTTAAAATGCCACGTTGCTGGTCCCTACTCTGCTTAGTCTGTTCCAACATCAAACATTATTTTTCTTCAGGATGTTTGGGTCAAAATCAGCTTCTGCACAATTTATTCACATTAGTTCTAGGGCTGCACATGAGTGTTCTTCTTTGCCATATTCCATTATCCCAATAATTTGTACTGAATTTCCTTTCTCTTTTTAAAGGTTAAGATGAATATGGCTAAAAATAATACCTGTTTAATGGTTTAAAAGAATGATCAGGATGCTGAAAGGGTTGCTTTCCTCTTGCACTTATAATTTCTTCTTGGTATTTTTTGTGGATATACCATTGCATCTGTTCCCCAGTGCTGCTGTATTGATCATATTCGTTACCAATATCCTTTAAAATCTTAATCACATTTATCTTCTTAACACCATGTAGATTGAAATCCCATCTATACTTAACTAGAAGGCATTATTCTGGAGCACATAGGACTGGTCTCTAGCTAAGTACTTTCTAGAAAACAGATCACTACACTGTGATTTCCTTGTTTGTATCAAATGAATACTTTAGACCTCCCATAGGCAAAAGCGATGACTTTAATGGCAGTCTGGATCTCAGCC
Organism: Phrynocephalus versicolor; assembly: GCA_023846285.1. Lineage (NCBI taxonomy): Eukaryota > Metazoa > Chordata > Lepidosauria > Squamata > Agamidae > Phrynocephalus > Phrynocephalus versicolor. The sequence continues at coordinate 37,338,427 of JAHTLZ010003526.1, forward strand.
ATCATTTTAAATTATTTGACCACGGCCCCATCAAGTAACACTTAACACGTGTGTACTTTGTCTTCAGTGTGATAAAATCACAACAGGAAATACAGAGTTTTTTTTTAATTACATACAGCAGCTGTATTAGCACTCTGTTGCTTCAAACTCAGTGGTTGTTGTTTTGTTTTTGTTTTTTTTGCACTCTGATTCTTTCCTGTATAGAATAGAAAATATACTACCAGTTTATCATTGAAGCAAAAGATATCACAAAAGACAGACATCTCTCATCAAGATGGCAACAGTGATTCCTAGTCTCTAGTGTAAAAGGTAGTTGCAGACAACTAGCTGAATGGAAATGTGGAGGGGAATCAAGAGAATGGCAGGGATTTTCATTTGAAATTTTAAGCAGCATCAGTAAAATTCATAATCTCAGCAATATGAAACTAATGTACTCAAAAGGTAGTATTTTAAAAAAGTCCTTGCAACAGCTTCAATTATTCATTTGTGTATGGATGTCAGATGAGGGAAATTCACATTTGCTATCTCCTACAAACATCTTACAATGGTATTCATGCACAAACTAATGAAATACAAATCAGCAATTACTGGAGGCCACAGTTTGAAAACTGATTCACAGTGTGGAGTATTGACAGACTAGTACTATGGAGAATAGGGTTCCAATCTCCACTCAGCCCTACAAATGTACTGGGAGAGGAGAATTAGTCAAAACACTCCTTAAATATTTCACTTCCCTTGAAATCCCTATTAGGGTTGCTTTAGGTTGGTTCCAACTTGATGGCACATAATGCACCCCACATAGGCAAGGTTTGGGGGGAAAAGTTACTTGTTTTGTATTATGCTCCAGGAATCTCTCAGTCACCACAGCCTTTGACTATGCTACTGGAAAGATACTGGGAGCTGAAATCTAATGAAGTAACTTGTCAGACCTATAAAGGTCACCATAAATTGAACGGGTGACCAGAGTGGGAGTGATTATTCAAACAGACAGATGGAGTTGCCATGGAGAGCCCCCTCAGCCCGGTATAGCAAAGTTTTACATGGAACATTTTGAAAAACAAGCCCTGGATGCAGCACCCTTTGCACCCAAGGTCTGGTTCTGATACATGGATGACACATTCATAATTTGAAGCCACAAGGAAGATAAACTGGAAGAATTTCTAAAATACCTCAACAATATCCACCCAAATATAAAATTCACCATGGAAACAAGAAATAGAGGGGAAATTCCTATTCTTATATGTCATGGTTATATGCAAACCAGACCTCCAATTGTGACACAAGGTCTACAGAAAAACCACCCACACAGATTGGTTCCTACATAAAAATTCCAATCACCACCTACGACAAAAAAGAGGCATAATCAAAACTCTTGTAGACTGTGCAAGCCGAAACTGTGAAGCTGAATTCCTCAACACTGAACTCAGCCACCTGAATTGGGTCCTACAGGCAAAAGGCTATTCCAAGAATGTAATCAAAAGAGCCATCAAACAAACAAAACAACAACAACACCAAACGGAAGAAGAAAAACAGCCTCCAACAAACAAAGTATTTCTGCCATACATAAAAGGAGTCACAGACCGCATGGACAAAGTGTTGAAAAAACACAACCTAAAAACAGTATTTAGACCCACCACAAAAATACAACAGATGCTATGTCGGCAAAGGATAAAAGGAACCCACTCGCCACTGCAGGAGTATACCGGATATCTTATAGTTGTGGCCAGATATATACTGGGACGACAAAGCGCAACATCCAGACCAGAATCAAACATGAAGGATACTAGAGACTAAAACAACCTGAAAAACCAGCAGTAGCTGAACACACCCTGAAATAAGCTGGACATGAAATCCTCTTCCAGGACACAGAGGTACTGGACAACACTAATAATCACTATGTCAGACTACTCAGGGAAACCATTGAAATGCAGGAACATAAGTACAGATTCCTGGAGGAAAAGTCCATCACAGGTTAAAAACCATGATGGAGATGTGTAATCTCCAGGCTTTAAACCAGGGTACTTCAAGGGCCAGATGCAGGAGAGTGGTATCAGGAGACAGATACCTAGTCTCATGCGCTCCCAAACACATCTGGTGGGGCCGCTGTGAGATACAGGAAGCTGGACTAGATGGGCCTTTGGCCTGATCCAGCATGGCTGTTCTTATGTTCTTATGTTCTTATGAATATCTCCTCATTGGAGATATTTGGTCTATCTTCCAATCTCAAGCAACTCAGAATTGACATGAAAAGATCACAAGACTTAAAATAGAATTAAAATGGAGGCCCAATTTGTTATATTTTTGAACCTCTCACAAATGTTCATACCTCTCCATGAAAGACATACATCCAGCAGAATAAAAAGGGAGAGATCATCCAGAGGTACAGCTGTGATAGACAATCCTTGCATTCATTCAGGGAGCAATGTTGTCACAGTTCTTCATTTATATCTAATTACAGTAGTCTTGAGAGCAGTGTTCCCTGTAAACTGCGCTCATGTGTGCTTGTGCAGAGCTTCATAGGTGCCACTCATAGGCAGCTAAAATCAATGTCCATTTACTTTCAGGTTTCTGATGAAGCCCTGCCACCTGAGCACAGATGGAAAAGGCTCCCATTGCAGCAGCAGAAGAAAATATAGTGAGAACATCTTGTTATAGATTAAGTCTAGGTGTACTGACAATCAGGAATGGGGACTGGAGTGATGGGACTAATAGATAGGTCAGACTTAAGTTGCACCAGTGACTAGACCCAGTTGCAAATTGGTTTAGGTTTTTGGTTTTTTTGTGTCTCTCCCCCCCCCCTCCAGTGACTTGGAGTCAACTTGTATTTGGCTGAAATATAACAACAAAGAATGTTATTGTACTCTTTGCCCCTATAACCCCTCTTTTCTCCCTTTCCCCCTTTCTCCCAATCCCCACTTCCACTCCATCTGCCTTCCTTTCCCCCTTTTATTCTGTATTTTTAAAAAGGTTTTAAAAAGCATTGACAGTGTTAGTCAGTGGAGGAACAAAGATATAGTTTTATGAACTATGATTTGCATTCATACCCAAGTTAAGCCAAATAGCTTCAGAGTCAACAGAACAAGATGGCTATTTTCCATTTTTTTAAAAAAAACCCTGGAACTATAATGAAAATGTACGTCCAACCCTAACTATCTAGAGTCAGTACTTTGCCCATGCAAATTGTGCTCTTGTGCCAGCTTGCTAGTCCGTTACCAGTTTCCTCATCTATTCTTGGCTCTGTTTTCAAGCCTTGCCTGTAAACCTAGCACTGACAAAATGTCACTGGCTACATTTCCCACAACTGAATGATGTCATTCCTAGCAGGAAGATGGGGAACTGAAGCCACCTTTGCAACCTTAGCAAACGTTGCTAAGTGATAGACTTGGTCCCACTGAGCCAACCACAGAAAATTGCATGTGTATTTAGTTGGTGCTTTACAAAACACCAAGAAATTACCCACAGAGGCATAGATCTAATTCATGCTGTGTTCTTGGTGAGAAAATGACAGCTTTACAGTAAATACATAACTGTCACAAAATGTAGGCTAGCAGGCCTGGCTTAACCTGAATGACATGCTGTATGTTTAGGGCTCCCCCCCCCCCCCCGTTGGCATTCAGAACTGTGATTGTATTAGTTCTTCATGTTCATTTCTGCCACAATACACTATGTGCTATACCTTTTAAAGCGTATAGATCCAGACTCTTGTGGGGATGCCTGTCTTTTCAAGATGTGTGGAAACATAACATTTCCTACTGGCTAAATAATGGTAATCTTCATTTTGACATGGTGAGCACAGAGAAGAGGAAAAACATTACACTGCATTCTTCTGCAAATACAGCATCAAGGGTACACAAACTTGATTTTAACGTTGCCAGGAGAAACCTTGGGGGTAATATCAGAGCTTGACAAAGAAAGAACAGGTTTGGCATAGTAGAAATCTATGGAAGGAACATGAGATTGTGGCCATAACGGACATGTTTGGAGAGATTTAGGTTGTGTTGCCAGGTCAAAATATTTTGCTGCTTAAGGCAATAACAAGATCCACAAAGTCACAGTGGAATGGAGGCCAATGCAAAAGAGGACAGAGTTCCTCTGTGTTTGATAGTTTTGCAGAAATAAAATTTCAGCAAATTTACTTTGCATGACAAGCTGAGCCCACTAAAATTTGTTCTTCCTCTTCCCCCACACTTCTCGCACACAACTAATAATACTGCATGAGCTCTGCTGCCTTTGAATCTGGTTTCTCACCTTAACCGCCCCCCCCCCCAAAGCTATGTGCAGAAGCTAACTGAGATATTTATTGAATCTTACCTTTAATACTCAAAACTGGATGTTGTCCAATCGTTGTCCATTCAACAGCAACAAAGTTAGGGAATGCAAGGCAGGCCTTTAACACATCACCATTATGTTCCACCCTCCAGCACCTTTGTTTATAGTAACCTGCTTCTCATGGTTTCAGAAGATTGATAGTACTTTAAGTGTCATATCTCCATCCTGTGGAATCTGGGGTAGGGGGCATTGTGAGGTTTTGCTAAGTTATTCTAGTGCACTCCCTTGATCTACAAATCTAGATACCTCTAGCAGTTAAATTACTCCACCAAACTATAAATCCCATGATTCCAGCACGTGTAGTTGAGTGGAGGTGGGGGTGGGATTTGGAGAGGAAGAAAAGAACGTGGAAGGGTCTAGAACTGGGAATTATAGTGGATTTGGAAAGTTTCTGTTCACTGGATCACGTCAAACAGAGGTATTACAATGGATAAAACATCTTCTGAACTGCCTAAGAAATAAGCTGTCCTTGTCAGTTGTTTTCAATGGTTGTTTTATATTATGAATCACTACTTTGTTACTTTGTTAATCTGAAATTTTCCATTTGGAACTGTAAAAGAGTAATTTTAATTATTCAGCAAGATTCACTATATGCATGTGCAGGGCCGGGGCTAGTGTTTTTTTGAGCCCTAGGCAAGATGGGAGGGGGTGGGGTGGGGGCAGGTGGTGGGGGTGGGCAGGGGGTGGCGGGGCAGTGGCAGGGTGGTGGGGTGGCGGGCGGGTGGGGCAGGGGGTGGGTCGGTGGGGCGGGGATGGGCGGGTGGTGGGGGGAAGGGCGGCAGTGGCCGGCAGGGGGGGCGGCGGGGGGCGGCAGGCTGTCCAGTGTCCTCTCTCCATTTTGGCACCCTAGGCAACTGCCTACTTCGCCTTAATGGAAGCACCGGCCCTGCGTATGAGTGGTTCTCTTATTGTTGAAAGCAATAATATTGTTATATTATTAAGATTCCCTGTGTTCTGTTTTGCAACCCCCAGCCAGCAAAACTGGGTGGCCTTCCCTGACATAGCTGTAGCACTTATAATCCTATAATCTATTTATTTATTTGACCTATACCCTACACTACCTGGCATAAAGACCACTCTGTATCATATGGCTGTATCTTTTTAATAGGCATGTGAATAATCACACAGCCTCTCTCTCTCAGAAAGAAAGTTGTGAGTCCATAGGAAGCTAGAATATCTCATTGGCATGGGTGGAGTCTCAGTGAGACTCATGACATGAAATTTAGAAAAAATAATGGAGAATGGATTTTCTTTTGCAAGTAGTTGTCACCTCTTTGTTATATAGTGCAGATTGTTTTTTGTCTTGTAGGACTTTTTCTGTTAAATACCTTCTCAGTTTTTATAAACCCCACCATAGCTTCAACAGGGGAGAATGGGTTTTACTAGGAAAAAAACACATTGTTGCAAGTTATCCCTGTGGCAATACAAAATATTGGAGAGGATGATATGATTTTGAGTTACAATTGATTTGTCTTCACAAAAGACTTATTGGACATATATAATTTGCACGTGCCTCTGCAGATCCCTAACACCAGTCCTTATAAAATAAATCCATGTAGTCCCCACTTCTCCATGGCTCACAGATTGGGTGAGCTTCCAAAGCTGGGCCTACAAAGTTGCTTTTCAGGTGAATGAGTATACTGTAAGAAGATGCTGAGCCCAATGCCAACTGAGCAATGGTCCACCACAGCATCCTCCCACTACTGCTGAGTTAGGATGGCATCAGCCTGTTATTCCAGAAAAATCTGTCTTGAAACTAGCTTCCCCAGCTTTGTCCAGTAGGGGGCTAAATGGGTTTTTCCTAGTGTGCTTTGCCTAGAGATGGGCATGAAACAGAAATATAGTGTTTTGTTTTGTTTCATTTTGTTTTGGTCTTCATTTCATTTTGTTTTGTTAATAACAGATTTTTAAAAAGAATTTTCCTCTTTTTTATTTAACAGGGAGCCCACTGCCCTAAATCAAAGACCCTCAAACCTTCCAATCAATTTGCTTTCAAGCAAAGAACCCTCTGTAAACAAGCAAGCAACCTAATAGCAAGCTGCTGCACAGAGAGATCAGGGAGATAAACAGCTGATCCACAGTGCAGTGAGGAAAGGAAAGAAAACCTCCACAGTCCTATTTAAAAAGGAAAGGAAAACAATCAGTTTAAATCAACTTGCAGACACAGATAAGGGAACAGCTCAGCTCCAGTCCTGGCTAGCTTCAGGCAGATCAAGGTTGGAAATAAGGTATCTCTACAGCTGAGGCAGGGGAAGAAAGGAAAACAAATCAATCAGTTTAAAAAATAAACCTTCTGTTCTCAAGACAGCTGGATCAAGAGGTTATGATGAATCATTTTATTTCTGAAACAAAAAATGTTGTTTCGTTTCATTTCTTGACGGCACGCTGTTTGCTGTTTCATTTTGTTTCGTAAGTTTTGTAAGGTTTCGTAAGCTTACAAAGCGATGAAACGGAATGTCATTTTTTTGTAAGGTGCCCATTAGAGATGGGCACGACTTAGCGGTATTTTCATTTTCGTTTTTGTTTTTCGTTTCCGTTACGTAACGAAACGAAAAACGAAAAATGGCTCAGAACTGGAACGAAAACGGAAACGAAACGACTAATTTCGAGCCAATTTTTGTTTTTCATTACTGGAAAAACACATAATGGAGCTAAATGGGAAGAAACGAAAAAAAATTCGTTTTCATTTTTGTTTTTTTGTTTTCGTTACGTAACGAAACGAAAACGAAAAATTTTGAAATTAGCTCACGAAAACCAAAACGAGCCAAAACGGACCCCTAGCCGAAAACGAAAACGAAATCGAACAATTTTTCTGAGTCGTGCCCATCTCTAGTGCCCATCCCTACTTTCCACTTATGGGTTGATATACTGTGTTGTACTTGGTTTTCTTGCAATGAGAAGAAGGAGCCAGAGCTATTGCCCAGTGATTCTTTCCCTCCCTGAGGTAGTGCACATTGGGATTAGAGACAGGCAGAGAGGCAAGCAAATGGACAGCCGCAAGAGTGGCAAGGAGGTAGCAGGTAGTGATGGGGTAGGGGAAGCAGTTTTGCTGAAAATACTGTATTCATTCCTCCCCCTATTTGCAGAACTAAATGAAGAACCTTGACCTGAAGTTCTTCGTTTAGTCCTGAAGTAACAAAAGGATTTTAAGAAACAAAGCCTAATGTTTAGTCCTGAGGCTAGGATCTTTTTATAAGCCATAGTAGTATATATTCATTAGGTTACATGTATACTCAGTTGAGCTGAAAGCTCTTATGTTGTTGTTGTTGTTGTTGTTGTTGTTGTTGTTGTTGTTGTTGTTGTTGTTGTTGTTGTTGTTGTTGTTGTTGTTGTTGTTGTTGTTGTTGTTGTTGTTGTTGTTGTTATAAAGCATTGTTTGAAGGATCTGCTCTAGGCTGAAAGAGATGTTCACAGACTGTCCTCAGAAATCATCCTTAATAAGTGAAGTCAGGTTTAATGGACTGATATTAGCTTGTTTTCATTTTACGAGAGTAATAACATGCTCGTATCTTTCCATCTGTTAGCATCTAATGGGACAAACACCTGCTGTTTTCTAATTGATGAAGCTCAGCCTCAGCTACTGTTCTGGGACTGTATGTCTGAATTAGTTGTGTGTATGGGAGAGAGATACTTGACATAGAAACAAACTATTCACACTATCCTTCCCATCCAAACATACAGTTGAGGAAACTAGCATGTCACCTTTGTTGCCTGGAAGCAACTGAATCCACTTTTGTCAGGCGCAATCACTATGGAACATTTCCCCCACACCCATCTACAGTCACGGATGAATTTTCTTCACAGCAGAGCAGACCCTAAAACGTTTCTCTTATTCTGCCTGAATGTTTTCAGTTTCCTAATTTATGACACACTAAAAACCCTGGTTGCTTTCTGCTGGGGAAACAGTTTCATCTGTTCAGACACTTAACACTATTAATTAAGCAATAACGCATATATCCATGAACATTAAAGTCAGATAAACATTCCTCCCTTTTTAATTATCTGCGAAGACTGAAGAGCATTTTGTAGCTAAAACGTAATGCTACTCGTCAACTGGCCTCCTTGTTGTTTTTACTAATTAGTAAAAACTGAATGCATAACGACACCAAAATCAAACATGATACTCTGTAGGCTGGGCCATAGTCATAAACACTTGTAGACATTTTTTTAAAGGAGCCATATTTTGAGGTTATTTATCTTCCTGTATGCTAATAATGAACTGATTTTCTAAATGTGGATCCTTATGTAGCCAAAGAGCACCATCCATGCATGAGAAATATCATCAAGCTTAGAGAAGCCTGAAGGTTTCTAAGAATATCCTTCTTAAAGGAAAAAAGGCAAGCATGACTGAGCATGCTCAGTGGCCATGGAGTGATGAAGGGGGGAGGAGAGAAATAGAAAATGAATAGAAGGGAAAGGAACATTGGGAGAGTGAATGGAAAACAGGAGGGGCATGGTGTGGCTGAAGTGTTGAACAGCAGCACTCCCTACAGTCACAGCTCACTGAAGGTCCCATTTATGTGATTACACACTTATTCCTTCCCTCCAAAAGGGCTTAGTAAGATGTGCCTCTACCACCCCAATGAGTAGATCAGAGAAAGACTATGAGTTTATTTGGATAAGTGGCCCATGTAGTTGTTCTCAGCTTTTTCCATTGCTATCAAACTGATTCCCAGACCAAACAAATGACAAAGTCCCTACACTATCAACCCACTGTTACAGGTTGTTTAATATCTATCTATCTATCTATCTATCTATCTATCTATCTATCTATCTATCTATCTATCTATCTATCTATCTATCTATCTATCTATCTATCTATCTATCTATCTATCTGTCTGTCTGTCTGTCTGTCTGTCTGTCTGTCTGTCTACTAGATATACTCTATAATTTGGATTCCTGCATTGAGCAAGTGGGTGGACTTGGTGGCCTTAAAGACTCCTTTCAGCTCCCTGATTCTTTGATTCTATGGCTCTGTATCTGGGAGCTGAGTCGTAACAACTCAATTTCTTTTCTTGTGGGACTGAAACATTTTGATACTCAACCAGCTTGAAGAAGGTACTTGGATGAGTAGTGAAATATTTTGAATTTTGGTATCATCAGTCTAACAGATTTGACCAGACCCTGGGTCAGGGAATGGGTTTCTGGGGCAAATTGTCATGTGCTTCAGATTTATGGTTTGCAGGGGTATTTAATTCCTCCTTTCCCCACTGCTCTCCCAGAAACCCATTTCCTGACCTAGCATACTGTAAAGGCCACATAAATGATCGTGGTTTGGGAAGCAGCCTGTCAGAATTTTTGGCTCCTTCTATCCCACAAGTTCAGAATGTCTTCCCTGCTATTTCCATAAACTGTACATTTGGTCCTACATGTAGAAGGTCTGTTTTAGCTAGTCATGCATCTGCTACTGCTGACAAACCCATTGTTCAGCTGGAAGCTCAGCTGTAATACTATTAGCTTCTAGGAAATACTGTGGCAGGACTGAAGAAATCCATCAGGTTGGGACAAAATAGATCTTAGCTTAGGGCACTGGTGTCCAAACTTCAGCTCTCCAGATGTTTTGGATCACAACTCCCACAGTCCTTTGTTATTGGCAATAAAGTTTTGGCATTCTGGGAGCTGTAGTCCAAAACATCTGGAGGGCCGAAGTTTGGACACCTTTGGCTTAGGGCATCACTGGCCCTGGAAAATCCTTCCCCAGACCTTGTATAAGTTGCTAGTATATAAAAGGAAGTTTGCTTCAATTGTCTTCTTGACTGCTGCAGATGTTAGACCTGTTGAGGAGACCTGAGGTCTTAATCCCAGAAGGACGTTCTGATGATTAATTTATTGTTCAGGGCTGTTTTTGGAATCCATTAAGGAAGATAGTTGTAAAGCAGAAACCCAGAAAGCTTTTGAATGACCACATGGAATGCTATTCAAAGTCTCACGGGAATTTTTGAGGGAATAAAGGTAAAGGAGGAGGATGAAACTTGACATGATTCCATTTGAACATGTTTATATGAAATACAATAAATGTAGAAAGGACGTCAACTCTATGTCTATTTCCATACTCAGAATCACTGCTGCCATGACATCATGCTCTGTCAGATAGCAGGCTCCATATTTATGAAGATTTTCACATAAGTACATCTGCTATTTCAGCATCTAATTTTGAAAACATGTTTTGAATTTGAACCCAAATCCCTGTAGGGCATTTCTTCAAATTTCTTCAGAAAAACACAGTGGAGAGGTCTTCCTCTAAGTTCCATGTCTCAATGTCTCAACAAAATCTTGAGTTCTGTTCATTTTGTACCATATTTGTACAGCAGAGGAGCCTTATGAGAGGAAAAATGTTGCAAACCATGCATAGCCAGGAGGAATTAAAATTAGAGACAGGCAAAAATTACACTTTGGTGCAGTTTGGGCTGGATCAGCTGATTGGGCCAACAGGTGCTGGCAGCCTGGTTTCCCTCCCTCACCTACAGCTCATATTTTACTGTGTTATCATTAAAGAGGTGGCTTTGTCTTTTGGGTGAGTGAAGTGGATGTTGTGGGAAGCAAATGCAGGAAGGGGAGATTTTGGAAAACAGGGTTGTGTGGGTATGTGTCACATGTCTTGTTCTCCGGATCCCAAAATAGCAATGTGGCCTCAGGTTCACTGGAAGGTCATGGTCCAGTATTCAAGTAAGAGTCAGCTAACAGTCTGGTCATCATCTATAGATGATGTGAAGGCGAACTGTCTTACTTACTTAAGCAATAAAATTTTTAGGGGTATCTCCTCCTAATTAATCTGAATACAATGGTGCCTCTACTTACAAGTTTCCTGGAGGAAAAGTCCATCACAGGTTACAAACCATGATGGAGATGTGTAATCTCCAGGCTTAAAACTGGGGTGCTTCAAGGGCCAGATGCAGGGGAGTGGTATCAGAAGACAGATATCTAGTCTCACACGCTCCCAAACACATCTGGTGGGGCCACTGTGAGATACAGGAAGTTGGACTAGATGGGTCTTTTGCCTGATCCAGCATGGCTCTTCTTATGTTCTTATGTTCTTATGTTCATTCTGAATGCATGCTCATAAGTTGTATAACTTGTAAGTAGAGCAGTTGTATCAAATAAATAAATAAATAAAAAATTTGAAAAAATAAAAAAATGTAAGTAGAGCAGACTGCATCTAAAATTTGTAAAGCAGCAGTTAAAATGCCAAGTGCACTCTTAAGTCAAATTTCTTGCAAGTAGAGCCGCTCGTAAGTAGAGGTACCACTGTACAAGGAAACTGCTATTTGTAAGTGTACTTACTTATGTAAGTTGATATATAAATCTGAAAGCTAGCATGATGTAATAGATACAGTGTTGGACTGGGACTCAGGAGACTTGGATTCAAATCCCTGCTTGTCCATAAAACCTCATGCGGCGGCAAATGAAAATTGTTCCATCACAATCTCGCATACCATGGAAACCTCATTAGGGTCATCATAATTTAGAAGGAACATGACAATACTTAAGAAAACATATATAAACCACTCTTCAAGGTTTTTATATAACCCTGTATTCACCTATTTAAAACAAGTTATTAAATTCCTTTAAAAACTATCCTTGATGTTTGAATGATTAACCTGTATTGGCTGAAGCCATATTGCTTAAAGCAGTTCATCACAACTAGAGTCAGCCCTCTGAATCAATGTGCATTTGGTGAGTCAACTCTTCTGTAAGATCCATTAATCCAGTGGGACTTCTCTAGCTGCAGCTTACCATGCTGAGCAATAAGATTTCAGCCACTGTTTTATACTTGATATAATGATGGTGTTGGGGAAGTAGATGTTTGGCTGGAAGTACATGGTGCTTGCAGTGGGAAGCCACATTCAATCTGATTCCATTGTCCAAAAGACATCTAGCACTGTATACTGCGCATGATCTTTTAAAAACTTGAACTGATGTGGGAACTTGGTTTGTGAAGATGTTAATTGAGTTGATGGTGCACTTTAATTTTGAAGTGGGTCAGAATTTTCAAGCCACTAAATCTTGATGATTCCCCTTTAGCAGTGCTTATAGATCATTTCTGCTTCAAGGCCATAAGTCATGACTAAGTGGTTTCAGGAGACTGGTCTTTTTGTTTTCAGTTAAATGGCTGAACCCAGTATAATGAGAAAATAATTGATTTCTGCATACCAAACTAGGCTTGGTGAATGCTGTAATTCTATTTATCATCTTTGCTCTTAAATGCAGTGTAACCAATGGCAGAATCAATCATATAGAAATTATATTGCAGCACCGGCAATTAAACAATTAAGATTCTGTTATTTCTAACTGCTTAGCTTGAAATGTTTCTTTTGCATTGAGTTATTCTATAGTTTTTCCTAAACTTTTCACTGTCCCACTGCTTTTTTTATTTTTAAGAAACCCACACCTCATCTATTTTTTACCATCACTCACCTGTGTTTTTTTAACAAAAAAGTCCTTTGCAATTTAAAATTTAAAATGAATGCAAAAGCCTAGTAAATTGGTAGTTAAAATTCTTTTGGCTTAAATAAGCAATGCCAAGAGTAGGATGATGGTGTCACAAAGAAGCCTAGGATTTTTAAAAATGATAATTCTGGGAGTTCCATTGACAAGCTGATACCTTTGTATAGGTAAAAACTACCTCAACAATTAAGTCTAGTGAATTCCAATTCTAGGGACCAGTGCTTATCTCTGTTTGTAAGCTGAAAAGCCAACATTTTTCCATAGACATATTTCCAGGGTCATGTGGCTGACACAGAATGGCATTACCACTCCATAAAGGTGGTACCTATTTATCTACTTGCATTTTTATGTGCTTTCAAACTGCTAGGCTGTCAGGAGCTGGGATAAGCAATGGGAGCCCAGCCCAAAACACAGGTTCTAACTAACTGACCTTTTGACCAACAAGCCTGGCAGCTCAATGGTGTAACCTGCAGTTCCACCCATGTCCCAGCTGATACATATAGACACCTAAATGTTGCTGGCTTGGAGAGATCCTCTAACTGGGAAGACTTTGTAGGCTAGCAGAGGCTTACCAATACCCTGCCATCCTGGGAAGAAAAGAAGCTGCTCCTCTGCCAGCTCAGATTCATTTTCTAGGCAGGATACTAGGGCAAACTTAGGCCTGTGTTAGGAGCCTTTGCCCAACCACATAAATTCCTTTGTACTGTATTTGCTTGTATAATTTATATTGGATGGGGCCAGGGATGTTGGCAAGTCTGAGTCTAAGTCTTTGGGACTAAGTCCCAAGCCCCAGGTTTAAGTCCCTATTAAAACTAAGCTTTTTTCTCCAGCAGGAACCGTAGGTTGAAAGTAATAAGTCAAGCCTGGGGAAAAACGAGTCAAGTCCAAGTCAAGCCATTAGTGTGATATGTCTGTGAGGATTCTCAGTCATCCAGGTGAGTTTATCTGGAAGTTGAATCATAGCAACTGGACTTCATTTCTTGAGAGATTGAAATGTTTTGCTGCTCATCCAAGCAGCTTCATCAGTCTGAAAGCTAGTTCCAAGTCCTCCATTTTATAGTTCACTTTGACCTCATGTCACCCTGGTTTGAAATAGGCTCATAAGATGGACAATGGCCTGAATAGGCTTGTTAGGTGATAATAGTTTCAATAGGCCTTTAGGTGAACAATAGCCTAAGGTGCATGAAAGTCACACCTTTGCCACGTTCCCCACACCCATAAAGTTTGAGTCATTAGCTATGGCCTTGCTGGTGAAGGTGTGAAGTATGTTTTATTTGTCTGGGGATTGTTGAAATCACAGCCTAAGTGGCAGATAGACTGTGCCTGAGCCCCCCACATCTATTGAGAGAGGGGTTTTCAGTGCTCACATGAATGGCTTCCCTGACCCCTGTCTCAAACCACCCCTCTCCTCTTTCTAGTGTGACTTAAATCTGACTTGAAAACAAGTCCTGTGACTTGAGTCCCCATCCCTGGATTGGGGTACCTATTATGTCATATGTTTTGCATCCCTACATATAGAGAGGGCCTGTATATTATACTGAATACAGTCCACCAGTTATTCATTCTGGTCTGCCAGGACTTGACCACAGCTTTGTTTTTACATCCCCACATAGGCCTTGGCAGAAACTGTTTATAGTTTCTTTCAGCTGTTTGCCATGAGCTGCTGGTATCAAGGGTGTTATGAATCATAAAGATCTACTCTGCTTTCTGATTGCTCTGTTAGTCCAAACTGGTGTTTCAGATTTGTATTCCTTGTTTTGATCTGTGTGCTGTTATTTGTATTGTGTTGTGCTGTTTCTAAAAATGTTTGCTAATAAGCATTTTGCAATTTAATACCCATTTTACTTGTATTAATAGGTGCAAGCAGATGATAAACTGTTGAGAAGAACACAAAGTTGCCTTACATTTTAATCAGTTCCTGATTTAAATGAGTGTAAATGAATTCTCTCTTGTTGTATCTTCTGCTTAATGCGTGATTTCATCCAGTTTTCAAAATGTGTCTCTGAAATGAAGGACCTTTGCAAAACAGAAGGATGCCAATATATACGAGATTCAATGATTTGAAAGATAATGAGTGCATATTTAGCTTGGTGTCTGTATAGCTAAATAAGTACTTGAACTGTAATTGTTTTCATATAAATCAGGGAAGAGGAATGTGCTTAACATTAAAAGATATATACCAATTTTTTTTATGTACGGACATGGGCAGGGTAGGGAGCACACCATGAATTTGCCACGACTTTTCTCTCTTTTAACTTGGAAATCCATATCTTTTGAGTTTCAGATCTAAATGGCATTGGTTTCAGGGAAAGGGTGTGCTCTTTACATTCCCAGAGATATGATAGCTCTGCCTAGTTCCATCAGTCAAGTTGCTCAATGACTTAAGCGGGGACAATGCGTCACACAGCTAAATACCATCAGCTTTAAGGGGGGGGGGGAGAAAATTCCCAACCAGCTTGCAGGATTTCTAAGAGCAGGGTATCTTTGGAGTCAGACTTCAAACATAACAACAGCAATAACAAACAGCACAAGTCATAAGAGCAACCACTTCCTGAAGAAGGCAGGCAGGCAAGCATGAACCCAAGGCATGGGATGTTGGGAGGGAAAAAAATGTGATGCTTGCTGCTGGTATAGCGAAAGAACCACTCAGCATGTGTGTATACTGCCTCTCAAAATATTGTAGCATTCTATACCTGGTGGTGAGCAACCATTAAGATGGATCAAACCTGAACAGCTAGATGAATATTTGGTTATTTAATAAATGCTCTGGTCTATTGTCCTTTCTCTTCCTTATTGCAATCCTACAAGAGCTTGGAAAATAACCTTTGACTAGGGGGAGTGAGGATGCAGGAGAAAGGGGGTCAAGGCAGATGTAAATAGAGACAAGGGTAACCAGAGGAAGGATGTACTGTGATATATATTTTAGGCTGGCTTTCTCTTGAGCTGGGTGGAAGAAGAATATAGACAAGTTGTTTTTGGGTGCAGGGGATATGTTTTGAAGAAGAGTTAAAGCAGGCATTATCTTTGAACACATGCAAAAATGGGTCAAATCAGGGTAGTTTTGTGATTCTGGGATAACTACAGGATGGATCAAGATGCCACTGTGCACCCTTGGGGCACAATAAAACCACAATGGGTTCTTTGCATTGAAGACAAGTGACACCCTAATTTTACCTCACCAAGAAAGCCCCAAATCACCCCTGGATGCTCCAGCCACTGAGGCACCAGGGATGAGTTAGAATGGGGTCACTACTAGCTACATCATCCCTTGTAGCCAGGCCACCACCCATTTTGCAGAACAGCAGGCTGAAGTGAAAAGACTCGTATTTCTGTTTATACATTGCTTCTGATTTCTGAAACATTTGTCTGTTTCTTGAATTTAGTATTACTGGAAAATCCTTACACTGTTAGGATTGAGTTTGTTTATGATTATGGGATGGAGGTTGAGTAGATAAATCACACAATTTCCATGCTGTGCAGCTCCCTAGGTCATAGCCGTTTCCATGGATTCACCTGCAGGCAATTTCTTGACTATCACTTCAGACAAGGTGAAATTTATTTTATATTCCTTTATGCCTGTTGCAGCACATCAGTGGCGTGGCATATCAGTATGGGGGGGGGGAGGTAAATTCCCTGTCCTCCATTGAGGAATAGAGAACGTGTCCACTTTGCTCATATAATGAAGTGTTTTGCTTTTTAAGCCATAATATTGGCTATTCAAAATGAAAGGAGCCTTGACAGGCCCTCTTTTAGTCCATTTCCAGCTATTGCATGTGCAGGAAATGAACCAAACTTGCATGCATCTACCTACACCAAAAAAGTAGAAGCCCTGACAGGGAGTCAGAGAGGTGTAGGAAGGGGCATTCAGGGGATGGTTTGGTTAGCTCCAGCAGTTACGTTGTGTGATGGACAGAAAAAAAAATTGAAGCAAACTGACCTGCCCCTATAGCAGACCCAAGAGTAGGACAATCACCCATCTGGCCACCCTTCTACAGACAAAAGCATATAAGCAAAACAAATGCACCTCCCAGAGTTCTTCAGCTGGTACAATAAAATAGGAAACGGGGTCAGCCTGTTAGTTAGACATGGGCATGACTCGGCGAAATTGTCGTTTCCATTTTCGGTTGTCGTTTCCGTTACGTAACGAGAACGGTAACGATAATTAAGCCGTCAGAACTCGAACTCGAACCAACAAAAGAAAAATTTGGTCGGGTTTTTCGTTGCCAAGCAAGCAGCACAGAAAAAGTTTTAAAAAGTAAAAAAAAAAAAAATCCCGACTCCCGGCCAAAAAAGCAGGCAAAAATATGCCTGCCTGAGGACACCTACCTGAGGGGGGGGTTTCTGGGGGGGAGTCCCCAGCCTTCCCCCCTCCTGTCCTGGGCTGCTTGCATCAGGCTGGGGGGGGGAGGTCATCCTCGTCGTCTCCAGAGTCCATGCCATGCGGTGGGGGGGGGATCCCAAATGGCGACCGCAATATTTATTTTTAAATCGTGGTCCAAAAACCCACCAAAGCACAAGAGAAACATGTGAAAATTAGGTATTTTAAATGCCTGAATTTTTATAGTAGCAGCAGTGGGTTTTTTATAGCAGTAAAATGTCACACTGATTTTATTTTATTTTATTTTATTTTTTATTTTTTTAGACCTGCTCATGTGGGCTGGGCATGGGATGGGACCATGCAATTTTTTTGAACCATTCCACCAATGGCATGGCCAGGTTTTGACAGACACTTCTGGATGTCGCCCGCCCGCCCACTCGCCTGCCCGCGGCCACCGGCCGCCCACTCGCCCACCCGCACCTCCCCCCTGCCACTGTCGCTGCTCGCCCATGGCCCCCCACCACCGCCCACCGCCTGCACCTCCCACCGCCACCTGCCCCCCTGCCCGCCCACTCACGCCTCCCCCTGCCGCTGTCACCGCCCGCCCATGGCCCCCTGCCACTGCCGCCCGCCCACACCTCCCGCCCGCCGCCCACCCGATCTTAAAATTAATTAAATCGTTCTGAAGAACTTATGTGTTTTTATTTTCCTGTGGTGCTAATAACCAATGGAATTGAGTTGGCTTTTTTTTCTAAGAAGATGTTGCCAAACATGCATGCATAGAGCTAGATGGCTGTAAATTTAATAAATGTTAACAAAGCCAATGGGACCTGTTCAGAAAGGTCAGGAGAAGTTTTCTCAGCAGACAGAATGTCATGTTATTTCTATAATCACAGTTGCCTTCTTCAGAAGAAGAGATAAGTAAAGATCTATCCTTCAAATTCCCGTGATAAGTGGCTAACAGAACAAGATGATTGATTTTAATGTTTGAGTTGAGTGTATGGCATTTCTTCTCTGTCTTTTTCTTTTGCAGTGGAATTCATCCAAGAACGCCTGAGCAGATTTCTATCACACTAGCTTCCTCATATAAAATTCACCCTCACGTTCAATTCAAGCTTGGATGGAGGCCCTAGATATTTGCCAGACCAGCCTGCCAAAGGAGGTAATTGAAACAGCCATTTCCTCTCCCCACTGTGAGCGCAACTGCCCTTGCTCCCCTGTGGTACTGGCCATGTTGGAAGCCCCCACTAAGTAGTCTGTCACTTCCAAGTGGTTAATAAGTGTGCTGTTTATTGAGTCAAGTGCTTTTATCAGCGGTTGCCCACCAGTTACCTCCCCACACCCCAGGGGGACAAGTTGTCTTCAGTAGTCCTCTGGATACAGTCTGTTTGGTACTGTTCCTCAGTTCCCATCACCGAGGCCAATGAAGTCCTTGTAATAAGCAACTCCAGTCTGGGGCTGGGCTTTGCATCTCTCAGTGAGGATCAGTAGAACTGACTGGAAATATGGATGGCCTTCCTGCTGTTTGGTGATCCTCCTCTTCTCTCATGCTGGTGTTTCTACTACCAGCACCTCCATTTTGAGAGAGAGAGAGAGAGAGAGAGAGAGAGAGAGAGAGAATGCGTGCATGCGTGCATGCGTGCTGCAGGACCCATTGGCCATCTTGGTGCCACACTCAGGACACATCCTCTACCAAGCCTCTAAAAGAGCTGTGATTCATTGATACAAGAACAATGGTACCTCTACTTATGAGTGGCTCGACTTAAGAGCAATTTGACTTAAGAGCGAAAAAGCATTGGTGTTTTAACTGCTGCTGTATTTATATTTTTCAATTTTTAAAATTTATTTATTTATTTATTTATTTATTTATATAGGGCTGCTCTACTTAAGAGTTGTTCGACTTGAGAGCATGCATTTGGAACTGATTAAACTCGTAAGTTCTTTAATCAGTATCAGTAATTCTTTCATCAGTATCAAGCTCAGCTGTTCTATACTGGTGTGTTCATAATTGGGTGTTTTCTGTTACAGGAGTACTTAAACTGCTGTGGGTGTAGGATCTCCTAAAACATAGATGTGTTATTTTTTGCCTTCTCTTTTCACATTTGGTTCCAATAAATCTGGACTGTGATGCAATATTCCTCCCCAGATTTTCATTTGGACTTCTACACACATTTTTTTGGCAGTAGCAAAAGTCAGGAGAGGCATTTTTTTTTTTGTTTCATGTTGCTATTTTGCTGTTCTGTTCTCCAAACAGGTGCACACCTTTTTAATGTTCCTGACATGCCCTTTGAACAAAACAATCATTCTGTTACATTTGACTTCTTGATGAGAAGGAGGAGCATTTTTGCCCATGCTTTCAGTCTGAAAAGAAGAGTTGGGAATTTGGATGGCAACAGTGCATTTTATTACCATTTTTGCTGTTAGGTAGTTTGTTTCCTTTTTTCTTTGGAAACATGCCACACAAACCAGCTGCACATTTGTTTTGAGATCATAAACATAAGAATTGCCTTGTTGGATTGGAGCAAAAATACATTGAGTTCCGTTCTCTTTTCTCCAGTTGTGCCTCTCAGAATGCTTAGAAAAATTGCAGAAGAGAGAAAAAGAGATGTAGGAAGAGAATGAGTTCTTTTCTTTCCTGTCCCCAGATTTTAAAAATACTAGGGGAAGTATTTGCCCAGTCACGGACATCCCATTGATTTACCAGCACTTGGAAATACTGCATTTTTAGTTGTATCTGCTAACTTACCAAGCACGGCCAGCCCCAGAATAAGCATAATTACTTTTTAAAATCTCTTTTGTTGACTATAAAATTCTCACTGTTTTATAATATGTGTTGTGCTCCCTTTTGCCACTATATTTGCATAGTTTTCTTTATTTTACATTCTTTGATTTTTTTAAAAAAATATTTTCATAGACTTTCTTTTAACACTTGTTTGAAGCCACGTACTGCTTTAATGACCAGCTCAAAGGTCGACTTTTAATGACAGGAACCTTACAATGGTATTAACTCATTGGGTCACTGTAAATGGGAAGCAACAAAACGGTGCATAGCAGCAGCAAAGCAAGATATAGGTAGGTGTGTGTGTGTGTGTGTGTGTGTGTGTGTGTGTGTGTGTGTGTGTG
>JAHTLZ010003526.1:37358651-37375842 GCA_023846285.1 Phrynocephalus versicolor
GTGTGTGTGTGTGTGTGTGTGTGTGTGTGTGTGTGTGTGTGTGTGTGTGAAAGAGAGAGAGAGAGAGAGAGAGAGAGACAGACAGACAGACAGACAGACAGACAGACAGACAGAGATAAAAATTAAACAAATGTAAAAATAGTGCCCTGAGGGGATTCCAGAGTACTTGTCCAAAGAAGTAGTTTTTCCATATTGTGATTTTTGACCTAATCGTTTCTGGTCACTGTCATTGTATCTGAGCCTTTTGTGGTATTTCCCACTGCAATTTCCTGTAGCAATCCTGTCTACCAATTAATTGATGTGTTTCATTTTGTTTCCCCTGAAACGGTTGCCAGCTACTATTATTGGATGATTGTGAGCTCTGATATGTTGAGAACAAGGGCTTTCAGCTCTGTTCATTCTCTGTGCATTGCTCATAATATTCTAAGCCTCTGCTCTGAAGCCTGTACTTTATTACGTATGCCCCAAAGCCCTAACCTTGCTAGAGTTTTCTTTTTTAATGCAGGGAATATGCTGTATATCTTATTGATCACTATTCACTTTAACTGCACCGTACCTTCCCCAGCTTTACCATAGCCTTTCAAGACAGGGCATGTTCTGAACATGCTACTTGTACAAAATATGCTTTCTTGATGCTCATTCTTATGATAGAAAAAAAACAAAGGTTCTATGACTTAAATGAAGATGAAAGTGGTCACCATGCAAACCCAATACATATTTTAGTTTTTCTTTCTTAAACATATGTGCTTTTAAAATGTATTTTAATGTGCTTACATTTTATGGAACTAAATGGCAACTAAGCAGAACTTACAGAACACAGCAAGGTCAAAAAGCAGTTTCTTCCCACAAATAGCATGTGTTTGAAGCACACTCTTCCACTGTATAGCCCACCCAGGTAGTTTTCTTATAAGGCCATTTTGACTGGTCTAAGGAGAAGGAATTGATAGTTTATAGATATATGCTATTTGTGTCCATCTTAATTCCCATCAGCTGATTTAATGCTTTGTCTTCATTTAAATAGAGGACTCTTCATGTTGGGGGGGGGGTTAGAAATAAATGATTTTTTAAAAAACCAAATGGATTTTAAATCATAATTTAAATAAAACTTGATTGTTATAGAAATTAAATTGTGGCTTAAATTGTGATTTAAAGTATGTTCAAGAGTCAGAGTGGCAAAATCAAACTCTATGAAGCAGGTTGGATTTGATATTAAAGTGTTTCAAATTGTAATCACTCTGATTTATATCAAGCCCTCCTCCATAGAGTTTGAGGTTGCACATATTTTGCATCTTCTTCAGTCCATGAACTCCTTTTTGTAGGAAGATTTGGTCCATGTGGAACCCCGTAAAAAGCACCCTTGAGCACCCAATCTCTGTTTTCAAGCCTGAATTAACTCCACTTGCAACCCCACTGCTTCCAGTTCTCATATAAGCCCTAGTCCCTGTGATTAGGCAAGTACCATCTACAGTCCACAGTTGGCTTCTAGTTTTCCATAGTGACCCCAGATAACTGGTAGCATTCAAGCAGGGGCAAGCTGAAGCCATGGCCATAAATGTCACAGGATCACTCTGTTGACATGGAGGGAAATACAGATGCAACTCATTAGTCAACTAATGAGACAAAACTAGTGGGGTAGGGGTGGGGGTGGAGAGAGAGATGTGAAAATGAACCGTGCTGATACATGTGCCCTGTCAATGACAGACCAGTAGGGTTTAAGATACATTGGATCCCCTGCAGGAGATTTTTCTTCTCTGCTTCCTCACTGCAGGATTATAACCTAAGCGAAACAAGAACCGTTTGCAGAACAGAGGCCTACAGTGCCTTTATTTGCTCAGGAAAAACAAATGATGCTTCAGATTTCTTTGCAACCATGGAGCTCTGCTTCAGCTGCAGCTGTTGCTTTGGTCTCTTTGTAGCTGTTGTGATCAGTCACATAAGGCTAATCAACCCCCCTCATTAGACAGAAATAATTTCCTTTTGGTGGGTGCACTGCTCAAGCAGGCTCATATATTTCTTTTATTTTGTTGTTCACTCGTTCAGTCGTGTCCGACTCTTCCTGACCCCATGGACCAGAGCTCGCCAGGCCTTCCTGTCCTCCACTGCCTCCCGGAGATTTGACAAATTCATTTTCGTTGCATCGATAACACCGTCCAACCATCTCATTCTCTGTCATCCTCTTTTCCTTTTGCCTTCAATTTTTCCCAGCATCAGGGACTTTTCCAAGGAGTCCTCTCTTCTCATGAGGTGGCCAAAGTACTGGAGCTTCAGCTTCAAAATCTGTCCTTCCAGTGAACATTCAGGGTTGATTTCTTTCAGAATGGATTTCTTTCATAGCTTCTCCCTAAAAGGTGCCTAGATCCAACAGCTAAAGTGCAGGTAAACCAAGATCCTTTGCTCTCCATTTTTTGAAGTTTATATTTTTGAACATTTTATGTGTCTTGCCGAATAGCTAATTGTACTGGACTGTATATTGATCCTCGCCACTATAAGCCACCTTGGGTCCTTTTTAAAGGGAGGGTAAAAATACACTAAAATGAATGAATGAATGAATGAATGAATGAATGAATGAATGAATGAATGAATGAATGAATGAATGAATGAATGAATGAATGAATATCCATGCCCATGCCAAGCCATGCAAAATTTGCCCGACCATTATTAATAGCTTCCTTAGAAAAGAGGAAACAACAATATGAGTTCACAGAGCCCCTACCCAGCACAATAAATACTGTGTAGTCTCTGGGCCTGGGAAGTAAAATTGGGGGGAAAGGCAGGGAAGGAGACAGCCAACAAGGCATTGTGTAGGAGGCGCTATCTAGCTGCCTGGTGCACAAGAAAGCAACAGACAACACCAATACAAAAGCAGTCCCACAAAAGCCTCTACCAGAATATATACCGTTCACAGAAAAAGTATATGGTATCTTCATTAAATTTTTTAAATAAACCAATAAACATGGAGGCCATGAGGATGGAGCTTAGTAGCATACAGTAAAACTATGAAGCTACAAGCACTCTTTTTGCTGAGTTTCCACCAATCAAGCCCTCTTTTTTTAAAACAGATTTGAAATTGACCCTCTTCCTCTGACTGCTGAGAGGTGCCCTCTGATGGTACTGGAAGGGGAAAAAAATCCTAGATGACTTGAAAGAGAAAGGGTGAAAGATAAGTTAGACAAAAAGGGAACATGAGATAAACTGCAGCTTTTGTGTGCCCCTCTTTCCCCAGTACAAATATTTTGTGTTTTAAAGGCTTTGATTCAGTAATAGGACAAAGAATGTGAAATAAAAGAGAGAGGTTCTTCCATGATTTCTTTCTTTATTTTATGAGAGATTAAATGCCCACACTAATTAGTCAGCACTACAATTTTCTATGTCCTTCAGACCCGTGGAATAGGGATTCCACCTCCTTAAAAGAAACTTAAAGGGGATAATAAAAATAAAAATATAAAACTAGTGAATCTATATGTGTCCTTATTAGAAGAAGAGAGATCCTGATATTTTACCAAAGGTCCTCAGTAGACTGATGTGGAAAGACAGAAAATGCTAAGAACTTTCGCTTTTGTTCCTGCTTACCCACTTTCAGCATATGTTGCCTTTCTGTTAGCTTAAACATAGATTCTCAAGGTAGAATCCTCAGAATAATGCTTTTGTGTGGATGCCGAGAATTCTTTGTTCATAGTGAAGAGGATGAAGTGATTTTCTATTGCTAGTACATGAGAAAAGGCACAGCACAGTGATAAATCACATATTCTTCACAGAGGAGGAGCCAAGGTCCTGCCTCTCCAGTCTCTCTAGTTAGAAGGGTCAAGTAGCAGGTGATATAAAAGACCTTGCCTGAGACCAGGATTGTGCAGCTGGTTATGGATTATATCTAAATTAGTAGGTATACTAGGGGTTTTAAACAATGATAATATCTACCCCTTCCCCCAGGCTGCATTTTAATCCTCATAATAGTAGTTTGCTGGAAAACAATATTCCCAACAACAATTTATCACTGCAAGCAATTTCAGCTATAATACATAATATTTTGGGGTTGCTTGCTTTTCGACAGGCACTTAAAACTAAAGCCTTACCAGAGAGCAGTTCCTGATGAAGACTAAAAACACCTTGCAATGGCTTGGAGATATCACACAACACAGCTACCTGAAATTCTGGACATGGAGGTGGAGCTTGTTGAGATGGGTGCTTCTGTGCGGCAGTGTACTATGATACCATTTGCCCAAGAACAACACTGTGACTCAGACTAATGTAATCAGGGCCGGTATGTCCATTAAGGCGAACTAGGCAGCTGCCTAGGGTGCCAAAATGGACAGAGGGTGCTGGCCAGCCTGCTGACCCCCTGCCCCTCCTGCTGCTGGCCACTGCTGTCCGTTCCCCTGCCACCCGTTGCTGTCCACCTGCCACCCCCGTGCCCATCGCCAGCCACCCCCTGCCCGTCGCCATCTGCCCCCACACCTGTCACCGTCCCCCACCATCCACCGCCCCTGCTGCCCTGCCCCCCGCTGCCACTGCCACTGCCCCCTGCCCCTGCCCAGCCCCACCCGGCCCCGCCCACACCCCTCGCCTAGGGCACAAAAAACCTAGCACCGGCTCTGAATGTAATAGAGAAATAGACAGGCAGACTCTGTTTAATGCAGCTTTTACCCTTCCATATGTAGCAATTCCAATGCAAATGGTTACCCTCTTTGTCATAGCTCTGCAGCTTGGTGCAACAGGCTTAAATGTGCCACACAATCCAACATCTTATTGTTATCATTTCTCCTCCATTTCTTGGAAATATGTCATGACCTTTTGGATGCCACCAGTTACTCAGAAAAAAGGGTAGGAAGTGGGACGTACCAACCACGATGCTTCCCAATAGCAATGGATTTCCATTTCCCCCACTAGCTCCATTGATGCATTTAAAACGGGTTTATGATTGTTATTATTAGGGATGGGCACAAAATGAAAAATGAAATGCTGTTTTGTCTTTTTA
The DNA here is from genome assembly GCA_023846285.1 of Phrynocephalus versicolor. Lineage (NCBI taxonomy): Eukaryota > Metazoa > Chordata > Lepidosauria > Squamata > Agamidae > Phrynocephalus > Phrynocephalus versicolor. The sequence continues at coordinate 37,363,624 of JAHTLZ010003526.1, forward strand.
TTACATAATGAAACGAAACAAAATGAAATGAGGAAGCAGCATTTCGTTACAGACAAAATGAAATGGTCCTTTTTCCCATTGAAACTGGGTCAGTTTTAAAGGGGTCCAGTCATTGACAGCTTGGCAGGAGGCCTCTGAAAGTGTTTGGGTGGACAGCATGATCACCCAGAACTGTCCACCCGACCATTTTCAGATGGCTCCTGCCGAGCTGTCATGGGCTGGACCTCTTTAAAACTGGCCCAGTCAGCACCGGGGGGGTCCCCTGGTGCCAACTGGCCCAGTTTTAAAGTGGTCCAGCTGATAGTCCCTCAGCAGGAGCCCTTTAAAATGGATCCTGGGCACCAAATCTGGTGTCTCTAGGACCCAGGGAAGCCGTTTCGTTTCATTTTGTTTCATACGATTTTTTTTTAAATTATAAGAAATGAAACAAAATGAAAGGGGTGGGCATGAAATGAAATGAAACGAAAGATCATTTTTCCATTTTGTGCCCATCTCCAATTGTTATTATTATATCAAGGCTTGTGCTACGGCAAAATGAAAGGTTTTACTCAAGCCCCTTGTCAACCAGCTTGTCGCAAAATGTGTTTTGTGATTTTTGCTGCACATAATTTCATCACTACTAGTATACTGAATATACTTCCTAACACCTGGAGTACAAGCACATTGCAAAATTGCTTGCAATCTTACACAGGGACCTGGGAACAAGTCTTTGCTGTCTCAAAACTGCAGGTCTCCATTTCAACTAAAGTGTTTCCCCATCCCTAATTCACATGTGCATCTTCTCTTGGCCAGCACAGAAGTTTACAGGGAGAACTATTGGAGTTAAATATCTGGGGAATTCTGCGTTGGCTGGAAGATGAGACCACATCCTGCAGGGAGATGGCACATGCTGAAAAGAGAACCTGGCTAGTTATTCAGAATGCTAAGCATTAAGAACATTCTTCAGAGATGCACTTGCACAATTGGTTTGCTGTCAGAATCAGAGAAAGGGGTAGAAAAATGTTCTGATCATGTTCCTTGCATAAAAAGTAAATTAAGGCAAGAAATCATCATTAGATGACATTGTTGCACTGAACTTCTTATTTCTCAGCATTGCTGGAAGGGGATTCCAGCTGCTGAAATTAGTAATGGGGGAAAGAGGACAGTGGTGAAATTAGGGGGTGAATGGGGTCATTTGCCCCCAAGCACAGCAATCTAGGGATGCCAAATTGATGTTTTATGACATGAGCTCCTCACCAGAGCAGGCAGCCTCCTTTGGAAGAGGAGAGGGAGGAGGAGAAAAGAGACAGGCGTCCGTGACTGCTGCCGCTGCCGCTAGGATAGAGGGATGGGTGAGCGAGCAGCATCCGGGGGCACCAAACTGATGCCAATTCATGTCTTCCACTCTCTCACATCTACTAGGGGCTAACATGCCACCTGTGCAAACACACACACATGCACCTGCACACAAGCAGAAGCACACGAGTATCATCTGCTCTCTTCACTCGTTTGCTCCCCCTCCTTCCCTTGCACACCCACCCCCCAAGTGCAACTCCTCCGGCACTTCCTCCTTCCTTCCTGCCTGATGGACGAAGCTGCCCTTGGCTGCGGGGTTGCTTTTTGCTGGGGCTCAGCTTGGCAGGTGTTCTCTCCCTTGGTGTCCATCCCTAGTGGGCAGCCAAGGCTGGCTGGACAGAGGGGTGCAAGAAATAGGGGCAAGAAAGCTGCAGTGGAGGCTGTTATGTTTTTTAGCAGAGTTTTATTTACAAAGAATAACTTGGCAAAATAACAATATAACATAAACAGCTTTCTTCAGCATTCCTTCTTGCAGTCACAGAGTTCTTCAGCAGAGACGTGTAGCAGCATGAATCATCATCAGGAGATTGGGATGAAGTGATCAAGTGTTACCCACACTTGCTAACCACTATATACTCAGTTAATTACACATTGCAGCCAGCTGATCCCTGACTGGCTTACTACAGTTACAAACTCTTAAGCAACTTACTTACAATTGTTAGTTATTTTACTGTTATACCCTAACAGAGGCCGTGGTGGCAGCTGGTGAGGATTAGGTGCAAAAGCAGCAGGAGGGAAGAAAGAAAAGGACCCATGGGTGCCAGGAGTAGCGGTGGTGGCAGGAACTCTTCCCGTTGCTGGCGCTCTTGGGCTCCTGAGCCTGAGGGCAGGGAGAAATCCTGCCCAAACCATGTCTCTGCTCCCAGTCCTCAGCCCTGCAGAGAGGAGAAGAAACTGCTCCAGGACATGGCTGCCCATCTGACTGAGGCTCCCTTTGTGCAGAATTCAGCTTCCCTAACCCCTACTCCACCCCATTCCATGTCCCCCTCTTTTCCTAACTTCCAGGAGTGGTGAGCTGACCTGCTCTGAGATAACACAAGGGTGGACCCTCCTCCCCCCAAAACCAAACAAGATTGATTCCCCTCTTAGATTTGGAAAAAAGGTGCCTTGTAAGGAGGGCCAGTCATACAGTTATAAGGGTAAACGGATAGTGGGGGCGGGGACAGGAGGAAGGTGCCAAAACTGGCTTTGTCCCTGGGTACTATGCCTCTGGAAGAGGATAGCCTGATCCTGCATCCATAGTCTTTTAACATCTTGCCTAATGTTTCATACTTTACAATTTTTTGCACTTTCTGTGCTTTTGATATTGCTTTTCGATGGAAAATCAAATTCTATGAGTTATGTTTTTCTTTGCTGTTTATCCAGAAATATAATATATGGCTTATTTAAATCAATTCTTTTATCTATGATAACTTGCTTGTCCAAGTACTGTATAATTTTGCCAGTATACTGTTACAGCTTTGCTTCCTAAAACTGGAGGTGGCTGGAATTTATAACATGGAGTAAAAGATTTCAGAAGCCCATAAGACTTAGCCAGCTACTGAAAAATGGCTTTCACAACTTGGTCATGCCTACCGATATAATCCATTGATCCTAGTGTAGGCTCTCCAACCATGAGATGGATTGTTTCTTTTGATCCACGATAGGCTCTACATTTATCACTTACACCTTGCTTCATAATTACTTTCTGGTAGTATGTACTAAAAATTACTTGGTCTTTTACTGCACATAGGATTCCCTCAGTTTATTCCTGAAGAGAGCCTAATTTAAGCCACAGGTTCAAATCTTTCTTAGCAATATTATCATCCAGGATGTATCTGGGGAGCTGTCCCTGTTTCTCAAGCCATTCATCTCTGTGGTGTGGGTCTCTCATTAAACTGGTTTGTTCCTCACTTGCAGGTTGAAATATAGTTAATATTTTATTGTTCTTAGTGTGGCTTTGTTGCCATGGAAACAGTTTCAAAGTTTGATTTATTTAACCTGTACAGAGAATCTTGAAGTTGACAAGCCAATAGTTACCCATTCTCTGTGGCAGATAAAAGCACTCCATTTTGTTGTTCTTCCGTGCTGTCAAGTCACCTTTGAGTTATAGCAACCCTATGAATGAATGACCTTCAAAATATCCTGTCATTAGCAGGCTTGTTTAGCTCTTGTAAACTCAAGGCTGTGGCTTCTTTTATGGAGTCAATTCATCTCATATTTGGTCTTTAACTTTTCCTAGCATTCTTGCTTTTCCAGTGAGTCTGGTCTCTCATGATGCGCTCAATGTATGACTACTTTTGTTTTTGTTTTTGTTTTGCTTCCAGGCTGATTTGATCTACGACCCATGTATTCATGTTTCTGGTTCTCCTCCATCACCATATTTCAAATGAATCATTTTTTCCCTTATCAGTTTTCCAGAGCCTTCCGGGTCCTGAGCAAAGTAGGCTGAAGGCATGGGCCTGGTCTGAAGCCCTGAGACAGTGTGCTCAGCTACAGAGGAGGCCTCCTCATGAAGAAGTAATTCCTGTTTAATGGGCTCTTTCTCCCAGGAGCCCCAAGGGCCAGACTTTGCAGCTGGGCTCTTCCCTTTCCACCCGAACACCTGCAGCTAAACAATAACCTACAGTGGGCCTGGCAAGCTGGAGGGGAGGCAATTTGTTTGACAGCCTCTGTCTCATTCCTGCGAGTCTGAGTCCCTTGCTCTGGATTTATCTGGTGCTTGCTTGACCATTTGATCCCTCCTTGGACTATGACTTTAGACAGCCTTGTCTGGTCTCTGCTATGTTGAGCTTTGCAGTCTCTGCCTTTTACCCTTTCTTTATTATGAAACTTTACTGGCCAGCAGTGTTAGTTGTCCCACTTGGTATGGACCAGGACAGGTACTATCACAAGTTAGTTCGAGTGTTACTGCCATTATCTGTGAAAAATGCTCCACCATGTCACTTTCAGCTATTGCCACTGCCCACTATCTGCCCTTCAGGAGTATTTCCACCACCACCACCACCACCCCATCACCACTGGAGCTACCAATTATCTTCTTCTGATAGCAGCCCCTAATTCCTGAAGAAGGTGAATGAAGTGTTCTCAGGTGCCCCAGGTGCAAACATTCTGCCTTGGGTGACTCTGTTAGGAGTCCAGACTGGTGATGTATTCTAGTCTTCTAATAGCATTGTTCTTGGCTTCACTGACACACTCACCTTGCTAAGGGCACATCCAAGAAGCTCCTATTTATCTTCATTTTATACTTTAAAATGTGATGTTATTTTCAGTACTAACATAGCAATTATTATTACACATGTGCAAACTGATTTTTTTTAAAAAAAAATCTGAATACAAACATTTTGAACATGGATCTTAAATTCTCAATGTATTTGTCACTTAAAATATTTCAATTATATACTTTTTTTAAAAATAAAAGAATGGTAGTGAATAACTGAGACATTTTCCCTCCCTCTTTAAACATTTTCTTTTGGAATCTACATTTAATTAACCTCCAAAATAATTTCCCACAGAAAGTGACTTCAGAAATTATTTCTTTGGTTAATGAATTATAGAACAAACATGATGAATAGAGATGGGCACGACTTAGCGAAATTTTCGTTTCTGTTTTCATTTTTTGTTTTCGTTACGCAATGAACCGAAAAATGAAAATTGGCTCCAAAATGGAACGAAAACGGAAATGAAATGACTAATTTTGAGCCAATTTTCGTTTTTCGTTATGGCAAAAGCATTTAATGGCACTAAATGGGGAAAAATGAAAAATTTTTCATTTTCGTTTTCATTTTTTGTTTTCGTTACGAAATGAAACAAAAATGAAAAAAAAATGAAAATTAGCTCACGAAAACGGAAACGAGCCGAAACGGACCCCTAAATGAAAAACGAAAAACGAAAAACCATTTTTCCTGAGTCGTGCCCATCTCTAATGATGAAATACCTGTAAGGCTGACTTGAATTTAGGCATTCTGTAGAGTAGTGCCTTCAGCAGTTGCAAATTAGTCCTTTCATATATAAAGGTATCATGCATAAAGGTTTGGTTTTATTTTTAAACCATCAGGATGTACATCAGAAATCAGTGACCATCAAGTGACCTTTGTATGGAAAACCAGAAAAAACAGTATTCAGTATGTTGAGGGCAGGCTTTTTAAATATGTTTTCCTAATGAATCTGAAATTGTTTGGGTCTTTAAATGCATTGCTCAGTGGTATCTAAAATTCCACTGAGAAGTCAAATATTAAAGAACTGATATTGAGAGGAAAAATACAATTTCTCCACGTCATTAAACATTAATTTAAGCCACAGGTTCAAATCATTAGAGGATTCTCTATCAGTCATAGCCACTGTACCAAAAAAGCAAAGGGTTTTACTTATATACCACCCACAGTGCTTAAAGCAGCTCCACTGGTTGCCAATCAGCTGTTGGGCACAATTCAGGGTGCTGACCTTGACATACAAAGCACTGTACAACCTGCGTCCTAGCTACCTCAAAGATTGAATCTCACACTATGAACCGACTTGGGTGTTAAGGTCATCAGGAGAGGCCTTTCTCTCCATCCCACCATCCTCACAGGTGCCCAGACTCTAGAACTCCCTTCCACTAGAGGCCAGGACTGCCCCATCTCTGAACGTCTTTCAGGAAACAAGCAAAGACCTTCTTTGCAGGTAAGCTTTCCCTGAATGATGGACTACCTATTATGTGTCTTTCATATGAATCTATAGGATCACATAGGCTTTGTGTTTATACCACTAATAATCTTGTTTGATTACATTGAGACTATGTTTTCAATGTTAGTTTCCATAACTCAAAATTTTACATGGAATTTTATCTCCTTTTAACTGCTTGCGTTCCCTTGTAGCTTTAATGTAATGTTGTCTTTTAATGCTGTAAGATGTTCCTCAATTCCCTGTTCTCAATACTTGAACACGTCTTAATTGTACTGGACGGTATATTATCCCTCATTACTGTAAGCCACCTTGGGTCCTTTTCCAAGGAGAAAGGCAGGGTAAAAGTACTCTAAAATAAAATAAATAGAGCATTCTCTGGGCGGTTTAGTATTTATTTATGCAGCTACACATTGCCCCCACCCCACCCCAGGAAGCTGAATACTTGTAGCAAATTTAATTGCAAAGTTATACTCATGGCAGAATTTAGAATGTTATATTTTTTAAAAAAACATTTTGTGAGTGATTGCTTCTTGGTAGCTGGATTACCATTATTATTTTTGCTTTAAATCTGTATGTAATTTATTGCATTTTGCATTGTGAACACATTGCATTGTTGTCCCCCCTCTAAAAAGGAAGGAAGGAAGGAAGGAAGGAAGGAAGGAAGGAAGGAAGGAAGAAAGAAAGGAAGGAAGGAAGGAAAGGGAAATATATATGCTTCCTATTAGTGTGCAGTTATAATATTGCACTTTGAAAATATTTTTAAAATACAACACTAAAGAATACTTTGTTATTCAGAACTGGTAAGAGATTGGCGTAAAATCCCATTTTAAAGTAATTTTAGCAAGTAACTGAATATTACATTTTATAATTATTCAAGAGTTATTTGTTACTCATTTAACTTAAAAGTGTTTTTATTTATTTTATTTATTTCTTTAAATTTGTACTCTTCCAAATTAGTAGAACACACACACACACACACACACACACACACACACACACACTTCAGTTCTATTTCCTAATCATATATAATTATATAATATATATAATTAATTTATATAACTAATTTATAAACCACTTTCTTGAGAAGCATATTTTGTTATATTTATATTGAAAGGGTCACAAGTAACTTCCCAGGAAGATTTTTGTCTGACACTATGGAATCTTGATGGGGGAAACTTTGTGTATTTCATTTGGACTCTTCACTTGTTCCAGAAATGATGTCAGCCAATAGAACTTAGAGGAACCTAACATTTCATACATATACCAGCAAAAGTTTGCATATGTATGTTGGTTTCTGCTACAATCATTCCTTGGTTTTCTTGTTTAAAATGCAGGTCACATGAGTGTGAAAGAATCTTGGATAAATCTCAAGGAAAAGACTTGGGAATCATACAAGTGAGAAGTATTAAATATGGAGGAGCAAATGTGTCAAAGATGTAGAGGTGGGCACCAAAGATTGCTTTGGACTGTTGCTTCCTCAAACTCCTAACCAGCATAACTGCCCTGGGAGGTTCATTTTAAAAACCACTTTCTCAAGCTTGCTTCCCATCATACTATATGCAGCAGCACTTTTAGGTTTCTCTCCTGGCTAAACTCATATCTCACCATTGTCCAAGACGCCTACTGTATAACAGCATCTACTTCTTGAACCCCACTGTCCATGGACGAGGATGGATTGCATAGTAAGAATCTAGAAATGGTTAAGAATAACTTTCAAACATCATATTTTGGTAAGGGTAACATTACATTACATTAGAGACACCTCACAATCAAAGGGAGAAGGGAGTGTTCCCCATTTAGGAGACTTGCCCACAAAGGGTCCCTGAACTACATTCCATATTTTGCTCTTCTCCCCTCTGCCCAAATAAATGGCTTGAGATAACAATCATAAAGATGTTTAAGAACAACCAATGATTTAAAGTGCTTCCTTCTCTTTTCCCCATAGAATGGAGCTGTCAAAATGCTTTCTACTTCATTTTTCAAAACCAGTCATGTATAGATGTTGAAAGGATCCTGTCTTTCCAGAAACTTGTCCATTAATACCCAAACCATGTTTTAAGGATGAAGAACATTCATAAACTCACAGTGTCCTCTCCTCTTTGCTCTCTAGTTCCCATTGATATTTGTCATACATCATAAATACGTTGGAGCCAGGTTGTGCTGTTACACATAACCCACGGTTCACCTGCACAAAAAATCAGAAGCCAGCATTTCAGCTGAAGTGCCAATAGAAAGCAGAGAAGAAAAGCGGGGAATCATATAAGTCTGAGTCATAATCCCAACTTCGTGACCATAGTCAGGATGTTAAATGTGAACAAAGTGGTAGAGGCATGTCCTTGTAGTGTGTGCTAAGAGCCTTCTGGTTTTTGAACTTGGGATTCTATAAAGTTACATTTACTTGCTGTAGAAAGAGAACACTCTAGCCTTATTCATTTCTAGTGGTGATGATTACTTATACATGCTGAGCAATAAGTCTGACAAAGAGAGCCGTAGGGTCACACTGTGTGACTCATAATAACACTGATGCTTCAATGGTTCTAATTAGCATGGATGACACACACGGTCCTCTTCATCCTCATTTCTCTTCATATGTAGTAGAGTACCAGATCTGGTACTACCATGAGGCAGGGCTGGGCTGTTCTACTTTACCTGAGGCAAGCAAAAATAATACCTGAGTAGGGCTGTGGACAAATAGGTAATGCTTTATCATAGGAGACTCTGTTCTCAAAGTTCCCTGGTTAGTAGAAAATTCATGTCTAAATTTCACCCTAACCCTAAACCCTAACCCTAAATTAATGTCTAAACCCTAACCCCAATCCTAACCCTAACCCTAAACTGCTCCTACTTTTTGGCATTTGCCATTTAAAGTTTTCAGGTAATGATGACCGAGTGATACTGAAAACTAGCAGCTGTGAATAAGGTCTACTTAATTTTGCTATCACTCATCTTGATCAGACTCTGGTCCCATTTCTTGCCCACACAGCATGGAGCCTTTAATCTTAAATACTAAAAATTTTACTGAGTTCATCATCTGGTTAGTCCCCTCTTGCCTCAATTCCTTCCCTTCTCTTAGAAAATCCCTGTGTCCCAACTGTTACTTTACACTTACTGCTTCAGAGCTACCTGTCTATTACCTTCCGTTTTCTCATGGTCTGTCCAAGCACCCCCTTTCTCTCAGTTCCTTCTGACAGCTACCCTTTCTTTACAGAAGGTGGATTTCAAACAGCTTTCTTCCCTTGAAAGCAGGATATTCTGAACAATCCACGCCAGAGAGGCTGCAAGTGTCAGATGCTTCTAGAGTATGGAAGATACAACACAGCACAGATGTACTGTGTTCTAGGTATGATATTCAAAGGCAATTTTCATTTGTAATTAAGGCTCAGATGAAATAATTCAAGTATCAAGCTCACAGACATACACATAGACATGGGAAATTTGTTGAGGAGAACAGGGAGAATGTGGAATAACTTACTAGGATATTAACTGGTACATTCCAAAGAAATCAGAGGATTGGGAGAACCTGGATATATGCTTGTATGGGGTGGAAGCACTCGTCTATTCTTTATCTGTGCCAAGACGCCATGCAAGCAATTTTAATGCAGCGAAGCTTTGCAAAGGTTTGCCAGGACAATGAAATATCAAGTTATTGTTCCTTTGCCATGAATGTAGAAACTGAAGTCAAGTATTGTGATATTTATAAAGGGAATATGAGAGTTATTGTGTGACCGCATTCAATGCTATGACAACCAAAGGAGTGCTAAAAACCACACAATAGTCACAGTCATTCCTGCAGTAAGTCTAAGAGGTGAAGGACATTTCCTAAATGTATGAAAAACTAGCTAAGAGTTTTATAAATGCCATTTGACTACATATTGTTACAATTATTTTCTGAGTGAAAACAATTACCAGAAGGGAGGAAAGACTCTCGTTCACCATGTCCCTGTGCTGCACTTCCAGCTTTAAGAATCATGATGTGCGTGGGAAGAGATGAATGGGAAGGATCTGTGGACATTGAAACAGTTCCTTCCTCCTAAGTTGCTACAGACGTGAGCGCTAGGGTCTTAGGAGGGAGAAAAAAAGGACTTAGGGGAACTTTAGTTCTAAGTATGGAGCGTCTTACTCTTCTGGGCAAATGACCCCTCCCATAATCCTTAACATCTGAGTATTGTAGCTGTAAGGTAAAGTTTCCCCCTGAACAGTGCTCATCTTTTTCTGGTAGACATTTCTGTGGTCCTGTGGCCGGTATGACTACATGCACAAGCGCATAGCACATTATTATTATTATTATTATTATTATTATTATTATTATTATTATTATTAAATTAGTTAGTTAATTAGTTAATTAGTTAATTCGTTAATTCGTTCATTAAATTTATATACCACCCATCTGGCAGAAAGCCACTCTGGGTGGTTTACAACATAAAACAAACTGTTACAAGATACAGATACAAAATATAACTATAAAAAATTACAAACGAGAACATAACTAAAACAACATCATTCATTAAAAAAATCATTACTTTCCCACCAAAGTGGTACCTATTTATCTATGTGCATTTTATGTGCTTTTGAACTGTACAGTTGGCAGGCACTGGGACAAGCAACGGGAGCTCACCCTGTTGCATGGATTTGAACTGCCAACCTTCTGATCGACAAGCCCGGTCACTTAGCAGCTTAACCCGCAGTGCCACCTGCGTCCCTCTGTTGTAGCTGTAGCTGGCAGGAAAAAGTCTTCAGTGATACCCTCTAAATCTGTCATGCCTCACCCTTGTCTCAACAAACAAACAGCTGTTGTATAAGTCAAATAAGCACTTCCTTGTGTTCAATGACAAGACCTTTAGAGTATTCCAGGAACATGTATTCCTGATTCTGTGAGGCATAATTTTTTCTGGCTCATTTATTATAAGGAATGTATTTCTCAAAGTTATGGTGTACAATTTACAGTCTTGAGAAATTATATCTTCCTTCCAGAAAGACCCAAGCATAGAGACAGCTCTTGGTTTTTAATGAGCTCTCTCAAGTCTACCATTTACTCCTCCTCCCACCCCTGACACACCCACTGGGAGAAGGTCCACGGGCATCTAAGTGAATGCTAATGGAGTCATTAATTCTTGACAGGAAATATTCTGTCTCGTATTTCCTCCTCCAACAGGAAATTGTAGGGAAGTTTAAAGGGCTTCTGTTGCAGATTTTGTATTGTAAGCTGACATCAATGTAGGCTTGGAATCAGCAGCCTGAAAGGAGAAGGAAGCAAGAGAAGCCAAAGGACATACTGCAGTATTTCTCCACTCTCTCTTGTGATAATGAAATAATAGTGCAATAAAGAATGTTTAGGTTGATCCATGTTTAGATGACTAGATAAGTCAGTGAGATGGGTACCTAGCTACAGAGCCCAGGCTGGAAGTTTGGTTTCCTACTGTGACTCCTGTAAAGTTATCATCCAGCCCATAATTTCAAATTAATATTCCCCCTTGAAAGACTGCTTTCATACCTGTATATAGTGATCAGAAATACAGTAGTCTGGATAGTCTCCAGTTATATATCCTTATACTTGATTATCTTTTCTAATTCTTTCATTTCTGTCCTTACTAGTCTCAGCCTTCTGGAAATTAAAATGCAAGATGAGGTGGTTAAAGACTATATGATAAAGTGGGCACAAAATAGGGCATAATATTGATATTGATCATTGGACAGAATTTTGGAAATGCAACATACAGATTACAGGGTCTTTAAACTTTAAAGAAAAATATATGTTTTATATATGGCATATCACACCTGTAAAACTAAGCTGTATGTAAATGTATCCTACACATACTGAAAATGTAAGATACTGGAAGAGAATTTTTATCATTTATAGTGGACTTGTAGATAAGCAAGAGCATACTGGAGAAGGTTACATGGATATTTACAATTTACAAAAGATTTTGTCATGTGGCATACCATTTAAACCAGAATTGTTTTTGAATATTATGCCTGAAATTGGAGATCAAAAAATGACACACTTAGTGCTACATATAATGACTGCAGCTGAAATTTTATATGCTAAGTACTGGAGGATAATTGATATACCAAACCAAGAGGAGTTGATGGAAAAGATGTTGGAAGTTGTAGAGACTGACATGCTATCAGAAAAGTTAAAGGATCAATCAACGTAAAGAGCATGTGAAAGCTGGTAACCATTTTATAGAGGGATTTGTACCAATCTTTGAAAGAAAACTCAAGAAAATTAATATAAACTTT
>JAHTLZ010003526.1:37383432-37416730 GCA_023846285.1 Phrynocephalus versicolor
TGCCATTTTTTGTTGTTGGATGAAATGCTTTTTGTTTGGGGTGGGTTGGTTGTCTGGACTATTTTTTTAAAAAAGAAAATCTCCTTGGAAAGAAAACAGAACTGATCCATTAACTTGGGCAGTCAAGGTACTCAAAGTCCTTAATTTCTTAATTCTAGGTTCAAATCCCTGAGCATTCACCCATGCTTCCAATGCTGAATAGAGTTGCTAGTTCTTTTCCCTGAATGGTGTTGCATCTATCAGCTATAGCAGGCAGGTGCAACATGGTACTCTTCACTCTGGGAGAAGCTATAACCACTGAAGAGTTCTGGAAAGAAAGAAAAATGCCATTTCATATGAAATGTGGTTTTGGAAAAAAGCTTTGTAGGTACCATGGACTGCCAGAAAGACAAATAATTGGGTTCTGAGTCAAATCAAGCTGGACTTTTTTCTAAATGCAAAAATAACTAATGGTGGATCCTGTACTTTTGGAACAACACAGGACATCCAGACTCACTGGAAATAACAATGGAAATTGAAGGCAACAGGAAAAGAAGACTGCTCAATAAAGGAAGCCATGGCCTTGAGTTTGCAAGAGCTGCGTAGGGCTGTTGACAGTAGGCCTGCCTAGAGGCCACTCAGTCTTGGCATTGCTATAAGTCAAAAGCAACCTGATGGTACACAACAACAACAGATCCAGCATACATCAGAGGATTTAATTAGCGGATTGGAAATGTACAAAAACCTGCATGTATGGTGCAGATAGAACTATAGATGGGCACCTTACAAAAACGATACACTGTTTCAACATTTTGTAATGTTTCAAACCATTTCAAAATGAAACAGGAAGCAGCATGTCTTCTCGAACTGAAACAAAATGATGTTTTCAGTTCAGGAGAAACCAAACCAGGGAGCCACTGCCAGATCTTGTTTCAGTAGCGAGATCCACTGGCTGTTTCCCTGCTTGGTTTCTGTCCACCTCCCAGCTTGTTTTGACAGCTTGAGCTTTCAAAAAATCACAGCTGGGAGGCGGGTGGCTAGAGAGAAGAGAGCAGTGATGCAGTAGCTAATTTGCTGCCTGGCCTGACTGCCCTTATCTCCTGTGCCACCCCCTCCTCCCAGGGGCATGTTTTGGACAGGGAGTGCTATGGGCAGTGGGGGCTGCCCCCTCTGCTCACAGCACTCCCTGTCCAACCCCCCGTATGAGGAGAAAGAAAGGAGCACGGCTGGTAGGCTGGAGGCTTTTGAATCCTCCACCGCAACAGCCAGAGCACTGGTGTGGCAGGGGAATCATTTTGTTTCTCATTTTGTTTAGTAACATTTAAAAAAAATCAGTTGATTACAAAATGAAACAAAATGGAGTGAGAAATGAAATGAAATAGTATTTTTCCATTTTGTGCCCATCCCTAGATAGAACCTTAGACTTAACTCAAATATAAGAGAAAGTAAAAGTGAAAGATTTGTCCATCTGCTTTTCTCTGTCAGCACCCTAGTTTTCAATTTTTTAAAGCACCAGACAGTTTCCATTCTGTGTTCCTTAAGTAAGCTTGGTGCTCAATAGGCTGTTTGTACTTGCTCTCCAAGGGATCCCTCCCTTAAATTCCATCATCTTCTCCTTCTCCTTCTTGTTTGGAAATCTTTATTTGAATAACTTGTATCTCCCTGTCATATCACAATGTTATTATATTGGATGCATGAATTCCGGCACTCAAAGAGTAATTAGGATGACATGCCATTTATTCCTTTAATTTTATTAAATTGGTCCACTCAAGACAGTAATGGATACAGAGGCAGTAATAAGTCATCAAAGTATTTATAGAGAAGATCCATAGTTCTTGGATTGTGGAAAAAAGCATAACCATATTAGATGGGAATCTGCTGCCCTTCTCTGTCTTTAACTTGTACCAAGCCTTGCATTTGAACTGAACACTTTGAAACAAGGATCTCTCACTGTCAGTATCTTTCATGCTCACAGAGCTTTCTCAGAAAAATAGAAGAGAGGTGTAATAAGATCTCTTCCTGCCTAGACAGTTTCATCTCCTCCACCACCATATCAAATCAATATTATGCAACATTTTGAAAAGGAAAGAGGATGAAAACTTAAAGCACACTGTCCTTTATGGTCTGTTTAATCTTTCCTTTTAAAAAATCCCATGGATACCCTAATAAATCTCTATGTTATTGCACTGGGAGATCTGTAACAAGCTTAAAGGACAATTGACAATGATTTGCTACCCTGGCATCCGCTTTAATGAACTGCCAGAAAAGAGTTCTTAAGAAGGCATTGGATGTTATTATGCACAAGGCTAGGGAGAAAAAATGGAATCAGATTTATCAGCTGTGCATTTCAATCCATCCTTTTATAGGAATGTGTCATTCTTCATGGACATTGCCCTGTATTTTAACAAAATGGGAGCATGAATGTAGCTTTTCATGTCAAATGATATAATTTCTGAAAGAGTGAGCAAAATAAATGAAAAGGAGTTCAATTGCTCATCCTCAAACTCATTTGTTGGAGATGCACAGTTGTTTGTCAGGCGAAGTATGTCAGAATGGACTGAAGAAGCACAAAATGCCCCTTGTTGATACAGAATTGTGGTTCCCAACATAATCAAAATCCAGATGTTCTTTGACTACAATTCCCAGATGTCCTAGGTTGCACAACCAATGATTAGGCCTCCTAGGACTTGTGCAAGAACATATGGGAATCTTTGTTCTAGTACAGTGGTTTCCTGCTTTGGGTCCCTAAATTCTCTTAGACCACAACTCCCAGTAATCCTGTAGCACAGCTAGATGTGAAGGTTTCTGGGAGTTTTAGACCAAGAACATTTGAAAACCCAAAAGTTGGAAACCACTGATCCAGAAGGATTGAGCTAATTTAGATACTATGCACAGTATTTCCTTAAAATATACTGTATATTTAATCTACAGTGTCAGATGGATGATGTTGGTAGTGATATAGCAGACCCAAGACTTCCAGAATCAGATGCCAGTATATTTTGATTAGCACCAACAATAACATTTTCTGGCATCCTGTACAGATCTTGCTGTTCCTTCTGATTTTAGCACAAGTGATGGGAGGGCAAGGGTGTACATTTCTATTGCAACAATAATTTCTTGTGAACAGTTCTGCTTATTATGCAAAGTATTGTGAAGTATCTTAGTCTTGAGATCATTGCAACCCAATAGATTTACAAAAGACCTACTCTTGGCAAGATGAAACCTGCTAGAATTGGCTTGTTGATATGGCTTCAGTTTTTGATGATCCATGGAGCTATGGCTGTGGGCACCATCGTAGTGAGTTCCATCTCTTTGGCATTTAGAAATGAATCAGTAAATCATTTAAGCTGCAAAGCTTGTGAATTCTGCCCTTGAACCAAAGAAGTGTAGATACCTTCCAGTTCAATCTGTACCCAAACGTTAGTCATACAAACTGGAACCAACAGACTCTCGGCTGATTTGCAAATGACCTGGACTAATTTGTTCTCAGGTTTCTGAAGGCATTTGTGTGTTTCCAGACTGGGCAGATCCCACCCACCCCCTCAAAAATATGGAAAACAAAAGGATCATGATCTGAGTTCAGGTCTCTGTGGAGTGCCATCAGCTTTGGAAGTGCAGTGGACCTTTATCTTACCTTTGTAAGTAAAACTCATATTTGCCTGTCTGTGGTGATTCTCAGTCATCCTTATGAAGTTATCTGGGATTTGAATCATGACAACCGGACTTCTTTTCTTATGAGAGTGGAACATTCCACTACTCATGGGGGGCTTCCAATTTATAGTTCACCCTGGTTTTATTTGTCCTTAAAATAAAGGTGCATTGCTGATTCTGGTCCTGAACTGTTGCCCCTCTTCTGCTGGGACATCCCTGTGTTTAGTTTCTCCAATGTAGAGTTCATTTGAAGGACAAAGGCCACTCATTCAAAGATGAGAATGTACACATACATATTGAACAGAAAATATAGGTGTTTGGAGAGAGGAGTCAAGGAAACCATTCAAGTGTGTATAGAAAATCCCTTGCTCAAAAGGAGTGGGGGACTTAGGCACAATCAGTCTCCCATTTATCATACTCTGCATTCATCAGTCCCCAGGTATTCAGAACCACTTCACACCTCTGCCAGGAATGACACTGCTAATGGCCCATACTTAACATGTATTGGGAGACTTTCACAAACCCCAGGTCTTTGTACATCTAATGAACCTTTTAAGCCAGGAGTGTGTATGAGTGTGAAACCATGGTGAAATATAAATTGGAAGCCTCCCACCTCTTCTGGAACATACACTGGTAGCCACAGCAAGGGAAAAAAATTCTGAAAATAAAGACCAGCAGCAGGCATTAAAACTGGAGAAGGAGAAAAATAGCTTGTAGATCTACATTGATCTACCCAGTCAAACCTATATGCCCATCTTACATTAACAACCCCACACACATCACCACCACACCACACACACTGCAATGAATATTTAGTACAGTTACTTAATTCAAGGCAAGACCATTCTGGAACATGGCCAAACTAAGAAGGCCTTGTCACATCTATATGTACAACAGCTGCTCAATCAGGTGAATGGAGAGTAGAGTCTGATTCGAGCACTCCCAAGAGCTCAGCAATTGGACTTTTCAGGGATGGGTGGAGCTTTCATTGGAGCTTGAACTGCCCACTTTCTTCTATTTTGGTGTCTCCTCCTTTCCTTGCAGCTGCAGACACCAAGTGTTTTGGTTTAAAATGGTAACACCAAGTGATTTGAAAGGGTCTCCTAACTCACCTCGGATGACTGTCCTGTATCTGATCTAGTAATAGACAAACATCCTAGCTGTGCCTCATTTTGACATTTGCTTTCTGAAGCTGGAGCACATCCCTAATGTTAACATCTAAGACTGTACATAAATTGCAAGGATGAAAGTTAAAAAGTAGCTTGAAGCATTTCTCTCTCTCTCTCTCTCTCTCTCTCTCTCTCTCTCTCTCTCTCTCTCTCTCTCTCTCTCTCTCTCTGTGTGTGTGTGTGTGTTTGTGTGTGTGTGTGTGTGTGTAAGGCAGTTCTTGCTAATTTGCCTTAGCTCAGACATATCCCTAGTATGAACCATACCATGCACTTGGGCGCCATTGTTAATAGGAGTACTACTTTACCTCAGGACCCAGACTCAGTGTCTGACATCGCCAGAGCACTAATGCAAAGCAAAGAAATACTTCTAACCAGTTCTTCAAACAACTGGTACTGTCTGAACAGGACACAATAGAAGCAATATAACTATACTTACAGTAGTCCCTTTTCTGCTTTCTGGAATCATGAAGACTGTGTGACTGAAATTGTAAAGCAATCTGTACATTAAGAGGAATAATATGATTATGACATTCAGTCTGGCAGAAGGCCAAGGATTATTCTCCTTAGATAGCTGAGGACCCGACATCCCCCCCCCCCCAGTAGTGTTTTCTGTCTTGAATATTGTGTAAATAGATTTTTGGATACATTTATCCCTCCTTTCCTTCACTCACCTCAGGAGCACGTGAATGGTGCCAAATCCTTCTAAGAATGCCTTGCCATCTAATATTTACAGCTTCTTCTACCTTTCAACTGAGAATGATTAGAAGCTGCAGAACAGTGTGGAAGTAATTCTTTGAAAATGATTGGTAACCATTTCACATTGTACTACAATATTCGTACAATATGATTTCATGCTGATTGTACTTCATTGTTTGAACATGCCAGCATTTATCTTTCTTTGCCTTCTGTGTTAATAGTATCCATTTTTACACACCACACGATGTATGTTTAGTGTAAAAAGTAATATTAAAGCAAGCTATCACAAGTTAACAGCTGCTTGCTTTGAAGTAAGCTGGAATTATTAAAGAAACTTATCATAGGCAGAGTTGTTCTTTTTGACAGAAGCAAGAGGTGATGTCTTATTCCACAAACTACCTGAAAAGCAGCAGTGTTTAACTTCAGCAGGATGAAAGCCCTTGAACAGATGAATGTTGCCGCTGCATTTCAAACCAGTTTTCTCTCACAGAAATTGAGCCATTAAACTTGCTTTTTATCTCAATGGCCCTATCTTGAGAGTTACTCTGTCCTGAGGAATAAGTGTCTGCCACGACCTGTGTGCTCCCCCCCCCCCCGGGGTTGCAATTGCCTCAGCATCTCATGCTGGTGCAGGAATGTGAGAGGGTGGCAGTATTTAAAAAGTGGTACCAGTGCATAGTGCTACCTAGATGCCCTAAGCACATCTGATGTCTCCTGATTTCGGAAGCTAAGCAGGGTTGGCCCTGGCTAGTACTTGGATGGGAGACCACCAGGGAATACCAAGTGCTGTAGGTGCCTGGAGTAGGAACTGGCAAACCACTCCAGTATTCCTGCCAAGAAAACTCCATGGACATGGAGTCACGAAGACTCGGTCACGGCTGTAACGACACAACACACATACACACACACACACCAGTGCATAGTGGTTTTTTCTTTCTAAGGATGTGAAAAGTACTTACAATTGTCTCAGTTTTGGTACAAACAAGTCATTTCAACACAAGCCAGCCGGCCTTTTCAGGAGTTTACATCCGCCATGTAAATATGCTAAAATATTGTCTCTTTTTGCTGCTAAAGATTTATGACAAAAATCCCCTTGCTCCACGCAATAAATTGCACTAGAGTAGACCAATCAAATTATTGAGTCAACTCCTCTATGAGCTCCATTAATTCCAATCCACTAACTCTAATGAATACATACTAAATGTTGAAATTGGAATCTGCCCATTTGAATCATGAAACCTACAGTATGTAGAATTGGTTCTCTGAATCCCCATTGATTCCATGGGCTAAGACTAACATGATTTATTATACCAAGCAGCACTCCAAGGCAAATGTAATAGGCACCGTTTTTTACTTCTGACATGGATCACAATCCCATTCTATCCCCAGAAATCTGAATTTTAAAAAAGCTGAAAATTGTAGTCACCACCACCACCACCACCATCTTAGCACTACAGAGCTGGTGGAGAACCTATGACTCATCAAGTCCAGCACCTGCCAAGGAGGCACAGAGGGGACTGGAGCTCCCAGCGTGTGGCTTTCAGTCAGATCCCTAAACGGATGAGCTGTGCAGAAGCTCAAATTATTTTATATGCCTGCGTTATTGGACCAGATCTACCCAAGACATCAAACAAAAGAAAAGTATAAAGAAGAAAAGATATAATAATATTATATAAATTTAAACCCCCAAACAAAAGATAGGGATAGTCACTACTGAGAACAGGCCTGGCTTCTAGTTGATGATTTCCAGGCTTCTCTTGGAGTGGCCACCTGCAGCCTTAGGAAATGGCAGGTGCAGGTGGGATGGGGTGGGAAGATGTTTTGAGGGAGAGGCACTCGGACAGGTAGAGAATGGCTTTATAAGTTAACACCAGAACCACAAAGTGGGCCAGAAAGCATACTGGCAGCAGGCAAGGATGGGTGAAATACAGTCACAGTTAGATGTATTAGTGACCAACTTGTCTACTATTTTGCACTTGCTGCAGCTTCTGAACTGCCTTCAAAGGCAGCCCCACATAGAGAGCATTACCATACTTGGTGTTTGATAGATTTGTGTAAAAATATTGCTTGTGATACTGCTTTGAACTGGACTTAACTAGTAAGTACTTGAAAAGTGGTAGCGCAGGAGGGCTTTCAGGCATCACTATGTGACCTGGTAAATTGCACAGAAGTGGAAAAGGGTCAGAAAAGGAGGAAAGGAACTTGCTGGGGAATATCTCACCTCATAGTATTTGTTAATGGTTTAAAGTATTTTAAAAAGTATGGGAGATAAACATACCCACATCCTCTCATATTTGTTAAGAGACAAAATAAAGTTACATACCAAAATCTGTCAAGAATCTTGTGCTCGGTCACATCTTAATGTGGTGTTGCTTTACTGTCCAGTCATTCATAAACACCTCATTACAGTGCAGTTTTTAATGCTCTGTCGGCACACTCCTTTAAATGTGCTTCTTGGAGGCATCATAGTTGACCTGTGCTCATTTATTTCATGATGGGTTTTGACTTGTGGAATAACCCATCAGATGTAGATTTTGTTGGGATTTTCCTCTCCAGCTACTTAGACATTTTGAATTAATTGAACATTGGCAGAAAACAGCAAGGTTTTTATATTTTGCTGACATGAAGGATTGTTGGATTTATTTATTTTTTTTGGTTCAGCTCGCTCACACTATTTCAAAACTACAGCCCCAGGCATATTATTTTGGCACCTGACACCCAACCACTTTGTTTAGAAGACATGTTCACTTACTGCACAGAGCAGCAGATTATTTTAAGATGGTCTGCTTGATGGAAGGAATCATATATTCTGTATCTTTTTCCCACTGAGTGCACAAGGAATCACAATCTAGAAACCATTTTACCTGTTCTGTTTAAAATGCTTTAACCATGTGATGAACCATAGAAGCCCAAGCTATTAGCATGCCAACATGATATCCATTGGATTAATGTACTACTGTGCAAATGTTGCTCATGCATTTATATTGCATCGATATGAAGATTTAAACAAGAATGAACCCGCAATGAATGCTAAATTCCCTACAAATTCATCTATATTTCATATTGTATGCTTAAACTGCCTTTCATGAGATGTGCCAGTTGCAATGAACAGGCAAGGACACAAAGATGTAGGCTGCTATATATCATAATATTGCATACCAGTTCTGCTCCTATTGCTGTTCTGAGTTGAATAGAAGGAAATAAGCTACAGTGATACAACATTTCAGATGAGAGAGAGTGACACTTCAGAGAACCTTCATATTAAGTCATTATCTCCTACGTGACGCCAATATTCATTGCAGTTGTTCTAATCTGGCTGTAAGTGCCCAACTGCTTGGGTGGCATGCCGGATAAAGGACCAATCTCTCAGGGAGTCTCAAAAAGAAAGGCCAGACCCTTAGTGAACAAAGGTGGCCCTTGCTAAGCTTGCACAAAATGTCCTTCCTGAGGATACCACTCTGCAATCAAAATTCAAGTGACACTGGACAACCTGCAGTTCCTTTAAGGCAGGCATGTTCAAACTTAGTCCCTCCTGATGTTTTGGACCACACCTCCCAGAATTCCAAGCCTATATTTCCAATGGCAAAGGACTGTGGGAGCTGTGGTCCAAAACATCTGGAGGGCTGAAGTTTGGACATGCTTGCTTTAAGGCACTGTTTTGTTTTGTTTTTTACTTTTAAGCAAAGGTGTGATTGATTCCTTGATTACCTTAATTTATCCTCTGGGAGGGGAAGGACAAGATGTGCTTGTGTCCATAACCAATGGGATTCTTAAATAGACCAGCCTTGTTGCTGGACCATCAGTTTTCTGCTGGGGAAGTGGAACCCCAGCTCAGAGGCTACCTCCTAGAACAATTTCAGACTGTCAAACCATGAAAAGGCCAAGGAGCTGACTTGACTCCTGTTATAAATCAAGGGGGTGGACACAGGGCAAAACCTCCTTCCTTTGCTACTGTCCCAACTGGAGGTTATCACATCAGCTGTGTCCTTCTGTGGGCCCCCACACCCAGTCGGCTGTGGTACCACTGCCATTTCCTATCTTTGTGTTGCCCAGGCTGCTGCTTTGACTGCAGCAAGGAAAACCTGTAAGGTTTGTGGGGTGGGTGGGTGGGTGGGGGAGATTTCCCCCAACAACATAAGGGAAAGACAACCAAACCCAACAGGTCTGCAAGAGAAATGCAGAATGAAGGCAGGCATACAGATACAAGCAGCATTACAAATTCAGTATCAGATTCAGTATCATCTTTTATATGACTTCATTTCCATACATATTTCCATCCACCATTGGGGGAATGTATTAATTAAGAATTATACTTACAGTATTTTATATAAAGGGGCTTATTCATTCAGGTTTCTGTTTGAGATGAAAGATGAGGCTTATAAAATGAAAAATGCTATCAGCCAAGGGTTTTTTTTATACGCCACCATCTTGTCTGATTATTTTATTATTTTTATTTAGTATTATTATTACTGAATTATATGTTTCTTATTTCTTTTTAATTGATATCATTATGATTGTTGTAAACTGCCTGGAGTTCCACCATGGAAGACAGGTGGTATAGAAATATATTTATAAATATAAATAAATAAAAAATAAATAAATGGAAACAGCATTTCTTGGCAAAGCCTGGCAACAATTGTATGCATTTCTCAATTACATTCTTTCTGCCCTGTTGGAAAATATGAAGTCTTTCTTGTCCTCACATTGCTGTGGATGAGTACAGGTATATTTTTATTTGTTTTTACCAATATGAGGAGGTGAGGACTGAGGACCACAACATATGATAATGTTTTCAGGGACAATCTTCTTGGATCTGTCAAAAAAGACTGAATGAGGGCAGTTCATTGAGGTCTCTCTTGCTCCTGTCAGGTCATTCAAGCCAGACTTTATGACTGAACGTGCCAGGATCCTTACATATTTCCTGCAGAAGTGGAACTGATGTTTGGCACCTCTTCATAGTTAATATTCTTTCCATTATTCCAAACTATTGAGAATTCTAACTTGAATAATACTAGCATGCTGAGCCCAATAATGAAGCGTGAAGTGTTCATATTGCTGCTAACATTTTTCATTGTTACTCTTTAAGTATACTTAGCTGTGGGGAAAGTGTGATATTCAGAAGTTGTTTGCCACAAATATTTTAAAACCCGCCCCTTCTCACCTGACATGCCCAATTTTTTTTGGGGGGGAGACGTGGGGTTTTTAAAATGTCTCTGAGCCACTGTGGCAAGCACTTGCCTCAGTGGCTAAAGACACTTTAAAGGACCCACACTTCCATGCCAACACACCCGACTTGGGGTTTCCCATAGGAATGCATTGCTTTTCAATTAGAGTGGACCCTTGTATAACAGACAGCTTGTATAACATAAAATTTGTACAAGATAAAATTTTTTGGAGATAGGGGAAATTTGCTTAACATAATCACCTATGGGGAAAATCCATACAAAATAAAAATGGGATCACTCCATTTTCAATGCATTCCTATGGGAATTTGTATAAAGGAAAATTTGCTTAACATAATTTCATTTGGAATGAATTAATTCCTTTATACAAGGTACCACTGTATTCCTATGGGAAACCTTGCCATTAACAAAAAAAAAAAAAAAAATGGAACAAACAGAAATTTTCCAGTTCATTTCATTTTCTTTTTCTTTAAAAATCAGTTTGATTTTCGTTTTGTTCTGAAATGAAACAAAACATAAAAATGAAACAAAAAACTTCATTTCGTACCCATCTCTATTGGTAAGGCATCAAGTATGGCCTTAGCAGCAGACAGCATGTCAGCTACCTGAGGACCGGGCTAGATAAGAACAAAAAGGCTCATCACCAGATGGTTGGACTTGAGGCTGTAAATGCTGGTATAAAATGGTTGCTTTGTGCATAAGTGGGAGGACCACGCAAGGATAAAATCAGATGTCTTCAATCAATATGAAATAATTGATCATTATTATCAGCTATTAGGAAATAAATATAACAGGTCATGCCATAGGTATTATCAAACATTTATACTTGCAGACCATTCAGAAGTAAACATTATTTAAATAACAACCCTAATACCTGTACATTGATGAATAATGGTAAGCCACATAAGAAAAGGAAATCATTTTTTCTAGTAAACCACTTACATTAAACCTGATATCTTTAGCATCCAGCACTCATGGAATTGCATAAGCAGCTTTGCTGCCTCAGTGTCTGATCACAAAAGTCAAAACCGCGAGAGGCAACCCAGGTAAGCCAAACATGAACATCTGGATTTTCTAAGGACTCTGTACAGGCTGGGCACATTCTTTTGTGAGATCTACTGAGGCCTAAAGATTCCAGAAAAGAGAGAGCTAAAACACCTCAGAACAAGGAGAGACTGGCTGATCTGTGCCTTTTTCCACCAGTGATAAAATCTGTGAAACACATCAGTGCTAATAGTAATCATTTTATTTATTTATTTATTTATTTATTTATTTATTTATTTATTTATTTATTTTAGAGTATTTTTAACCCCATGTTTCTCTTTGGAAAAGAACACAAGGCAGCTTACAGTAATGAGAGATGATATACCATCCAGTACAATTAAGACATGTTCAAGTATTGAGAACAGGGAATTGAGGGACATCTTACAGCAGGCATGCCCAAACTTTGGCCCTCCAGAGGTTTTGGGCTGCAACTCCCACAGTCCTTTGCCATTGGAAATACAGGCTTAGAATTCTGGGAGTTGTGGTCCAAAACATCAGGAGAGCGGAAGTTTGGACATGCCTGTCTTACAGCAGTAAAAGAAAACATTACAATTAAAGCTACAAGAGAAGGCAAGCAGTTAAAAGGAGAGTAAAATTCCATGTAAAGTTATGAGTGATGGAAACTAACATTGAAAGCATAGTGTCAGTGCAATCACACAAGGTTATAAGTGGTTATAAACACAAAGTCTATGTGATCCTACAGATTCAATTAAAAGACACATAATAGGCGGTCCATCATTCAAAGAAAACTTGCCTGAAGAGAAAGGTCTTTGCCTGTTTTTGGAAAGACAGCAGAGATGGGGTGGTCCTGGCCTCTAGTGGGAGGGAGTTCTTTCTCAGCTGTTGGGTGCAGCAACTGAGAAGGCCCTTCCATGTCTTCCCACAAGATGTACCTGTGAGGGTGGTGGGATGGAGAGAAAAGCCTCTCTTCATTACCTTAACACCTGAGTCAGTTCATACTGCGAGATTCAATCTTGGAAGTAGCTAGGACCCATGTCATACAGTACTTTGTAAGTTAAGGTCAGCACTTTGAATTGTGCCTGACAGCTGATTGCCACACGCTCTTCTGCCCAGGCTACATATCTAGAGAGAGAGAGAGTAAGCATACTTTCATACTTAGTTTCCTTACTATGTCATCCCTATTCTATCTAACTTTACTTACATTTAGGGATGGGCACGAAATGGAAAAATCATGTTTTCTTTCATTTCATTTTGTCCCCCCATTTTTTCATTTTGTTTGATACAAATTTCTGAAGAAGAAAAAACAAATCTTACAAAATGAACCATTAACAAAATGGTTCATGTGTGGGGCGCCGAGGCCCCTTCCCAGGCAGCCTTCCTCATCCTCCTCTTCCAGGAGCTCATGCTCACCTCCTCCTCCTCTTCTTCTTCCTCCTCCTCCTGGGAAGCATGGACTCTTTGGTGGTGGTGGCAGCAGCAGGGTCTCTCACTTCTCGCTCACCCTCTACCATCCCGGGCTCTTCGGTGGTGGTGGCAGGGTCTCTTGCCATGCACTCTTCCACCCAGGCTCTTCAGCTGTGGCGGCAGTGGCAGGGCTTCTCCTGCATGTGGGACTTGGGTGGCGTTTAAAAAGCCCTAGGATTTTAAAAAAACTTTTTCCCTACCCCAAGCCCCACCTGCCAGTTGATCTGTGTTGGTGTGGGGGGGAACGGGGGGGCCCCACCCGGGGAGCGGTGAGGTGGGGGGGGGGGGGGGGGGGATGGAATTTTTTTTAAAAAACAGGCATTTTTTAAAAACAAAACTTTTCCCCTCCCCAAGCCCCGCCTGCCAGCTGATCTGTGCTGGGTTGGAGAAAACA
The DNA here is from genome assembly GCA_023846285.1 of Phrynocephalus versicolor. NCBI lineage: Eukaryota > Metazoa > Chordata > Lepidosauria > Squamata > Agamidae > Phrynocephalus > Phrynocephalus versicolor. The sequence goes on from JAHTLZ010003526.1 coordinate 37,396,974, forward strand.
ACCTGCCCCCCCAGTGCTGATCAGCTGGCAGGTGAGGCTTGGGGGATGGCAAAATGTTTTTTTAAAAAAAGGCCTTCCCCAAGCCCACACTAGCAGCTTACAGATGGAATCTAACTTCACATTTCCATTTTCTGTTTCCCATATCATACCAATTAACCAGTAGCCTTAGACAATCAGAATACAGAAAGCATTTTTATGTAATGAATTCACTAAGCCAGTTCTTTTTTCATTTTTCTTTTTTCCTGCCAAGAGCCCCAACCTCAAGATTGCTTCCTCCTTGCCAAATCCATCATCCTCATAGGTTGTTGTATTATCTTGATAGTAATCTTGATGGCCGATCTGCCACTGGAAAAGTCCCAAATTTTCTTCTTTTTGGCAACCACATCATGTAAGACAGATGCACCCATCATATACTCTAGACCTGGCACATCCAAGGGCCCAGCCTGCACTACTGTGACATTTGTGTTTATGTTAAGATCCACCCTCTGCTCTGGTTCAATGTCTTCTCTCAGGCTGATTTCAGTAGATACATATATCATAATTTGTAAATTTGGCATATCCAAAGATTTATCCTGGATCAATCTTGTATTTGTCTGTAGATTAAGATCAGCTGTTTGTTTTAGCTCAATCTCTTGATCAGAGCTAATTTCAGGTTTTTTTTCTAGAGATCCAGTGTTATCCACCAATCCATCTTGAGGTCTAACTTGTGGAGTTGCTGTTGTAGTAATCTGCAAACTGCATTCCGGTCTCTGTTTTGTTCCTGTGTCTTTGTCAGAATTGTAGATTTCTGTATCTTCAGAGGTTGAGTCAGTGTAGATATCTATATTTTTTTTGCAAACCACATAGAATTAATTATGTTGGCAAAATATTCTTCTGAGATGTTTTCCCAATCCATTGTGCTTTATAGCTCACAAGAAAGGGTTAATGTTGTTTGCAGTAGTTTCCGCCACTTAGTTTCAAAATAAGAGAGATATGGAGGAGAGTAAATAGACTAGACTGAAGCCAGGGCAGCAAGGAATAGCCTTCAAGCTTTGATTTCAAAACATGCAGTTATTCCAAGGTCAGATGATTTTTGTTGTTGAAAAAACAACTTTCCCAATGTTGCTCTTACAGCTGTGTCTTTAAATTCAACATATAAAAAGCATAGAAGCATAAGGTAGTTTCCTTGAAGTTTTGTCTTTAAATTAACCACATATAAGGAGCAGCAAAGGCATAAAATATTTTTCCATAGAAGGCAATAGGCAGGAAGACAAGTACATGAAATAATGAGAAAATAATCACTTCTGTGCTGGTCTTTCAAAAACATTCACCCCCTTCTTTGCTAAAAGCTGCTTCCTCAGAGAAAGTGGGTTTAGTGCTTGTTTGAACTAAAGATTTCCAAATACTGAGGAGAAGCTCCACATAAAAAGGTAAAGGTTCCCCCCGCATATGCATGCTAGTCGTGTCTGACTCTAGGGGCGGTGCTCATCTCCGTTTTCAAGCCAGAAGAGCCAGTGCTGTGCAAGTCCATGGCCATGTGGCCGGCATGGCTGCAAGGAAACACTGTTTTTACCTTCCCGCTTTTTTACGGCGGTACCTATTTATCTACTTACATTTACATGCTTTTTAACTGCTAGGTTGGCAGGAGCTGGGGTTATCAGCGGGAGCTCGCTCCGCTGTGTGGCACCCGGGATTCGAACCGAGCTGGCGACTTTGCAGTCTACAGTTTCGGTGCCTTAGTCCACTGAGCCACCACGCCCCAAGCTCCACATAGAGAGAGATAAAAGCATTCTACTCAAGACATGCCAATGATTTGCAAGCTTTAATGTCCAGCACCGACAACTCCACCTTCGCCATAGCAAAGGTCTTCCTCAGGTGGAAGATAAAGCATTTTCCTGCTTCCACAAAGTTTGCCGCTGTTCCCTTCATGGTCTGCAGTTGCTGCCTCTTCTTCATTTACCCTCCAAGGAAATTTTACCCTTATTAGGGTCCCTTTGTCTGGAGGAATTCAACTTGATGAGCTGGAGCACTTATCAAGTTGTCCTGCTGTGGTATAGCCAGAACCAGAAGTCAGCAACCATTGACGCTGCTTTAATAGAGGTGTAATGTGATCTCTGTACCCCACCCCAGTCAGCAGTAAAGATGCTCACCTTCGAATGAGCTAACATCTGCCACAGCCTGTAGATTTGAAAATACTATATTGCTCTTAACATGATAATTTCATAAAATGAACTCATACTTCTGAAACTGACAACAACTTTGGCTTAGTGGCTCTGATCACAAATACTGAAAACATCTGAACTGACAATATTTTTGGCACAGTTTCACCATCATGATATTTCAAATAAATCTAGATAGTACCCTTCCTGAAAGGATAACCTATTGCAAATAAATCTCAAAAAGTTTCCCCTCTCTGTAAGGTTATATGCCAGTTTTCACTAACTTGCAATAATGAATAAAAATTTACTTAAAGCCATGCAAAATTACTTTTATAAAAAAAAGGTTAAGAAACCTACTATTTCTCCATTAACACATCACATATATGATATATTCTAAATTGGTTGATAGCTCATTTAAAATTAGCAGGACTTTGGGAAACTGCAAAAATGATCGTGACTTTATGTTAAGAAGTAAAGAATGTAATCAAGCCAAGCCTTAAATAAGGCTAATGAGAATGTTGTGTTCTACCCTTGGAAACTTATCTGATGACTACAGAGGTGTGAGGGCACAAAGAGGGAATTGCTGCCATCTATTTTGCCAAGCAGTTATCTAGCCAGTGTCATTTGCAATAATAGTAGCAATTCCAAAAATGCGTACTGAAAAGTAAAGTTCACTGAAATAAATGGGATTTCGTCTGGGATAGCCAGACTTATCATCAGGGAAACTGCTATGTATTTGTGAGAGTAACTTAAAAAAATACATATACTGCAGATCAAACATTTAGCCTATCTAATTCAATCTTGTTTACACAGCTTCAGACTAGTGGTTCTTTTCATTTGTACCAGGAAATAACTGGTCGCTTTGCCCACCCAGCCTGGAGTAAAGAGGCAAGACACAGAGCTTTGAGTGAAAAATGGGCCACATTTTATTAACACAGCAATAACCAATATACAGAAGGGGGCACCAGTAGGATGGAATGCTGATCTGTTTGAAGCCAGCCCTGCCCCAAACAGACCCAGGTAGGAAATGGAAAAAATTCAGGGAAATACCCTGCAGGTCCCAACCACCCAAGGCTCCCGGCTCTGGATGATTGCTACCTGTGGGACCCTGCCTTTCCCCCCTCCCAGTGTTGAGTCCTCAGGGCCTTCAGTGCTGTGAGGTGGGCTGCCCAATACATTTCTCAGGTGTCCATTAACTCCTAACCTTACCTGTTTTCCATACTACCTGCCAGTGTGGCTAATGAAGCTAACACCACGCCAAACCCAGAAAACAACCATTAAGAACAGGATGGGTGAAAACACACGTGCTCCAATTCCAGCCAATCAGGGCCAGGTCAGAAATTCCCATCTGGCCTCAAACTGACCAGTAAAACTTGTTCTTATTACAGGGTGAGCGGGTGGGATGGCAATCAGCAGTGGAGAGGCCGTGCAACTGTTGGGGGCTCCCTTTTATTGTAAGCTCCCATTCTGGCCCGATCGGGCCACTGTTGACCCTCTCCGTCATTGCCCCCCCCCTGAAGGTGGCAAAATGGCTCCCACATCACATTCACAACACAGTAAAGCATTCCAAGATTACATTTTACCAGTTAATAGTAGACCATGGCAGTAAAGAGGTCAAGGTGATTTTCCTCCTTAGCCAAAAAACTTACACAAAAATATGCTTCTTGTTTTTTCATTTCCAAGCTCTTCCAGGTTAATCGACTGGACAAGCAAAACAACAACATACAAGCTTTGCTAGAGGATTAACATTCCATACATATATCCACTCAAACAAAAATATTCATGAAATAACAGAAATGAAATTAACCTGAGAAGTAGCTAGCAATTGAATAATTTAAATTAAAAAAATAATGTATCTAAAGCATTCTGATTTGCAACATGCATTTTTGAGATACACTGGGGGACCCAACACCAGGGAATGTTCCAAGTTAATCCTAATTGTATTTATTTTTTCATTTGACCACTTAGATGTCTAATCCTTCTGTAACGTGACTGCTTTTTCAGATTATATTTTGTAGGTTGCTGAGCCTTTGTTTTCTGACTTGAATCTGTGTATATTTTTCTTGAGTCTTGGAGCTATTGAAAGTAATGTTGAATTCATTAAGTTCATTTTAGTATTTCAGCAATTGGCAATGAGCACTAGATTATATTTGGTCTCATCATGTTGTAGCAAATTTGGCATACATTGTATGTAGCAAATAATTAGGATGATTACAAAGCCACACTCCTTCTAAGGATCTCTCTCAGATGTGATTTTTCATAGAGCAATGTACATTTTACACTAAAATATGTGGATTTAAGAATCTATAATGGTGTAATGCCTCACAGAAAATGATCCTTTGGTAATGGTATGCATGCAAGTGACATTAGTCCCTATTGCACATCTGTTAGTCCCTACCTTCTAGAGTGGCTTTTGCTGCCAGATGGGCTGTATAGAAATCAAATAAATAAATACAAAAAAAATACTGCAAGCTTTTTAACTATTTGACCTTGGCATGCTTTCAATGAGCTACTTACAAACAAAGTGTTGCCCTTTGTCATTAGCACCATGACTATGTTTGCCAGCCCTAAATGCCTATAAAGAGAGTTATTGGCTCACTTCGCTTGTGGAAGATGCAAAGTCCAGGTCTATTTGGAACCATCCATAGGTTTCAAAATAGGGTTTTGCCTGTGGAAGCTATGAACCAGGCTCATATATTATACTTGTCAGGCTGAACACTTTAACTACTATACCATGCAGCTGCTACACATAATTATCAGTATTCATGAAGAGATCAAGTACCTTTTCTCCCATCACTCCTAATATGATCCTTACTTAGTAGTGATCAGGTTAGTGTAAAACAATAGTGTGTATTTAGTCAGGCCTGGTTCCATGAAAGCTGAACACAGCAAAGTCAATTAAGAGGTAAATAAGTGATGGTCAGTCACAGGATCAGTTCAAAGTGACTGGGGAATCCCATGAGAAATGGGAAAGCATGATAATCCATTGATATCTGGATAGGCAGGCTGGACTACAGATGGTAAGATTCTAATTTCTGTACTGCCACCAGGATAGTTTTTCAGTACTACTAAGCTATGTTCTTCAAACTCTTCACCTAGACTGCGGTACAAATATTGCAATGCATCCAAGTGATATTCTGCTTCTGTCACTAATGATGTGGGGAGAAATCCCCTGGATTTGAGAATCTTAATGACAATAGTTTTGTTTCACCTCTCAAGACTCATAGGAAAAAGCATACCATGCTTTAGGTATGTGCAGATTCATGGCATTAACAAGAGCTTTGAGAAATACAGAAGATCCACAAAATAATAGCAGATGTCACACCAATTTTTTAAAAAAGGAAGGAGGGGAGGCCCAGGAAACTACAGGCCAGTTAGCCTTACATCTGTCCCAGGGAAGATGGTGGAAAGCCTCATCCAAGAGAAAATCTTAAAACACATAGAAGAACAAACCTTGCTGAGAGAAAATCAGCATGGCTTCTGTAAGGGTAAATCTTGTCTGACAAATCTTTTAGAATTTTTTGAAAAGGTCAACAGGCATGTGGATTTGGGTGAACCGGTGGATATAGTCTATCTGGATTTTCGAAAGGCTTTTGACAGTCCCTCACCAAAGGCTGCTGAGAAAATTGCACAGTCAGGGGATAAGAGGGCAGGTCCTCTTATGGATCGAGAACTGGTTGAGATCCAGGAAACAAAGAGTAGGTGTCAATGGGAAATTTTCAAAATGGAGAGAGATGAAAAGCGGTGTGCCCCAGGGATCTGTCCTGGGACCGGTGCTTTTCAATCTGTTCATAAATGACCTGGAGACAGGGATAAGCAGTGAGGTGGCCAAGTTTGCAGATGACACAAAACTTTTCCATGTGGTAAAAACCAGAGAAGATTGTGAAGAGCTCCAGAAGGATCTCTCCAAACTGGGGGAATGGGATGCAAAATGGCAAATGCATTTTAATGTAGCCAAATGTAAAGTAATGCATATTGGGGCAAAAAATCCAAACTTTATCTATCAACTCATGGGCTCTGAGTTATCCATGACAGATCAGGAAAGAGATCTTGGTGTATTGGTGGACAGCTCCATGAAGGTGTCTCCCCAATGTCTGGCAGCGGTGAAGAAGGCCAATTCCATGCTAGGGATTATCAAAAAGGGGACTGAAAATAAAACAGCCAACATTATAATGCCATTATACAAAACAATAGTAAGGCCGCACCTGGAGTATTGTGTACAATTCTGGTCACTGCATCTCAAGAAAGACATAGTGGAACTGGAAAAGGTGCAGAAGAGAGCGACTAAAATGATTACTGGGCTGGGGCACCTCCCTTATGAGGAAAGGCTAAAACATTTGGGGCTCTTTAGTCTGGAAAAAGGCACCTGAGGGGGGATATGATTGAGACATACAAAATAATGCAGGGTATGAGTAAAGTGGATAGAGGGAAGCTCTTCTCCCTCTCCCAAAATACCAGAACTAGGGGACCTACACTCAAATTGAGGGCTGGGAGAGTAAGAACTGACAAAAGAAAAAAAATTTCACCCAGCACGTTGTTAGTCTATGGAACTCCCTGCCACAGGATGTGGTGATGGCATCTGGCCTGGATGCCTTCAAAAGGGGATTGGACAGATTCCTGGTGGAAAACTCCATCACAGGTTACAAACCATGATGGAGATGTGTCATCTCCAGGCTTTAAACCAGGGTACTTCAAGGGTCAGATGCAGGGGAGTAGTATCAGGAGACAGATATCTAGTCTCATGCGCTCCCAGATGCATTTGGTGGGGGCACTGTGAGATACAGGAAGCTGGACTAGATGGGCCTTTGGCCTGATCCAGCATGGCTCTTCTTATGTTCTTATGTTCTTATGTTCTTATAATGCATGCATTTTGAACATAGAAAAACTCAATGCAAGCAAGTGTTTTGATATAGTTCTATAATAGATATTGTGAACTTGGATTTAATGCGCCCAATTCAGTTCTTCTTGGCTTTCCAGTGTGAGTCTTTGTACTGTTCTGCTTTACATCAGGCAGTGGAAGAATTGCACAAGCACAATGGACATTCTATTAGCATATCAAATAGCAACACATATGGAAAACTTGGCAGGGAAAACCTATTAAATGTTGCTTTCTGATTGTGCAAGTTTTTTAAGGTCCCTGAAACTGATCATAAGTGAGGATCTTCCCCACAGGCTAATGTGAAAAATGAACAGATTTCAGAAGAAAGGATAGCTAACACACACTTACCATTTTCTTTGCCCAGTGCCTCTATTTCTATTTCCTATAGACTTGTCAACTGTTAAACAATGCAATCCATGTTTATCAGTTCTTTCTTTCTTTCTTTCTTTCTTTCTTTCTTTCTTTCTTTCTTTCTTTCTTTCTTTCTTTCTTTCCTACAGATGTTCATTGTGCAATTAGGGCAAGTGAAACTAGATAAATGCAGAATAATTGGCTATGCTCTAATTAGATTTCACTGTGTGTTTTCTGCTTCATGAAATGCTCTTGATGGAGATTAAATTTTGCTCACTCAGTAGATGATTGAAAGATGGGAATTTTTGCTACAGCTTTTTCCTCCTGATCAGGAAAAAGAAGATATTTTATCTCCACTAATGGTGAATCATATCTAAGTGTGCATGATCAGATAAGATGAATAGGTGATTTTGGCTGGGAAACAAAAGCAATATTCTAACAACAATGACAGCAGCAGCAGCAGCAGTACCAGGGAAATGGTATACAAGTGTTTGTTGTTTTTAAAGTATTATTAATTTTATTCATTGCCCTTTATTTTTTAAATTCTTTTGAAAGATAGATAATTTAAAAATACAAAATGACCCAAACTTTTCTCAGATATTTTCCTGAAAACATTATGTAGGTTTGTGCACCTTGCCAGAAGGAGTGAACACTGCTTGTTAGGACAAAAATAATGGCATTATGAGTTCCTGTGCTGCTTTTGAAAACTGAGGACACCGACAATTTAATTATTCATTTAAAATCCTAAACATATTAGTAATGTGTTTATCCAAGGAATAACAGAAAGGTATATGTTTCAAGTTCAGCATTTATTCAGTATTTGTCCATTTCTAGACTAACGCAAAGTGAAGTGAAAAAGCTCAAAGTGGGGCTGGAATCAAATCACAGCTCTCCATTATGCAAATTTTAACTTCAGCACTTGAGAGGATGAACATTCAGGCAAAGAGAAATTCGCATTCAATCCCATTTGTATTTTTGTTTTTGATTTTGATTAATCAGACAAATACATAAACATTGTTTAAACTATCTGGACAGAAATTGAAGTGGATAGGATACAAATCAGCTCAAAGTGAATCAATAATTTGGGCTGAATAGAATCCAGAGATATCTGCTTCTCTCCACAGTCTCAGACTTTAATGCCTGTAGTTCTCTAAAGTTGGCTACAATCTCATTGCATAGCTCTGTGTGAGCAATAGGAATGATGTCAGTAGCAGGAGCAAATCACCTCTGATTAAAGGATTCATCTGGTGATTCCAGGGAGCATTGTGGCTCATACACAATGGGATGAAGCTTTATGTATCTTGAAGTCACCCAAAGAAGCCTTCAATCAGCAGCTGTTTGATGACATCATCTGTCACATGATCAGAGCAGTGCAAAGAGGATTTCAGCCATTATGTGGCAATGCAACATTGTCTACAAAGCTATAGCAGGTGTCATTGATCCTTTTTTAGATCTCAAAGGACACAAAGAATCAATGCACAGTGTAGTTCAAAATGTCACAGTTCCATTGGTTTTTAAACCATCCATTGCTAAACCAATGTTGTTTCATTGGCATATCTTGTCTAAGCAAATAAACACAAAATATTCCTATGTTCCTCTAAGTCTCCTTTGGTTTTGATTTTTCAATTCTAGAGCATTTACAGACTTGCTGCCACTCTATAATGTAAGTAAGGTTGCACTTAAGCTCCTGCAAAATTGCCTGCAGTTTATATACAGTCATGTTCAACTGGAACAGGCTGTCAGGAACTCCAGCAGGATACCGTGGGTTATATATACAGCAGCCCCATGAGGCAAACCACCAGAATTGCAGGTTGAAGTTACGAAGACCAATTTGTGGGCCAGAAGAGTATCCCCATTTCCTGAAACAACATAGTTAACTAGGTTGGCCATCACAGCCGAATATACAGGAAAGGCTCCTTGTAATTGGTTGAAACTTAGCCTGTGCTAAGAAGAAAGGTGGGGTAAAAATACTCTAAATAAATAAATAAATAAATAAATAAATAAATAAATAAATAAATGCAGCTTGTTCTCTTGTGTCATAGAGCTTGGCTTGGTCCCTCAGGTCTAATTTCTCAGGATAACCTGTGACTCTCTTCCTGCTGTCTGTGGATCAGCCCTGGCAAGAAAGGTTTCACACAAGGATGAAGATAATAGGTCACTCCCTTCAAGTTCAAAAACCAGATCTGATGGAAAGAAGCTTTATAGGAAACTGTCTCATAATGCTGGACTAGGCTGTAAGTCTGGCTGGGCAACAGACAGTCAGTGTTAGGCAGGGAATACAGTGTTGAATTGGGACTTGGATATCTAGAACGATGGTGGAGGCTGTTATGAAAATCCTTGGTCACCTTGTGCTGGTTGCTGTCCAACCTGTTTGACAGGGATTTTGTGATGATATGGTAGGGAGGGAAGACTTGTGGATGCTATCTTCAGTTCATCTGGGTAGCTAAGTCAGTAAAGAAATGGCAAATATCTTGGTTAATGACCATCACATACAGGTATTACTATGCATAAACATTTTGCCATGAACTCCACCTAGTGGTTGCATATCCTTTTATTAATGGAGCAGTCCTTAACTCCCAAAACCTCATTATTTTGTGAAAATTAATGCCTATGCTTAGTCCAAATATTATATGACTGAAAATAGTTTTGGTTTCTAATTGGAAGCAAAGCTTCTTCTCATGCTTATTCCTGCATTCATGAACTGTTCACATATATTGAGCCTTGATCCAGGAAATGCTATACATCCAGTTCTCCCCAGATGGAATGCAGCTTCGTTTCAATGTACGTAATTGGATGCCTAAATTGTTAATAATTGCACTAAACTGTAATGAAGAAGAGTAAATAAACTAATTAAGTTATTATTGGAATTGTTCTATAGTGCTGTAGAAGCAAATATTCTCTATATTTTCCCAATATATTCTAGACAAATTGATTCCAGTATACTTTATGAACCCAGAAATCAATTCACCCATTTGAAAACTGCAGTTGCATTTAGTCTAAAAAGCAATTGGTGAGAGAAGATTGGGAGCAAGAGTATCCGACTAATACAGTTCTTAGAAAGTATACAGTAATCACTGTGTGCTTTACAAGCCTTTAAGAAGTCAAAAACAGGAACTAAGCTATGGAAAGAACTTCATAATGCAAAAAAACATACTTTAAGTCACCAAATGACACTGTGTGACATTTACTGAGGCATATTTGATTTTAAAATACCATTTCTGGATCAAAGGCATTTTTTAACGCACTCCAACCCACCAAATCCTCCCAAAGGAAGTTTTTCTGGACAACATCCTGTTCCAAGAAATGGAGTCACCCACCTGGAATTTTATAGGAGAAAGCCTTGCTTCGGGAGAGGGCGTTAAGTACCTTCTTGCCTTCGTTTCTTGTTGTAAATTGCAACTCCCCAGCAGTTCTTTTGGGTGATCTGTTATTAACGGTGAAAAGGATTTCTAAGGTCCCTTATTGGGAAAACACTCCGAAGATCTCATGCAGAAATATAGCTACTCTTCCAGTTTCTTCATCCACTTTTTTGGTAGGAGAAAATTGCCAGCCACGTAAGCCAGGGATTTCTTGGAAATCTGGCAGAATTTTCCACCCAACAGATATCAGAATGATTGAAATCTCCCATTATTACTACATAGTGTCTCTTTGAAATTCCTGCTGTTTTGTTTTAAGGTTTCAACTGCATCATCTCCTTGATTGGACAGCTGTTAGTAGACTTCAGCTGCTATGTTCCTCATGTTTATTGACCCAGTTATATTAGTCCAGATGCTTTAGATGAAACAATTAAGGTCATCTTGTATTTCTGTACAGGAATATGTATTATATGGCAACTCCACCTCCCTTTCTTTTCTTTCTGTTCTTTTCAAACAATGTATAACCTTGACCCCCTGTATTCCAGGCATAGTATTCAACACATCAGATTTCAGTTGTGCCTGTTAAGTCATTTTTACCCTCTGGAACTAGGATATCTGCTTCTTATCTGTTTCCCATGTTCCTGAGATTTGTATATAGACGCCAGAGATTGTGTGATTTGTGGACTGCTTTCCTTAATATATTTTTATGAATATTATTATTTGGCTCCATTATTGCTGCTTGGTCAGTTCTTTTTATTGTACATAAGAATCTGTCTTTTCCTCTGAGTTTGCATCTCCCTCCTGCTTCCATTTCAACTTAATGTCCTGCATATGAAGGTCTTCATCCTGTGGCCAAACACATTCTTCCCGGTTCCCACTTTGGTGCCTGCAAGTAGCCGAGGGAAGGAGGAGCTGGAAAGGAAAAGGCAGGAGAGAAAAAATTATCCCATCAGAACCAGCTGAAGGCCCAGGGCCCAGCCTCTCTCACCATCGACTCTGATTTCAGGTATTTTGGCAGCCATAAAACACGTTGGGGCTTCCAGAGGCAGCACTTTGTGTGTGCGCAAAGTACACACTTGGCATAGCACTTAGCACTGCAGGAAGCACTGCAGATTGCTGTGATTTCATAAGAACACTAGTGTTTTTCGTGTTGCTTTTCACCCCTCATAATGGATTTTTCTTTTCTTCTTCCATGCTCTTTGTAGCTCTCATGTTACCTTTTAATGTTCTAAGATGCCTCTTCTAATTCCCTGTTTATAACTTAAATATATCTTAAATGTTCTGGACTGTATATTGTGCCTCATTATTGTAAGCCACCTTGGGTCCTTTTCCAAGGAGAAATGTGGGGTAAAAACATTCAAAATAAATAAATAAATAATAAAATTAAGAAGTGCAAGCCATCACTTGCCAGCAGTCTGGATTCCAGGAAGCAAAGACCATGGTTCTAAAATCCAAATCCTTCACATCAGTGCCACCTCTATACCCAGTCATTCACCTGGTGTATTTTCTTTTCCCTTTTTATATTCATTCCCCTTCTGAGTACTGGTAAGATGAATTAGTTACAGTTTTAGTTCTAACTCCCCCCCCCCAAAGGTTGTTATCATTATACTTCATTTTTAAAGGTAACAGTTTACTTGTACACTTGTCAAACACAAGAAGAGATGGAAAATTAAGGTTTGGAAGGAATAATACTAACAGCCTGGTTTAAATTTCTGCATTGGCTGTACTCCCTGCATCAGTTCTTCTAGAGGACATTTCTTTCTCTTTCTTTCTTTCTTTCCTTCCTTCTTTAGAAACTGCTCCAAAATGGTATGAATTGGAAACTCAAATGTTTGAATGGATACCACAGATTTTCTAACTGGATTCATTATATCCCAAAATGAGTTCTCCCAAAGTGCAAGTGGGACCATTGATAGTTAACTTCTAGTTGTTCCTGTTCATACACATTTACTTTGCCCTCCTATTAAGGTGGTGCATTCTGAATGCTTAACTGAGTGGTGGAGAGAATAAAAGAGAGCTTTGTGAAAGAGAGCATTTGGGAGGGGACAAGAGAGGTTGCCCTGAGGAGAGAATTTGAAATAATGGATTGTAATATGCATGAAGCCAAGTATCTTTGCTAGTATGAAATATGTAAAGGAATGCCTAATTCTTCTGGTATTCTGAATGCTCACCAGTGCAAAAGGTAATTCAGCAGCACCACAGATATTTTATCATGATGCAGGTGCAGTTAAAGCCAGAGGGCCTCCATTCAGATTCAGAGGAAACATGTCTTAGAGCCTGACCCATTTAGTCTTATTGAAAAGGAAGTGCACTACAGTAAGAAGTTTAGTATTTCTACTGGAAATTAATTTGTTTAGAATTCATTTTACTCCAATAATGGGGCAATAATGTTAAAGTTAGGCAGACTTTAATAAGCCCCGGATGGCAGTAAGTAGTATAAGGGAAACATTTAGAGAGATTTACTGGAACATGGCATTTACAGTGCTCAGAGTGAAATCACAGCACCCATAACTCAATAAGACCAAAGAAGAACAGCAGATGGTGGAAACAAATACTGTACAGTATATAATTTGGGCAATGTAAAAACAACAATGCCTTGAGAACAACATAGGCATTTGTACATAAAACCAGATATGTAACTAGAATTAAGACCCTGCAGCTTTTATATAAGGTGCTGAAATTTCAGAAGTTCTACAAATGTGCTGCTGGAAGGGTGCAAAATCATTCACTGATATTTGCTGCTGGAAGGGTGCAAACCTACTTAAGCTGCTCAGCTTGACCTGCCTAGCAAAAATAAATGCAAAACACATTGGCTCTGCATGGAATCAATATAATGGTTTCATGCTGCAACCATTCCTCCCTGTTACTCCATCCTTTTTCCTGGATGTGACAATCCCAAGTTCAACCAATTGGATAGTGAAGTTTTAAGTACAAAACCCTCTAGTTAGGGTTTTTCTAATCCGAGAGCTTCTTCTTTAAAAAATAAATACGTAAATTCAAGGAACATCCATCTAGGCTAAGCTTGAGCAAATGGGTGTGTCCATCAAATTAGATGGGTGTATTTATTTATTTATTTAGTTAGTTAGTTATTTAGTTATTTATTGGATTTTTATACCGCTCATCTGGCAGGAAGGTCACTCTGGGCGGTTTACAACAATTAATACATTCAAACAATTTATACAATAAAACCATAGTAACGCAATAAAACAAAAATAAAATAAAAACAATATTAAAGTGACATAAAACAATAAAACAATATATTATTATTGGCAGGCTAATCAGTTAAAATCAAGATTTAATGGGTGAACACTGAGTTGGAATTATATTTGGGGGAATGCCTGCTTAAATAACCAAGTTTTTAATAGTTTTTTAAAAGCAGCCAAAGAGGGGGCCAGGCAGATGTCTGGTGGAATGTTATTCCATAGGCGAGGGGCAACTGCAGAAAAGGCCCTATTTCTTGTTTTTTCCTTTCGGGCCTCTCGTGGTGTTAGTTGCCTCAGACGCCTAGCCTGGGAGGATCGGGTATTATGGGCAGTTTTCATAAGGGAGAAGGCGCTCTGACAAGTAGCGAGGTCCTAAACCGTTTAGGGCTTTGTATGTCATAGTTAAAACCTTGAAGTCGATGGAGAACCGAACTGGAAGCCAGTGCAGGGTGGCAGCACTGGGGATATAGGATTGTATTTTCTAGTCCTAGTCAGCGATCTGGCTGCTGTGTTCTGGGTCAGCTGGAGTCTCTGCATCAGCCTCAAGGGCAGCCCCACATAGAGAGCATTGCAATAGTCCAGTCTTGAGACTACCAATGCATGGACCAGCATGGTGAGAGCCCCCATGTCCAAATAGGGACACAGTTGAACAATCTGCCGCAGATGGTGGTGGGCAGAGCGGACCACCGACGCTACCTGAGATTCCATGGATAGTGCCGGATCCAGAAGAACACCCAAACTGCGCACCTCTTTCTGAGTGGGAGAGTCATCCCCCCAAATGAGTTTCCCAACCCGCTGACAGTAGGAGCCCCCACCCGCAAGATTTCCATCTTGTCCGGGTTCAACCTCAGTCTGTTTTATTTATTTATTTATTTATTTATTTATTTATTTATTTATTTACGGCCAATGACCCAACTAGACAGATACAACACCAAAATACATGGCATCAATGTGTATTCCATGATAGTATTTCAATTAATACATAAAATTAGGGTTTTGCCCTCATCCATCCCAGAACAGCATCCAGGCAGCGCTCAAGGCACGGAACAGCATCCACTGCAGAAGATGGAAAGGAGAGATAGAGCTGGGTGTCATCAGCATACTAATGACACAAAGCTCCAAAACTCCTGATGACCCCTCCCAGAGGCCTCATATAAATGTTAAATGTTTTTCCATTCAATCTGTAGGTATAAACAAGTGGCATTGGTTTGCAGAATGAGGCATGTCTAGGCTATTCCTATGACTAGTATGCCACAGAATGCACACTAGAACAGGAACCCTTAAACCAGGGAGACCCTTGACCCACCAGATGTTGTTGGACTCCAGCTTCCTTCAGTTTCCATCTGCCAAAACATGGGTCATGGATTATGTCAAACAGAGCCCAGAAACATCTGCAGACCTACAAGTTTCCACGTAGGCTAGAAGGGCCCCTAAATCAGATGATCCGGTCATGTGGTCATTTCATCATAGCAGTCTTTCCAACAGATGTTGCCTCCCTCCTGAGGTCTTGCAGGTTCAATAATTTAGTCACACACAGTGCTGGTCCATTTACTGTATTTATCGGCGTATAACACGCACTCCCCCCCGAAAATAGGGGGCAAATGATGTATGCATGTTATATGCCGATATAATGTGACAGCGCCTTCGACCGGTCTGACAGCAGCTCCGGTCGTGTTGCTCTCAGCTCCGGCGAAGGTCTTACCTGCCCGGTCGCGCTGCTCCCAGCTCCCTCCGTCGGCTCTGCTGCAGCGAGGCATCCGGAGGTGGTGGCGGCGGCAGCCTTTGTTCCCGGCATGCGGACGTGCCAGCTGTTTGGCGGCCCAAGCTTCAGCCGGGCTGCCAGGTTGCCGCAGGGACTCTGTGGGTGGGGGTGGGTTAGGGGGAGGGTTAGATAGGTACCCGGGCGAGCGGGGACCCGCTCCCTGGGTGCGGGGGGGGTAGGTAGGGTCAGGCTGAGGGGGTCCTGGGGAGGGTAGCCGGCTTCCTCGGCGTCTCCTGGGAATGGGTCTGGGAGGACCGGAGCACAGGGGCCCAGCGCCAACAGCGGCTGAGCCTTCAGCCTCGTAGCGCTCCCGCCGGTTCCTCCTTCTTCAAAGGGCTCCAGCAGCTGCCTCCCAACGATCAGCTGTGTTGCTCTGATCGAAGCCCTTATAAGGGCTCCAGCAGCGGCCTCAGTGGCAGCGGCAGCAGCACAAGAATGCGCCATCGTTGTGGCTCGGGTTTCAGCCGGGCCGCCTGATTTTTCCCAGGACTGTTGGGGGTGGGTTTAGGGGGTGGGTTAGTCAGGGACCCGGGCAGGTGGGCGCCAAAAAAAAAAATTCCTAAAATTTCCCTCTTAAAATCAAGGTGCGTGTTATACGCCTGTGCGTGTTATACGCCGATAAATACGGTAATTTCTTTCTAGACTGCTTCTACCCTATGCAGAGGTATACTTAGCCAATTTCAGATTGTGAAGTGAATGGTCTGAGCTTCATCACTGTTTTGACCGGGAACAGAGAACAATATGTCATCCACACATAACTGGATTGCAGCCCCCAATATTCTCATCACTGGCCTTGTTGGCTAGGATTGCTAGGAGTTAAACCCAACAAGATCTAGAGGACCACACTTGGATCACTCCTACTTTAGATAGTAATTGCTATGTTACTTTTTCAAAGTATGTACTGTAGCAGGCTTTTCTACTCATTCTACTGATTAAAGCCTTGAACCTGTGCTCCAAAGTCCTGTTCTGATAGGACTATTGCTCACATGATTCAGAGAGGAATATTTTTCTTTCATTCTTTCTTTTTATCACTACATAGCACCACTTAGTGGTCCTGCTGCCATAGTATTCTCTAACCTTGGACCCTTCCAAAACTTAGGGCTGAGATTCCCAATATTCCCAGCAAGTAGGTTCAGTAGTCATGCTGGTTGGGAATGAGGAGAGTTCCAATCTAATACAACAGAAGGGCATCAGATTAGGAACGTGTGGTATGATTCTTGTGCTATATCTCCATCTCCAGCTTCAGAGTCTCTTTCTGCTTCTCTTCAGTGTCAACAAGTGGAAGAAGGGGTAAAGAGGTATAGATGCCACTGACCAAAAACATTAACAACTGTACTATGCATGGTACCAGTGGCTGTAGTAGAATGTTGCACAAGTCCCTGGACCAGCTAAAGTTCAGAACCACCTATTGTATGCTGGGCTAAAAACATTTCTGCAGACATATTCATGAAAAGTGTTTGTTTGAGTACCACATATGGTCTATTTTGATGCATTAGGTCAATGGTGGCGAACCTTGGCACTCCAGATGTTTGGGACCACAACTCCCAGAATTCCAAGCCTGCATTGCCAGTGACAAAGGACTGTGGGGGTTGTGGTCCAAAACATCTGGAGTGCTAAAGGTTCGCCACCATTGCATTACGTAAATAGAAGATAAAGTCATACTTAATGACAGTGCTTGTTAATATTTATTTGGATGCACCTTTTTTTTTTGAGAACCCTTACAAAATCCATTTCAGATGAATCAGTCAGCATCATTACTCTTGGTATCACAGATGGAGGAGTAGGGAATAGAGGTGCAGGGATCCAGTGGCTTGCTTATGGCCTCTCATGAGTTTGACAGAGCCAAGATTTGAAACAAGGATATATTGATTTGATGCTTAGAGCTGAATTACAGCAGCTGTCAGTGAGCACTGTAATTGCATGTGGGAGCAAATGCAGCAACAGAAACGGATGAAGATGATAAAATTACAGGCATTTCCTTCACCAGTACATTGTATATAGTATTTCACATTTTAAAACTGTGTTGTGATTATCTACTTATTTTCAGGTATCATCCACTCATTAATCGATTTGCAGATTAACTTATCTCAGTATGCTGACTCCATTAACTACATCTAATATGAAAAAAGGACAGGAAGTGCCTAATCATTCTTCTCCTACTCAGAGTACAATGGGATGCTTGTCTACACAAAAGGAAGTCCTACTGCATTCTCTGAGATGTATTCCCACATAACAGTGTCACATTGCAGCCTCATTGACTTCTTATCCTCTGTAGTACCAAATGCACAGACATCCTTAGCTCTTTGTTCCCTGTACACCTTCCTTTGCTTTAAATACTAAGTAATTGCTGGCAAACAATGCTAAATAAATAACATTGGGGTGTGACTTGCTGGTTTCTGTACTTTCAAATTAGAAGCTCTAGGCTATAATTATGGGAATGACTGCTTCAAGTGGTGGTTGTTTGCCTGTCAAAATGTGTAGTCCATGTCATGACTTAACAAAATTTGATAGGTACTTGAACATGCAGGACAAAAATGCTACTGTGAACTATTAGAGCAAGGGACAGAGTTAAGGCTACTTCAACTAGATCAACGTTTCAAAGTTATGGGTTCAAAGTTGTAGATAGCGAGAAGCACAGTAGTGTAGATGAACATGCAAACAAGGAAGTGGCCTCCTGGAAGTAAAGAGAAAGTACCAAAGGGAGAAGAGGTGGAGCCTGAATCTTTATGCACTCTTTTCCTGTTCACATACCATTCATCTGTAAAATTATGTCAAATCTTCATGTGCTGAAACATTCACATTGTTCTCTCCCCCTTGCTCTCAAGATGGGTTCCAGTTATGAGAACCATACTATGATTTATGGCAAATTTTATAGGCTCTTGCTGTTCTAAAGGGCTGGACTGCAACTCTATCATTGCCACCATGTGCGGATATTAGCTTACTGGATGGGGATTAAAGGTATTTTAGTTATTTGAAGCACATCAAGTTAAAAAGTGAATGATGGTATTTGGGGAAGCTCAAGCACAGTCTTAGATATTTTTCTGTTAATGGCAGAGTACATCTGGGAGTAAGGAAGAAAAATGTAGGTACATTTATAAACCGTCTCCATGCAGTTACAGTAGGACATTTTTGGATCATGCACTCCTCTGCAAGTGAATTCAGTATTGACACATCTCTGTACAAAGTTACAATGATGAGTCCTGTGGCTTCCAGGAAACATCAGACATGTTGTGTTTCTCCAGAGCTTGAAGGATTCATCGGGTAGAGATTTTATTTTCTGGAGCCCAAAACTAGCTGACTGGTGGATTCCAGGAGTTCAGTACCATAAAAAAGGAACTTCCTAAATTCCATGTTTCTCTTGCATTTAACTAAACTATGGCAATGTGTGTTTTTCTTCCACTTGCTTCTGTACTAAGTGATACTATGAGACCTGCATTGTATGTTTTTACTATGCTACTAATAAAAATTTGTTTTGTATTTGTTTTAAACTGAATAAAACATGATTTGAATAAAGTCATACACAACACCAAAACTCTTCAAGTAGAAATAATTTTAAACCTGCAGAGGGAAACTATATATGGTCCTTATTTAGTTTGATGAAACCTGAGAAATGACCCCACTGAACTAGGCTGACTTCAGCTTGCCTTACACGTGCATTGTTCATTAAAGAAGTTTCCTTGAAGTGCTTCAGTTTTCTCCTTTCACTGGAGCCTTGACAGATTAATGGCATTGTCCTTATATGTCAGATGTCAGTGTGGGAGGATACTGCCAGTGTGGTGATGTTCATTCGATGTGATGCAACTGAAGGTGGACAAGTAGTATTGGCAAGTGTGTTCTTTGTGTCCTCCAGCATGTCACTGGTTGTTAACCTCTGTTGCAGGCAGCTAAAATAACTTTAGCTATATGAGCTGTTGGGTGCATGAGGAATGTGCAGAGGCTGTCTGTTTATGGGTACCTAAGGATGGGGAAAACCGTTTAGCTTATGTGCACTAAGTTAACACTTTGAAACACACACACACAAACACACACACACACACACACACACACACACACACACACACACACACA
>JAHTLZ010003526.1:37416740-37431428 GCA_023846285.1 Phrynocephalus versicolor
ACACACACACACACACACACACACACACACACACACACACACACACATCCCTCACTCTCTTTTGGATGATACCTCCCCCAGTTCCCTTCCTTGGGAGATTCTGGGAGATGTTGTAAGCTCTATCTTGTTGAACTATTCAACCACCAAAGCTCACCTCAGTTTAATTGTGCAGTAATTTGGAAAAGGCTACGCGCTTTAAATTACATTCTGATCTGAGATTGTCTTATTATTCAGATGCATATTCATATGTACCATACAAAAATAGCCAACAACACATTGCCTAAAGATTTGAAGCTGAATGTGAGAAAACATCTGGCTACTTTTGAAATCTTACAGACCACTTAAATAATCAGTGTTGCTTTGCATTGATTATGTGCTCTATTTTCATTGTTGCCTAGATAACTAGTGTTACAATACACAGACCAAGCTATTAATTGGGAAGGTCCTGGGTTTGAAGTATACTTTCTCCATGAGTTCATTAGGTAGATATCATCAAGGGACTCTTTCTCTCACCCACCTATCTCCTATATAGATGTAATAACACTGACCTACCTTGTTGCAGGAATTACAACAAATAAATAAAGACCACGGATGCTCTGAACATGTGAGAGTTCTATACCAAAGAAAATATCAAGTAACATGATAGTGGAAATATACTATCAGCATATACGAATGAATGAATCTTTATTTACGGTTTTTAACCAAATCAAGAAATATCAAAATTTCAGTTTACCAGAATAAAACACTTTGCCATGATAAAACATTTTAAAAACATTGTAAAACTTTTGATAAAAGCCGCAAAGTACAAACAGGACTGTTATATAAATAGTCAATATTAAGAAGATAGATAAAATAATATATTGAGAGTCAAGTCGACATCAACCCCCTAAGTGGAGTCCACGCTCTATATGATCATCAGGAGCTAGGATTACTGGCAATCCTGAGCCTATGTACAACTACTGCAGTGGTACAAAATCTGGCGACACAATTTGAGATCTGCTGGGACCTGTCAGAAAGAAGTAACTTCACATAGAATTTGGCAGGTCTCCCAGGAAATTTATTAATAACAGGTTGAATAAGTTCCTTGCGTAGGTCACGATAAAAAGAACAATAGAGAAGTACATGAGTGACCGTTTCTACCTGGTTCATTTCACATGGGCACAAGCAATTTAGGAGGGGAATATTCTGAAATTTCCCATCCAAAAGCTTGGAAGGGAGCACATTCAATCTGGCTAAAGTGAAAGCTCTTATAATCTTTGGGGACATTGAACCAGTCAGGTATTGGGGTATAGTAAATTCATTATAAGTAACTCCACTGTGATTACCCAAAAGACTCACATGTTCTTGGAGTTCTATATGCCAGATCCTACGTTTAACTGCAGCTTTGGCATTAATGTAGCCCATTTCTTTTAGGATACTATTGGAGAAGCCAATTTGCTGTATTTCTTTTACTACAAGTTGTTTCCATTCTGACTGGAAAGAGTTAATTAGTACCAGTGGGGCCAAACCTTCTGTGGCGAATATAAGTTTTAACCAGTAATTGATCATGAGGACTTTGACCCGTGCTCTTATAGGTACTAAACCAGCCTCCAAGCGAAGAGCTACGTTTGACGTACAGGGGGGTACAGCCAGGATTGATCTCAAAAATTTCGTCTGTACTACCTCCAAGGAATGAACATATACAGTTCTGTTCTCTTTTTCTTGTTGAGTCTGAGTTTAATCCTGAAACAACCACATAAAAGAAGATCAGTGCATACGCATTTCACCTGGACTTGGCGGAACAGGGTTTCTCTAGCTGCTAGTTTAATCAAAATAATTTTGTTCATCTTTCATTTTCTCCTTTTCCCTAAAGAAAGCCAACCATATGCTGGAGAGGATCCAACTATTTATCCACAGCAAGACATAGATATACAGTAAAAGCTGACCATCCACACACATTGAAATTGTAGGAAATAGGAAACAGACAGTGTTCAAATATTGCTCTTCACAGTCATGCCAAGAAGACTGTCAGTTTCCCTTTCTACACAATCCTGACATCTCGTGAGTAATATCAAATGTTTCTTTCTATGTTTCTGCCTCATTTGAGATAATCTCTTGTAGCATAAAATGCTACAATGCAGACCATCCAGAAGTAAAGCTCAGAAGCACTGCCATACTCTATCTGGCAAAATTCAAGGGGAGAGAAGTGTGAGCTCTATGGATGTATATCTTTAAATCTTTAAAAAGGTACTGCTTAAGGAAGTGCATATAGGGTCATAAAACAAATCAGTTAGTCTTCAAGATGCCATGATGTTTTGTCCTTTTTATATTATTTCCCTTTAATTTTACCATTTTCCTGAAACATATGGTCATATCTTTCCTCTTTGGAAACCTATCATAAGGGACCTTCTCACCATACTCCCTTGAACTCCCCTCATCAGATTTCAAAAGCCTTCTTGAAACTTGAATGGAAGATCACCAGTTAATACCACAAATCTACAAATAAGGGGAAAGGACTTTTTCCTGAAGCCCCAGAGAGCCACTGTCAGCCAGGATTGATTGACAGTACTGGGCTAGACAAACTAAGAGTCTGACACCTTTTAGGGTAGCTCTTTATGTTCTTCAACAGCATGGACTTACATTGGCCTTCAGCATTCTTAGCCTTGCTTTCCATCAGCCTGTTCCCCTGTTGAATGAATAAATGTTCCACATATCGTTTTAAGTGTTTTCTGGAGTATTAGCATTTTCAAAGGAATAGGAACCTCGGAAGGATCTCCCCCCTCACACACACACACACACACACACACCAATTCAGAAGTAGTACATCTCTGTGTGGATTTCTAGTCAGTATGGATTGTGCTACTTGAGGAGGTATCCTGTAAAATCAATAAAGCCCAAGCTTAAACATAGCATGCTGGAGTCTTGCTAAATCTGAACTGCACACTTCTTCCTGTGCTTTCCCCATGTCTGGAAGGCTAAAAGAGCACTCAGCTAATAAAATAAATGACATTCAAGTGCTGTACCAAATTTGAGCTGCAGATTCCCAGCATGTCCTAGGGACCAACACAAGTCAATCTCAGTTAAGCATGGCTGATAGCTGGCCCTAGTTATAAACTTACATGTCTTCTGCCTTTCTACCTCCTGATGAAGAGACATACATGATGCCTGTAACATTGGCAATGACACAAGATTCTTTGGAAATCTCACCTTTAGTACTGGAAAATCAACAACGGTATATTAGCACCTGTTCTAAATTGGAAGATGCCAGACACTGGGTGGAAATAAGTAATGACTGGGTGTGATCTAGTTGTCTATCACAGTTTCAAAAATAGTATAATATTGTAGATTTTTCCTTTCTTGTTGTATCTGAACTTGCTGTTATAAATACCATTGCTGATTTTATCCCCCTTGATCTACTAGTGCCTCATCCTTCTATTCTGGTGTAGCTCTTGGTCAGGAGAAAGGAAAAAGACCTTCCAGTAGTCTATTAACACATTCTTTCAGAAATATCCTGCTGTCTTTCCCCTACACAATATACAGTACCATGGACAGCTCCTATGTATCATTTCCACAAAGATCTCACCTACTGTTTGATACAGAAGGCCAAACTATGAAAGCTGAATTCTGGTTTTTCCTGACAACCTCAGCCATTGTTTGCACCAGTTCTAGAAATACTGGGTTTAACATTCCTACTTGGATGCTCCATGGTCAATCAATCAATCAAACAAACCTTTAATGGCATAATTATACCATGAATTATAGCCATGGTGTAATTCATGTATGAAAATGCTATTTATGTCAACAAGAGCAAAGAGACTCTAAGTTATGAGCAATAAAAACTGAACCATTTGAATCATGCTCCCATCTCCACTACATTAAAAGAAAACACCCTGTAAGTTTGAAATATGAATTGGCAAATAACAGATTGTTAATTGGGCATCACGGTAGGAGAAACTCATTAATACCCTTAGTTTCTGTGGTTTTTTAAAGTTTATTTTTATTTTCTAAACTAAAAAATTAAAAAAATACATTGTCTCCTGCCATTTTTCATAGATCAAAAACAATTATTTTCCCAATATTTCTGCCCAGATATTTAATATTTCCCTTCTCATTTTAAACCAGATTATTTTCATACTTTCATATTTGCTTGCCTTTCCCCTCATCAATATTATGTCCATCTTTACTTATCTCTATTTTGATCTAATACACAGAATAAAAATAACAAAATACAACACTGAGCTAGCCTGTCTAATCTTAACAATAGTATCAGTCCTAGTACTGTACTTAATTCTCCATTTAACTAAGCTTAAAGTATATTTGACTAACTTGGTATAGAGTAAATGTATCCCAACCATAATCTATCCTTACTTACATCTGTTTTTATCTAATACAAAAAGTGAAGACTGAAAACTACAATGTTAAAGTAGTCTGTTTAGTTTACAACTTTTAATATATGGTAGATATAACCAACCAAGTATATTTTATTTACTCTTCTAAAAATTACCAAAATTCAGAAGCCTTGTATAACTAAAACTAGTGCTTAATGGGCTGCTTAAAAAGAGGGCATTGCATCTTGGTCCCTCAATTTCGCATTGCATATAAAAATTCCGATCTTTGCCTAACTACCATTTAGCATTTCCGACAGGTTTTCACATTTCCTTCTTCCATTTTGCATATCCTGACATTTGGTTAATATATTTAGAATAGCCAAATACAGAGAGCAAACTTCTACATTAGATTGGCCTATCTAGTTTAACAATCTAGCTTAACAATAGTCTTAACTGGTCTTAGCAACATATTAGATAAACAACTTAAAATATTTTAACTGACTTAGTAGATAATATTTCAGGCTATTTTCCACATTTCCATTAACCCATATCCTAACAAACAATTAGTAGCTTTAAACATTCAACTTCAACATTGAACAAGCCTATCAAATCTTAGCAATATATTCAGTTAGCCAAACCACTTTATTTAGCTAAACTAATATATAGTAGATATCTCGATCAGTTATATTTTGCGTTCTTGTAATAGATACTTTCAACATCTTTCTATAATCTAACTATATCTAACTGCAACCGTTCTTTTAGGGATCTAATAGATTAGCACTAGTTATATTTCAAGCTGGTTTGCACATTTCCATTATCTGTTTTCCACATCATTATAGTCCATTAATAGACAGTGGTGGTGAATCTCCAGCACACCAAACATCCAGAGTGCTGAAGGCACACCACCATCAGCCAAGACCATCATATACAGAGACAGGCTTTTTACATAATGAATTCATTAAGCCAGAGATTCTGTTTCTTGATTTTCGTCTTTCCTAATAAGCCTTTGTAAGTTTTTTCCCTGTCTAATCCATTTATTGGGTATTTAAATTTTTCCAAACATTCTTTCCTCTAATGCAGATCTGCCCATTCCCATCTTCTCCAGACTTGATCCATCCATAAATCCATCCCATGATGCAGAAGTCTTCCAAACAGAGCTAAACTCCACACTCTCCACACATCCTCCCTGCATATTTCTTGTTGTGGTGGTTTGTAGATTGTAGACTTGTAGATTGAGATTAGTGCTCTGTTCCAGCTCCATGCTCCAATCAAGAGTAAGGTTGAGACTCTCCTCTGCTTCTATATTGAGTTCAAGAGGGGACTCAGACTGCAAAGAGTCTATCACATTCTGAATTCTAAGGAGTAGTTCTGCAAATTGCTGATCTCTGATTCCTAGCTCATTGTACTCATTGTGCTCAATTATAGTTCACTTCAAAGGGTTGATCACTTGTGGCTATAGTTCTACTCAGCTTCCAGGAGGTGGGTGGGGGTAGAAAAGAGAAAAGCAGAAAAGTAGGGGGAGGACAGGGAGGGGGAAAAGTTCAAATTCCTTATCTAGCAGCTTATTTTGGAAACATTGGAAACTACAAGGTCAGACGAATTGCTGCTGTTTAAAAAAAGTATTTCCACCACTGTTGTCTAGCTGTCTCCTTATATCTATCGAAACAAAAAGGGAGGAAGTTTCCTTTTCTTCAGAATATTTTGCCAGCCAGAGATGCCAAAAGCAAGGTAAATCCGTGATGCAATATATAATAATGGTCACTTCTGCAGTAGCCCTGTCTTTTAGCTATTCATTTCCCCTCACAGTTGTGGCCACATTTTGGTATTGTTGTTGTTGTTAATGCTTATTGAAGGGGGAAAAAACATCCAAAATATAACCAAGATAAAACTCACACAGAGAGGGGGGGGATAGCAAACAGTCTTAACTGTGGCAGTAAAGCTTCAAAATATTTACAACTATTTTCATTTGTCCGGCACGAATAGCTTGAGCTGTCACCATGATATGGCAGATGGTCTTACTCCAGCAGGAGATAAGGCAATTCCTGGACCTAGAAATCTGCTGCCACATTCTTTGTGGTCCACGGATGCTGCCTCTCTCCAAGGAGACTTACCATTTTAGAGGCCTGTTTATCTGGAGAAATTCAGCCTGATGAGCTGATATTTTTTAGGGGGGAATGTGCCTTCTTCAGCTGGCAACAAAGAACCCTGCTGATATATAATAGCATTTAAAAAAGAGTTTAAAATTTGAAATTATACAGAATGCCTAAACATTTTAAATTTTATCTTATTTATACTTTGATAATTTCCTTTTTTTGTACATTACCAACAGAAAATATAGGCATCAGAAGTCTCTGCTCCATGTAAATGATACGTAGGTGCTTGTAGGCATGTGTTTGTGGGATGGAACTCCCAGAATTCTTCCTGGAGAACTCTTATGGGAATTGGAATCAAAATGAAAGAGAAAGAAAGTAAATGGCCCACCTCTACTCTACTCTTCAGACAAAGAGAGGAAGAGGTTAGTGTAGTGGTTAGAGTGCTACAGAAGAACCAGTATGCCACCTTAAACTCATATAAGGAAACATGAGATATGACTGTAACTAAAAATGAATGATAAGATAATAAAATAAAGTATAATTGTTTAAGAACCAGATTCCCAACGAAAATAAAAGAAAAGATTTTTTATTTTTTATTTTTTTGCTCAGACCTAATTGTTTCTGTACATTGGCCCTTTTTTGATTGTGGTGAAAATTTGGATGGTGTTAAATTAAATGCTATATTGTACAATGACAGCTGAAAATAGTTTCTGAAATTAAAATAAAACCATGTTTATAATAAATTACCTGGAGTTTTAGTGACACAATTACCTCATAACCTTGTGTGATGAGTGACCAAAAGAATTAATTTCATCCCCTGGTGTTGTGCTGTAAATCAAAGACAGAATGACCTTTCTGAGATATTATGTTTATTAAAAGTTCAGCAGAGTAGCTGTATTACTCATGACTTCTTGTTGCCAAAAATAAGATAATTGATTTGGGATGAAATTCAATTCAAGACTGTTAACCTTAGGATTCTGCCTTTATTCAAATATGCAACATAAGGCTTGTGACATTCACATAAATACATGGCTTTCTTATAAATAATATTTGCAAACAATTAAGAATAGTTCCATGCAAATTTCAGCCTGTAATCAACTATCAACCAACAAAATAAAGATGGATTCACTCCAGGTATTTAAAAGAAAGTACAGTATTTGTTTCAGGAAATAACATATTTAAAGAGAGACTCAATGTTTCTGCTTTAAACGGAAATGTTGGTTTGCCTGACAGTTGAATATATAAAGTAAGTTAGGCTTCACTCCATAATGATGTAAAAAGAAGTATATAAGACTTTATATTTGGCAATATAATATAAGATGCTAATGGAACTAAATTGCTGAAAGCATACATTTGGCCAAACTGATTGCCTAAGAAAATGTAATGGACAATAGATAATAAAGGAAAGATATTAAACAAACTGATGGATCTTGAATACATTTACATCAAACAGTTGATGGTACATATCTTTTGCCTATTAAATATTACCTTTTATAGCAATCCATTATAATCCCTTTTCCTTTTTTGTTCATCCTCTGTGGTGAACAATTTGTATTTACATATTTGTTTATTGGTTACCTTTATATTCATATTTTCTCCAGTGATCTAAAGATGGCATATATGGTTTTCCTCTTCCCTACTTTACTCTCATTTGTAGCCATGTTGGTCACTGTCAGACAGAGATAGTAACTCATCATAAGAACATAAGAAGAGCCATGCTGGATCAGGACAACGGCCCATCTAGTCCAGCTTCCTGTATCCCACAGTGGCCCCACCAGATGCATCTGGGAGCGCACAAGACTAGATCTCTGTCTCCTGATACCACTCCCCTGCCTGGATGCCTTCAAAAGGGGATTGGACAGATTCCTGGAGGAAAAGTCCATCACAGGTTACTAACCATGATGGATGCCTTCAAAAGGTGATTGGACAGATTCCTGGAGGAAAAGTCCATCACAGGTTGCAAACCATGATGGAGATGTGTAATCCCCAGGCTTAAAACTGGGGTACTTCAAGGACCAGATGCAGGGGAGTGGTATGAAGAGACAGATATCTAGCCTTGTGCACTCCCAGACACATTTGGTGGGGCCAATGTGAGATACAGGAAATTGGACTAGATGGACCTTTGAACTGATCCAGCATAGCTTTCCTTACGTTCTTATGTACCTGCTCGCTACTTCCCACTGAGGAGGAGCAGGAGGAGGAGGAGGCAGAAGAAGAAGGGAGTCCTGTTAGCGCTCGTGCCACTGATGTCAGAACTGGGAGACGGCATTGAGGAAGTAGGGGAGGAAAGGAACCCACCCTGTATTCCACTGACAAAACTCACTCCTGGCCAGACCCAGCTGCTGCACGCTGCTGCTCTTTTCAGCACAGAGGATGAGAGCAGGTCCTGTTGAGCAGCACACAAGAGGTGGTAGCCATGGCAGCAGCAAGCGAGACAAACAAGGGCAAAGAGGGGATGTGAATGTGCCCGTGTGTGAGAGAGTGTGGTGGGCAGGGGAAGATTTTATCAAGCCAGCAAAGACTTCTCTCTTCTGCTGGTGGATGCCCCCCTGAAACCAGCATGGCCGGCGAGAGAAGCTGGTGCGCCCCCCACACCCCATGCCCCGTGTGGCTCGTGCACATTGTTCACTCCATTCCCTGCTGTGTCCTCTGTCCTGGGAAGCAGGAGCCTCCACCACCCGGGACATTTCAGGTAAAAAAAATGCTCCAGGACAGTGGTGGGACAAAGGCTGAAAAAGCTGTATTATCCCACCTGCCTGAAATGGGATGCTTGACAGGTCTGATTTGGATTCATGGAGTAATGCTGCATCATATCATAGGAAACTCCCTCACCATTACAGATGTGTTCTATACTGCTACATGGCTAGGGTAGTAACAGAAATTGAAACTTCTGCTTCCTTTTTGCCATTACAATTGGTCCTCCTTATAAAGACATGGCAGTGTGGTGGGTTGTAATCTGTTATGCATAAGCTGCATGAAAGACAGCTCAATTTAGCCACAGCATATCCAAAGTTAATGACCCCAATAACACTGAATGTGATTCGTGGTATTTGGATTAATAGTGATACACATAAAAACAAGTTACATGGTGGGCATGCTGGATATGGCACTCTGGAAGTTGTAGCGTTAAAAAGTTACTAGTCTAAAGTCTCACATTGTCATTCTTCAAATAATCTTTCAAATGTCCCTTTTGGCAAAAATTATGTAGTAAACTCTTTCTACAGCCAGTCTTTTCAGTTAATGAAGTTGGAAGTTTCACCAGAATGAATCACCTTTCTACATCCTACAGAGGATCTGTTTGTTGTTTATGGGCCTCACAAAAACAGAAGTGAAAAGACAGAAAGTGGGTTGCAATCCTAAAACAATCCTTCCAAGAAGGATTCTTTTTACGGAACACAATCACAAGTGAAATGTATACCATATTTTTCCTTCTATAAGGAGCTCCCACTTCTCCAACGCAAATTACAATTTAACAAGCATGTGGTTCCTTGATTCACTATTGTGTATTAGATCACCCTCAATTTTTAGTCTAATTTTTAGGTACACTTTTTTTGCAAAGGATTTTGAAACATTTGTTATCCGAGGAAGCCCATATGGAACATTTGTTATCTGAGGCAACCCTACACTCAGAAATTTCCATTTGTTATCCAAAAAAATTGTTATCAGGGGCATTTGTTATCTGAAGTATTACTGTACATGGAAAAATGCTGTAAGTCTTCATTGACTCATTGGCAGAAAGAGCAGTTTAAGTCAGTGAGTCAAAGACTTTATGACAATGAGTCAAGACATTTTTATTTGGGTTACCTTTGTTTCATAGAAGTTTCACTGTATTTGCAATGAAATCAAAAGGGCTGTTCTCAATGTAGAACTCACAACTGATTTACTAAAGTAGCTGTACACAACAAAGGTCAGCCATTTTACTACTGTTAGTCCTATTCATTACATTCTGACTCCTTCCCTTGGTTCCTCACTTCCTGTTCTTCCCCACACTCTGCCTCTCTATTATTGTTGCTGTTTAATCTAACTACATACCTCATATATTGTTACAACCTTGTAATAGCTGAAGTCAACGAGATGTGGGATATCTAAATATTCTTGCAGTACTTTATTGATATTTCTTGAGTGAGTTTTGTCAAAACTGAATTTGAATGTTGCCTAAGGTATAGAAATACCATGAATTGAAATGATTAATCATTCAAATAGTGTGGGTCCTCTGTTTCAAATTCTTCTGAACCTTTTGGTTAGCATGGACAGTGTTCCATGATGCTGAATATTCTGGTCATTTGGGAGCATAAAAAGCTGCTGCCAACTCTGTTTACCTTAAATGTTAAATCATTCAGCTACAGCATAAACTAAGCTGTCAGTTTAATTCACTTGGCACTGTGTGTGTGTGTGTGTGTGTGTGTGTGTATGTGTGTGTATTAACACCACTTGTTGAAGACAGAGTTTATGTTAACTCTGACATGTGACAAATTATCTACAACAGCTGTCTGAAGTAGTTAACAGTCCTTCATTTAATTGTGGGTCCATGCAATGTTTGTTTTTATATTTTGGCAGTTGCAGGAACAAATATACAAGACATACTTCAAAGCTGTGAAAAGCATATTTTGGTTTTGCCCTGCTTATTAATGCTCCCACACATCCTAGCTTGGCTGTTCTTGTGACTAATTTGTTTTGGTATTAGAAAGAGGGGAACTGGTTCAACACAACAAATTAGTCAGCCAAAGCTATATCATAGTTAAAACCCTGTTGCACAACTCTGCATGCACAGTGGCGAGAATGTCATCTTCAGTAGCCAATCACCACAATTAAAGGCAAATTGTCACTGATTGAAGTGTTTGTTTGACTTGTATACAGTGTGGGATACCCACATACACCCTGAAATTACCAGAGAAAGGATTTAATCAACTGTGGTTTGCCACTGCTTATGACGTCACACCCATTGCTTACACAGAGCTACAGAGCAGGATTTCAGTCACTCTGTAACTCACTGAAACGTCAACCTGTTGCCCAAATCAGTTAGGCTGATTCTTCATTTATCATCTATTGTCCGTTACATTCCTACAGAATTTATTTGAGGTCTATGTACAGTTTAGAAGATAAGGATGGAAGGGATTTCTGCTGGATCCGAGGTTTCAACAAAAGGGTTCACTTATGTACTAAGAATCATTCAGAGGAGAAGTGCAAATGTGCCAGAAACTGGTACATTTATTTGCAAGACTTGTGATGTGTTTCACATAAATATACTGAGCAGGATCAAAGCAATTTCCTGACCCTTTATCCCAAAAAGGAATCTGTGTAGCATCCTCATGCTACGTTCCATTCATCTCTGAGAGTCTCAGGCCTATTTTTGAGCAGCCTCTCTGCCTCATCAAATGGGAATTTGTGCACCAATACCTAAATCTTCAGGTAGGAAGATGAGTTAGCATGGAGATTCTGTAGCTTCAACCAGGCCTCCTGTTCACTGTCCACTTGGTTTTTGTAGTCCTGTGGTCCATTCTGGTTCTATGGGGAGCCTTATGTGGGCCTTGGACAGTCAAGGCTCCCCTAGCTGTGCCCTATCCATTGCAACGTAAGGATGAAATGCCTCAATGGAGCCTTAAAAATCCTGCTGAGTCAGCTGTGTCTCTTCATCTCCCTGTGTTTCAACACCCTTTATTCTCCTGTTTTGCTTTTCTGTGGACTTCCCCACCACCACCACCACTCTTACATGGTACCATTTGTCTTTGCCCTTTGCAATATGAGGTATTACCAACACTTGCTTTACCTCTTCAGCATTGGGATGGTGGTTTCTTGAGTCCTCGTTCTACACACAACTAGAAATAGCTAAGCTCACTGGTAAGAGTCCAGATAGTAGACCTGTGATTTCTCCTGTAGCAAACATGCATTCAGATTCATTGCCCTGTTTTATATCATTTTTGAACTTAACAGAAAATCTTTAGAAACAAGTTATAGGAAGATTTCAGATAAGCTGGTAGAGGCAAGGTGCTTTGTTGGTTGTATTACAGCTAAAACAGAAAAGGAATGCTTATCCAATGCCTTTCACATTCTGCAGAAACTAAAGGAGCATTGGAACAAGATGAGTCATGAAGTTTGTTCATGTTTCTAAAATCTATAAAACCAGTTGGATCATCAGTCCCAATGACACGCCGACATGTTTCATTTAAGATTGCTAGAGCTTTTGACTTAGAATGTATTTATAGAAGGTTTTTCCAATTTATATAAATAAAAACATTGCAGGCTCTGTAGTGCTGTAAATCTGCAGAAGGAATTACTACCATTTTATCACCACCTTGCAAGGAGCAGTTGGGGTGGATGCAAATATGAAGAAGGCCAGTCTACACATTGAAAGGCTGCCATGCAGAAGGTGTTTTCATATGTGACATCTTATGCAGATTAGAACAGAGCTGAATCTGGGTATAATTATCTCAAGAAAACAGAACAAAAATCCTGCCTAGAAAAATAGCCTGGGGTGCTTCTGTGGTATGTGCGTTGTGGTGGGGGAGTGGTTTTTGTTTTAATAAATGTGGATTGAATCAGTCTTGTGTACCTGCAATTTTGATACAAGAACCAGGTACTCCTGTCCCTCTTCCCCATTGCAGTCCCTCCAGCACTGCAAGAATGCTATAAAGAGGGTATGGCCACTTGCTGAATTGGGACAGAGTGCAGGAAAATGCAGTGATGACCATATGATGGATCAAGGTATGTTCTGTGAGTCAGTTACATTCATGAATGTTATGTGCAATAACATTCCAGAAGCCCTGATATATATTCCACAACTTCCACTTTCTTCATACCTCTATAACCTCTGTGTTGTTGTTTGAGGAGGCACTGATTGGATGAATTCCTTATGTCTGCTTCTACCAACCCATTCACCATGTCTTTAACTGGATCTAACCCTATTTCTGTGATACAAATTTCTGAAAAGCTCCATTTCTCTCTCAATTTTGCAATATTTTCTGTTGCTGGAAAAAATTACTTTCCTTTGACCTAAATCCAATACTTTCTGTTGTTGTTTTCAAAGTAAATATATTTTAGACTCTGCACACCCATGGGTAAGACAGCTAAAAGCCACTGATTAGAGATGGGCACGACTAGGGAAAATGACGTTTTCGAGTTGTCGTGTGTCGGAGGCGGCCCGTGTCGGCTCGTTTCCGTTTTTCGCGAAAATTCGCAAAAATTAGTCGGTTCATTTTTTGTTTTTTCGTCTGTCGTTATACTGGTTTGGGGGGGTAGCGGGCTCCTGGAGGCACCTCTGTGGGGTGGGTGCCTCCGCCGGCCCGCTATAAAGGGAAAGCGGGCTCCTGGACGCACCCGTGGGTGCCTCCTATCCTCACCCACTAGGAAGAGAAAGCAGGCTCCTGGAGACCCCTCATGGCATGGGGGTCTCCTCTCCTCACCTGCTGCTGCAAAAGGGCATGCATAGCCATATGGATATGCATACCAGTTGCAGACTATGAGACCAGTGCACTGGCAGAACCCTGAGCCATAGGGTGATGCCTTAGGCTGGGTCGCACCCGCTGTGTCTCACAAAGAAGGGAATCGTACTTGCGTGTAGTGCAATGCAAGTAGATCTGGCTTAGGGGACAGCAGCTTGGCGCAAGGGCTAGGGTTAGGCTAGTTACTGGTGAGGTTAGGGTGGGGTAGTGGGGTGCACCTCTGGGTGCCTCTCTGACCCACTAAGAGGACAGTGTACTGTGGTGTATGGGTAAGGAATCAAGGATTAGGGTTAGGGTTAGGGGGCTAGGGCAGGGTTTAGCGGGCTTTTTGGCACATCCCAGAAGTCTCAGTGGCCAAGTGGCCATGCGATTGGTGGAATGGCTCCAAAAATTTGCATGGTCCACTCCCACATGGCCACTCGGCCAGCCCATCATTGCGCAGGTGTAAAAAAAATAAAATAAAATAAAATAAATGGAGAGAGGACAGGGGAGGAGACATTTTGTTGCAAGAAAAACCCACTGCTACTTTAAAAATTCTGGCAGTTTTATAATAGCAAATAGCAATTAGCATTTTCGCATGTTTCTGTGGTGCTTGTTGTGTGTTTTTGGACCACGATTTCAAAAAAAAATATTGCGGTCGCCGCCCCATTTTGGATCCCCCGCCCGCACCGCATGGCATGGCAACTCGAGTCTGGCTGCCCAGGACAGGAGAGGGGGGGAGGCCGGGGACCCCCCCTCCAGAAACCACCCCTCCGGTAGGTGCCCTGAGCCCTCACTCAGGCAGGCATATTTTCACCGGCTATTTGGCCCGGGATGGGGGGGGAGTTTTAAAACTTTTTTTCTGTGCCG
>JAHTLZ010003526.1:37442738-37453822 GCA_023846285.1 Phrynocephalus versicolor
CTATCTATCTATCTATCTATCTATCTATCTATCTATCTATCTATCTAAATCTGCTTTTTTTCCTCCCGCTGAAAAGGCCTTCCCAAGAAGATGCCATTCCAGCTGTCACTCCGCAAAGTTTAATTCCAAGAAAAGCAAAATCCCTTCTCCTGCTAGTACTTCTCTTCCCGCCCCCTCCCTTTTTTAATCCGCTGACTTTCCCAGCAGAAAGAGGGAGGGAGGGAGGGAGGAAAGGGGCGGCTGGAGCTTTAAGGGCCGCCTCTTCCCCCTCTCTTCCGCCTAACAATGGTCTCAACCGAGCTGCGCTTCTCCAAGCAAAAATTGTAATATGCCATTTTTTTCTCATGGCCGTTTCCCCCTCTCGGCTGGCTGCCGACGAAGTGACGGGAGAAGATGCTGAGGTGCCGCCGAGCTGCTCCCGGGGGTGGTGGTGGTGGTAGTGGCGCGGCGGCGGCGGCGGCAGTGGCCGGTGCCGGCCGAAGGGGGCTGCCTGGGCGTCGGGGGGACCTGGCCGCCTCCTTCGAGCGGGAGCCCCGGCGAGCGGCGCCGCTCCCAGCTGTGAGGGAGTGAGCGAGCGCGAGCCAGCCAGCCAGCACCGCGCGCCCTGCCAACGCCGGGCGGGCGGGCGCGCGAGGCAGCGAGCGGGAAGAGCGGAGAGACTGCGGCTGCCCCCGATTCCCTGAAGGCGCGGCAAGACCGACCAAGCCTTAGGTAGGGCAACCGGCCTCGCCCGCGGGGAGTGGAGTGTGTGTGTGTGTGTGGGGGGGTGCTCGGAGGAAGCCGGCGGGCGAAGCGCAGCACTCGACACACACGCACACGGACACCGCCTTGACCAGGCTCAATATCACCAGGTGTGTGTGTGTGTGGGGGGAAGCAGTGAGGGAGGGAGAAGCGGGGTCCTGCCTTTCCAGCCTGGTTTGTAAGGCGGGGGGGGGGAGCGGCGGGAATGACGGTTTTCTGCGTGTCATATCATCACGAAGTCAACTTCTGAAGGACTCCTTCCCTCTCCTCCTTCCACCCCCCAGCCGCCCCTCCCCAAGTATGGGTTGGGTTCATGGGCGCCCGGAGGCCAATGCGTGCCAGCTGCTGCTGCTGCTGCTGAGGCAAGACTTGGCTCTTCAGGCGACGAGACCTGTGAGGAGGGAGACACGCTCCCTCCCCGCCCTCTTCTCTCTCTCTCTCTCTCTCTCTCTCTCTCTCCCCGCCCTTTTTGATGGGAAAGGTGAGCGGAGAACGCTGCCGGGCGGGAAGGAGTTAACGAGGAGGGGAGAAAGAGGCGCGCAGTGCGAGCCAGACAATGGCACGGATTTTCCTTCTGGAATTGCTCGCCTGCGGATGAAGCGAGGTGTAGCGGGCAGCAGCATCTGGAAAGGAGCGCGAGGGAGGAGGAGGGGGGAGGGGGAAAGAAACGCGCCAGGGTGGGAGGGGGAAAAAAAGGCGGTGGGTGCTGCTGGCAACGAGCATCCTGGTCGTCGGGAACCCGGCTTCTCTTGGGAGACGAGTCGCAACGAGGAAAGCGGGGAGGGGGCGGCGGCGAAGGGCTGGGCGAAGTCCCCTTGGAAGAAGAAGGGCAGGGAGAGCCCTCCTCGCTCATGTCACAACAGCCGCGGGCAGCGAGTGCGGCGTGACGGAGGGGGGGGGGCGTTGGTGGTGGTGGCGGCGGCGGCGGTGCCCATTGCCAAGCGGGGCAGGAGCGCCGGGCTGCCGCTTTGGCCCTCCAGGGAGCGTGGCCAGTCGACCTGACGGGCGGAAGGGAAGGATTCCCAAAGAGAGAGGCTGTACATACACGCACCCGCGCGCACGCACGCACATAAGGCAGGCAGGCAGGGAAAGGGGTGGGGCGGTGGGTTCGTGTTGCAATGGTAGCAGCAGCAGCAGCAGCATCGTCCACCCCGGGCAGGTTTTTAAGGCACGTGGAGTCTTCTTCAAGGTGATCTGGACCTGAATTGTTGTCTGAGAAGGAGCCCTTTGTCAAGCGATGCTCTTGAAAGGTTCTTCTTACCTGTCCCTCCTGCTCTCTCTCCCCTCCTGTTCCTGGCGTTGGAAAGGAGGAAGGCTGTGCTGACCAAGCACATCAGTCACAGAACAATTGTAAGGGACCCGTGGAGCAAAATTAATAATAATGCTCATCCCATTTCCAGGCTTTTCCCCTGGAGAGCCCAGATACAAGGAGCTAGAGGCCATTGGCTGGGTGGGGTCAAGAGAAAAGGAAGAACTCAGGATGAATTCTACTCTTGAGAGACTTCTCTCCACACCCCTGTGGTTTAGAGCAGGCGGGAGGGGGGGAGAGAGGAGGCTCTTCAGAGGATGGTCCAAAACTCCCCACAGTCCTAACTCTGCCTATCCTGGATGGAAATTAGATTCCAACTGCATGTGGGTAGGCACAGATGCTCCCCCTACCCACAAGATTAATTGTTCCAAAATAAGAATATCCACATCACAATTGGTGCCTGTGATGCTCTGCTCACCTCTAAGTCTGAAAGTTCTGTTTTATAATGATTGGCTCTTTGGGTTGAACAAGGTGTATAAAATTATATTATTTAATTATACTCTTGCTATAGCAGTTGTGAAATACTGAAGATACATTATTTCCTCAGGGTATCTGGAATTCCAAGTCCGGTCACATAGGATAATGGTGTGTGAACTTTTTACATGGTAGTTATTGGTGTATCTGGAACTAAAGATATGTCTGAGCAATTTATAAAAAGTAATTTTCAAAATGAAATACAATTTTTATGTAAAAATCATTTGTATGCCAAAACATTTTCTAAACCAATTCCTTCTTATATGACAGTTTTTTGGGAGACTGGAGCCTAGCTATTCCATGTTTGGTATACAAAAAGCCCTAGGTTCAAGCCCAACCGTTTTATATTGCTGAACTGAGAACATAGCCACCCAGGGATA
The DNA here is from genome assembly GCA_023846285.1 of Phrynocephalus versicolor. Classification (NCBI taxonomy): domain Eukaryota; kingdom Metazoa; phylum Chordata; class Lepidosauria; order Squamata; family Agamidae; genus Phrynocephalus; species Phrynocephalus versicolor. The sequence goes on from JAHTLZ010003526.1 coordinate 37,445,643, forward strand.
CAGTATCTGTAAAAAGAAACAGTGACTTTCTCCTATTTCCTTGCTTACATATCCCATTACTCATAACTTTTTATTGCAATTCAAACTTATTTATATTAACCTATCCAAGTTAAGAACTTTCACTTTTTTCATTCAATTTCCTTAAACTCACTCACACACCCAGACACAAACAAAACCTCCAAAAAATGTTTCCCAAACTAATGTGTAAACCTGACATATTTAAAGAGTTCTTAATCATTCTGCTACTTTGTGTTATCATCTTGCTACAGTACCTTCAAAAGCAAAATGTTACACATAAAACAACAATGTATAATACAGTATGTTACTTCCAATCTCTGTCTAAGGAGAACCCTTCTTTGAGATGCTGGAGTCACTGCCATCTGGAATAGGCTTCATTGTACTACATGGACCAGTGGAGGAACTCCATCAAATTAATTTTTTTTCTACACCAAATGAGACCTTGGATAAAATGCTGACATGCAAAATAACTCTCTTCAGTAATCCATTCAGACAGCCAGGTCTTTCTCAAGGATAGGTAAAGGCTCCCCCACCCCTACCCCCTGCACACGTGTGCTAGTTGTTTCTTCTTCTTCTTCTTCAGTGCTCATCTCCATTTCTAAGCCAAAGAGCCAGTGTTGTGTAAGTCCATGGCCATATGGCTGGCATCGCTGAATGCATTTCTGTGCACAGAACAACTTACCTTCCCGCTTTTTACGGCAATACCTATTTACCTACTTGCATCTACATGCTTTTGAACTGCTAAGTTGGCAGGAGCTGGGGTTAACAACGGGAGCTCAAACTGCCAAGCCGCCCACTTTGCAGCAGACCGTTTTAGTGCTCTAGCCCACCGAGCCACCACAGCCTTTTCTCAAGGATATCCCCACCCTATTCCATTCTTCTCCCTCCTCAGGTTTTGATTTCTGCTTACAACAGATATGCATCATTCTACAGGCACTAACCATGCCATGTCTTGATTAGCTGTTTGTTTGTTTGTTTGTTTGTTTGTTTGTTTTGGTGTTGTCCTCAACACCCAGGATTTTCTGAAGCTTGTTGGTATCTTCTTGTTGAGCAGGTGTCACTTTTTTGGCTCTATATGGATGGCTCACAATAGTAAATACCCAGCAGAGCATTGACACCATTTCACACTAATAACTGCAGATGTACTTCGTTATATCTGCCTGCTCAAAGTTAACAGCCAGTATCCTGCTGAACTTCCATTAAGAGACTTGCTAATGTAGTGACTTGGGTTTGCACCAGTTGTGCAAGCACTGCTTTTGTGTAATCTGTGCTTTCTATGAAGAAAGCTCATATTCCACTTGCCAACAGTGATATTTATACAAGTGACCTGACCACATGCAGTGGAAGCTCAAATGCATCCTTGCCCAAGTCTTAAAATCTATCACAGGTGGAGATTTTTTGCTTGATGGGCACATGGTCTTTAATTTCATGATACTGATCAATTACCTCATTAGAAATTTTTATTAATATGATCAGCACTCAAGAAGTGTATATTATTGAAGTGCTCTTGCTGCAGAGAAATTGTGCCCGTATATATCCAGGGATTCTCTTCCCTCTATTTTTCTAAAAATTGGACTTTTAACTGTCCACCATTTTGTATGAAAGGAAACAAGGTACAATCTGATCAGGCTTGGATGAATTTTAAGTTGTGCAGGTGTAGAAAAATCTTGTGGTGCAAAAAAAAGAAAACAACCCAAAAACAAAACAAAACCATGGACAAATTACCTTTCACAGTCCAGTGAGGGATGGTTATACCTCCTACAGTACTATTTTAGGCTTTAAGAACAGGGTTGACAGGTACCGGGGCTCCTTCTGTAGATTCAGAGAACTGCTGTGCTTCTTTAGGCAAAGATATATCACAGGGTGAGCAATGGAGAATGTTTGATTTTATTGATTTTGTTGTGTATGTGAGGTTTTGAAAGACTGTGCACTAATCTTCATCTATTTCCTGCTAGCAGCAGGGCTCACTGATTCAGTGGCAGCATGTTTGTTTTGTGTGTCCTGTTTGCATAGCATGGCCACAACAAAAAGCCAAGACCAAATTGAGGGGACTAGGAAGAGAGCTGGTGAGTTTGGGCCAACCATGTGATTTGTACTAAGATCTTGAGTAAGCACTAGCACTTTAATTTAATAGGTCTTCTTGTTGGACAAACCCTTGTATTAGCATCCTAGAACTTGGAGAAAAATTTCCATGAGTGCCCAGTCAGCTGTCTACATGCTCCAGGAGCAGCTCAATCTCTCTCTCTCTCTCTCTCTCTCTCTAAAAAAAAAAAAAACCCTCAATGTTTTTATGTGCTATGTGCAGAAAGCGGGCAGTTTATGGTGGCAACCACAACTGCAGGACAAGGTATTTCCTCAGTTATCTGGACATTTCCCAGATGCTGGCTCCCTCCAACTAAATTCTTCTACTACCTATTTCCACCCAAACTGATTGCCTAGATTTGCACCTCAGACATATTTTTCCTAGTTCATGACATGGCATAAGTAGCCAACTCAAGGTTGACTTAACCTTCCCTTGATTACCCAGTTCTCCATGAGTAGCCATCATAGTTAAATTGTAAACTACCCAGAGAGAGATTGATACACCTTGGCACATTTTGCTTTGCTCTTGAAGAGGCCAATGTGGGCTGAATGGACAATAACAGGATGTCCTGATGAGCAGCGAGCCCCAGCTGAGATGGTTATTCTAACAGTAAATGTTGTACTGTACATTTCTTGTGCATTAGGCTTAGTGTTAAGGGAAAAGTTTTAGAACAGAATACTGTAATTTGTAGACGTGACTCCAAATTTTAAATTCAGGGTTTATTTCTTGATTTGTTTAGGTTTTACTTATTTTAAATGAAAAATCAGAATTTTATTTTACATGAATTCGGCTTATATTATTTTGCACTAATACGCTATTTTTACAGGCAAGTATTTCCCTTTATTAAGTGTTTATGTTGTGATGGTGTAATGATTGCATCCATTGAACAATCTGAGGCACTTAGGATGGCTAGGGTCTTAACTCCTGCTTAAGTGCAGATCCATGCCAAACTATGAACTAGAGAATGTGTTCTACTTGAGACAATAGCCCAAGTCAGGGACAGGGAATATGTGGTCCTCCTGTAGCTTGTATCAGCTGAACCTTGTACAGTTAATGATGAGCAATAAGATATATTTTACTCCACCAATATTGGGATGGCCATGTGTTCTTGACTGATGACTGGTTTAAGTGTACTATATAAAACATGACATTATGTGCTCTATGCAACTGCTGGCTTCAAGGTTTTTACCAGGGTTAGCACAGTATCATGTCAATTTGGACTGTTATTGGTTAGTGGTCTAATATAGAATCCTTGTCAAACCCCTTCAGTGTTTTTCACATAGTGTAGCTGGATTAAATTTGGGATTACTGCTGAAGTTTGTGATTATTTGTGTGTAATTTGTATAATATATGCTCTTGAGCTCTTGGAAAGCCCTGTCCCTGGATTACTGTCAGTTTATTTTGTTTCTATAGGAGGAAGGATATGCTTGATTCTTGTGCAACTGCAACCATAGCAAAAGTTTTGAAAGTTACACAAATGAAAAGGTGACTAAGAGATGATGTAATCAGTGCTGATCCAATACTACCTATATTATAATGCTTTCAGCCACTTCCAGTTACCGTACTTTTTCCCTTCCAGTTACCATACTTTTTCTCTTTATCATCATGGGAGGAGAGATCAAAATGCATTTCATTGTGGCATATAAATCATTATGTCTTAAATTGCTCATGTAGACAACTTATAGATAACTACTGTTTCCTGTCTTGTTGATGGTTATCCTTGTGTCCCTTGAGCAGTCCAGCCACACAGTCTAGCTAGGATGTCTGCCATATCATGTCTGCCAATGGAAATCATTGCCCAGTCAGGTGTAACACATCCACACACTCTCACAGATAAAAGCAATTCAAGTCAATTTGGTTTTTAACACAGCAGCATAATAATGTAATAAATATTTTACAAAATCACATTGTTTAATTTTAAAAAAATGAATTTTCCTGTTTCAGTTCATAATTCTTCATTGAAAGACATTCTGGATTAGTGATGTGGTACATCAGAACATATGAAGGTTGGGATGATGGAAGGAATCATGTAGATACTTCTGTCTCAAATCCTAGAGATCAGTTCTTTGCTTTTCTGCTGTCTACTTTTGGTGATATGTACATAGACTGTTTGATCCCCAGTCTGAGAAAAGCCACAAAAAGCAACTATGGATCAGTGTAGAGCTGTTCTAAGATTCATCAAAAATCCCAGAAATATTATTTCCACCCATTAAATAATTTGTATCCTCTTTCTCCTAATAAGAATGAATAAAAGAGCGTAGCCAGTGGCCAAAAATAGCATCACTGGAGGTGGAACGTTCCTGTGCCACCACAGGTGGGAAATGCTCCTTGTCCACCAAGCCTGAAATAAAGAGGAGAAACACATAAGTAGGACTGAAATTGGAGCCACAATTTATTAATATCAATTCAAACTATTGCTGTTGTTAACTCCTCAAAGGGGGACCTGAAAGTGAAAGTGGCTCTCTGATATTCTCCCAATTATTGTAAATGGGGCGCTGGCATGCATGTCAACGCCCTCCCAACAGTCCTCATCAATAAATTTCTGGCATGGGTCATAAACTAGACATAGAAATTAGACATAATATCTATGTCTAATTCTGTGAAACATTGAGGGCTGCCATTCTACAAGCTGCTGTCTCCCTACACCCTGCAGGGTTGTCCAAACTTTTTGCAAGAAGGTCCAGATTTGGTGAGGTGAAAATGTGTGGGGGCCGACCATTCAGACGCATTTGGCCCCTGGGCCGGACTTTGGACAAGTCTAGGGCATGCAAGGAGGCAGGGAGGATGGTCCAGCAAGGGAAAACCTCTGTGTTCCACTTTTGACTTGGTGGGTATTGGCCCTTTAAATTAAATATATAGTTCAGTGATCTTTCAATAGTTCAAACTACTGTGCTGTGAAGTAAGTCGCTAGAGATGATGACCTGGTTTTCCCTCCAATAGAACAATTTGTGCTTGAGCAATCAGAACTGCAAATGAAGCCCCTGCTTATTTTTTGATGACCAGTCAAACAATGCAAGCTAATTTGCAAAGGTAAAGTTAAGAGCTTGTACTTTTATCCCACATCTTCTATCACTTCAGGAAGCTCTGCTTTTCATTATGGAACTAAGTATCATTTATAGTTTGACCCCCTGTTTCAACAAATAAGCTGTATTCTAAGCAGAGGATCATGAAAAGCAACATTTTGCATTTAGAAAAGACTTAATATTGATTAACGATCTGTGTATGCATATATATCAAGTGACACATGGGAAGGAACTATCAGATATGATACAATACAAACTTCACATGAATCTAAGCCCAATTCAGTTCACAAACTTAACGTACATAACTGTCAATGACTGATTATATAGAGATGCAGTTCTTGTAGAGAGACTTGTAAAATCAGAGGTGTGAGTGTGTATTTACTTATTTATAAGATGATGATGATTAATTTATATAAGGATCCATTAGTGCCAAAGCACTAAAGTTAAAACATGCTAAAAGTTAACAAAAGTTAAAACATGCTAAAAGAAACATAAAATAATACCATAAAGGCATAATCTAAAAACTTTTTAAAGGTTTTGCAATTCAAATATGGCTGAGAAAAAAGACTGGAAATCAAGTATTCAATTGGGATCAGCGTGAAAGGCCTCCCTGAAAAGTAATGTTTTTAACTGCCCCCTAAATGAGTACAGGGAGAGAGTTTATTTCATAATGTTGGTGTCACCACTGAGAAGGCCCTACCTCTAGTAGATGTTTTGGGGCGCTCTCGGAGTGGCTATATGGAGGCACCTTGCCTGAGAAGATCTAGTGGGTCAGGCAGGTGACACTGGGGAAGGACGATCTGATGAGTAACATGATCAAAAACTGTGAATGGCTTCATATATGATTGTCATATATGATTGTACCCATGCTGCCATGCTCTCTGATTGTACTATGTTATGCTGATATACTGTCTCTGTTACTCTGTGATGTGATGCTGAAACTCTGTTATGCTTGTATATATGTAATATAGCTATCTTTAAAAGACTCTGGCTGCTTCACATGGATTTTGTTTCCCTAACGTCTTAGCTTCCACTGGCAGAATAAATTGCTAAACTTCAACCTGATCTGGGACACAATGGGCAACTAGTGGAGGCTGGCCAGCACTGGGGTGATATGATCAAATTTTCTCACACCTGTCACCACTTCTGGACTTGCCATTGTCTAAATGTAATTCTCAAGGGAAGCCCAATGTAGGAAACATTGCAGTAGTTGATCTGGGAGATGACCAGTGCCTGCACCAAGGTACCGATAGAGCCCTTGTCTAACTAGGGGAACATATTATTGTTACGCCTAAACTGACTAAAAGCTGATCTGGACAAGTATATGATCTGAGAATCCCAAGAAAGAGTCAGGTCCAGATTAATGCCCAAATTATGAACTTGATTCCTAAATGAGAGGATGCCTTCTAGCTAGCGATTAGACATGGGCACGACTCAGCGAAATCCCCGTTTCCATTTTTGTTCATCGTTTCCGTTATGTAACGGGGAATGAGAACAACAATTACTCTGCTCCAGCTCGAACCCGACCCGATAACGATAAATTGGGTCTGATTTGTCGTTGTCGTTCATGGCATCGCGGTGCCGGCAATCGTGTCAGCCTTCATAGTGGAGGAGGGAAAGAAGAGGGATCTGATCTGATCTCCGCGTGCAGAGGTTGAATCAGAGCCCCTGCCCGCACACACACACACACACACACACCCTCGCCGCCCTCCTCCACTACGGAGGCTGACAGCCCGGTGGGCAGTCAGCCTTCATAGTGGAGGAGGGAAGGAAGAGGGATCTGATCTGATCTTCGCATGCAGAGGTTGGATCAGAGCCCCCGCACGCACGCACGCACACACACACACACACACACTCATTGCCCCCTTCCTCCACCACGGAGGCTGACAGCCCGGTGGGTGGTCAGCCTTCATAGTGGAGGAGGGAAGGAAGAGGGATCTGATCCGATCTTTGCGTGCAGAGGTTGGATAAGAGCCCCCGCACGCACACACACACACACACACACCCTCGCCGCCCTCCTCCACCACCGAGGCTGACAGCCCGATGGGCTGTCCGCCTTCCTGGTGGAGGAAGGAAGGAAGGGGGATCCGATCCGGTCTCCGCCCCGGAAATGACAGCCCGCAGGGCTGCCATGCATCGAGGCGGAGGGTGGCGAGAGGGATCTTCACCACGCTGGATGACAAACGACAAACGACAAATGACACAACGAAATGACATTTTTTAAAAAAAATTCACAACAAACGGAAACGACCCGAAACGGATCCGTTCCGACAAACGAAAACTCGAAATGTCATTTTTTCTGGTCGTGCCCATGTCTACTAGCGATAATCATCCCAACCTATCAGAACCCCCCTCCCCTGGAACAAGATTTCAGTCTTGTCCAGCTTCAGTTTGACCCTACGCACCCTGGTCTATTCCAGTACTGAAGCCAGGTGTCACTCCAGCTTCTGGATGGCCTCCACTGCAGAGGTGGTAATGGGGGGGGGGGAAGGGATGCATATCATCAGCATGCTGATGGCACCATACTCTAAATCTCCTTATGACTTCCCCCAATGGTTTGACATAGATGTTAAACAGCATTGAGGATATTGATGATCTCTGGGGCCCAAAAATGGGGATTCAAAGGGCTAACAACTTATCCCCAAGCTGAATTATCTGGACATGGTCCTTGAGGAAGGACCACAGCCAGTTTAATGCTAAACCCATGAGTTCAGTATCCAAGAGCCTGTTCAGGAGGATACCATGACTGCTAATATTAAAAGCGACTAAGAAATCAAGGAGAGCTGCCTAGATACCCTAAGCACATCTGAACTTTCCTGATTTTGGAAGCTAAGTAGGGTGGGCCCTAGTTAGTACTTGGATGGGAGACCATCAGGGAATACCAGGTGTTGTATTCCTGCCCAAAAACTCCATGGATATGGAGTCAGGAAGAGTCACTCACAACTGTAATAATAAAACATACAAGAAATCAAGGAGAAACAGCAGGGCACAATGGCCTCCCTTAAAAGGTCATTGTGCAATGTGACCAGAGACATCTCAGTACTCATTGCAGCTTG
>JAHTLZ010003526.1:37453832-37465701 GCA_023846285.1 Phrynocephalus versicolor
GGGACAAACCACCAAAATAATGGTTCATCTTGATTCCAGCTGGTATCTGGGGATGCCCCTATTGGCTGGGCACAGGACATCTGTGCATTATCCCCAGCTACCAGCTGGTAGGTGGGAATGTGCAGATTGCCCCTGGCTGGCTTACAGGCTGGTGAAGAAGAAGAAAATTAAAACAGTGGTGCAGCAGGGTGATGGCAGCTGATGACTACGTAAGGAGATGATGGGGCAGTGGGAAGGGGGTAGCAGGCAGGCTGTGGGGGCAAGGGGGTGGCTGAATTTGTTTTGTATTTTTGTTTTTTAGGGATGCAAGCTAGGCTGCTGGAACAGCTGTTCCATCACCCTAGTCTGCATACAAAGGGACAAACAAAAAAGGCTAATATTTGTCACATTGTATTCATCAGGGATTCTGGACTTCATGAATACAAGTGATGAATATTGGATGAATCAGTGATTTCTGACACATATTGCAATCCAGTTCCCATCTCTAATTCTAATGGCTCTGCAGCCGGAAAGTTAGAAATAAACTTCATATGAATACACCTAAATCACTATATACTCTAAAAATATTGATTCTCAGATGGCCTTGGAAAGTAAGCAGGATCAAACCTGGTCAGTACTTTGATGGAAGGCCACCAAGTAATGCAAGGCATCTTGAGGATTCGCTAAGACAGACACTTGCCTGAAGTCCTGGAAGACTGTTAATTTACTAGTTAAATTTCACAACTATAAGGTAAATGGACCAATGATCTGGCACAATGAGGCAGTTTTTTACATTCTGTGTAGCCTTTTCTTTAAATCTTAATACATTTGGTGGAGATTTTCCCATTTTTAAAAGCACCTATAGAATATTTAGAGAGGGGATTTGGAAGGATAACACATGTGCAAAATTCACTATGCATCCAAGAGCATGAATGTGCATGCTTTCCTCTATGATAAAACAAAAGTTAGAATGTTCCTAAACTGCATGCTATGTGTTTAAAGTACTGTGTTGTGTTGTATGATTGAATTTCTTCTGGGTTCATGGTTGGGGATGGATATATGAAAGCATGAGAAAGAACTATCCCCTTCACTTAGTAGCTGTGGGCATCATACAGATAGGCAGAAAATGATGTACAGGACATTGAGGGGGTGGATAAAGGTCAGATAAAAGAACTTATGATTTAAAAAATCTTTTGACATGATTTCTAAGGACACTGTCTGTGTCAATCTGCTGATGAGACTTTAAACATGTATCTCTCCTGAAACAGGAACACATAGTGGAATGATGCATTTTATTTTTTAATGACTGCTAGCCAGCTTTTTGCTTAAAGGTTAAAAGGCATGCAGCTTTAGACATAAACCAGTAAAATGAAAGAGGACAACCTTTTCTAATTTGTGGAGAGATGTTGTAATACTGCAGCTACCATGGTCCCTCATCATTAGCTGTGCTGGCTTATGGCAGTGCTTATGGGCACTGCAGTCCAAAGACAGGTAGCAAAGGGCAGATCTCCAGAAGCTATGGAGCTCAACACCATTAGCCCTAACCGTAAACAATGTAAAAGGAATGCTGATAATTGCAACCCAATAACATCTGGATTTGCAAATCAATAGCATTTGATATCCCTCTAAATCAGTGATTTCCAACTATGGGTCACCCGTATGTTCTTGGACTGCAGTTTCCAGAAGCCTTTACCACCAGCTGTGCTGGCCCACGTTTATGTGGATTGTAGTACCTGTGTTACCCAAGGTTGGGAATCACTGCTCTATGTAATCCTTATCTTTTAAAATATAAAAGCTTACATGTCTCTTTTGTTTCCCATCCCACTTTTTCTTTCCTCGAAGAAATGATGTGTGAAGTGATGCCAACGATAAATGAGGACACCCCAATGAGTCAAAGGGGATCCCAAAGCAGTGGGTCTGACTCGGATTCTCACTTTGAGCAGCTGATGGTGAATATGCTGGATGAAAGAGATCGTCTCCTGGACACACTCCGAGAGACACAGGAAAGCCTGTCGCTGGCACAGCAACGCCTTCAGGATGTCATCTATGACAGAGACTCTCTCCAGCGACAGCTCAACTCGGCATTGCCCCAGGTATGTTGGAAGTCAACAATTGTAGCTCTTCCTTGTTCTTATAGTAACATATAAATTCAAGTTGGTAATATACATGTTTCAGAATGATCTACTCCTGTAATTCTACAATCCAGTTCAAATACTATGCAGAAGTTTTTCTGTAGTCTCACCATCTAATTTTTTAATGTCGCTTAGAGCAATATAATTGGTGCTTAGTAGAACTGAAATATTGTTTACTAATTTTTGTAAAGTAGAAACCAAATGGTGAAATTTGCATTTTCATGCCAAGAGTCATATGCCCTTCATGCAGCTCGCTATACATGCCTAAAAGTGGTATTGAAAATACCAAGTATTTTACCTTTTCCTCTATTACTCCACTGAAAAGAAATGGACAACTCTTGCAATCTTTGTGTATGCATGAAGCTGTCCTTTTTATCTTTTTGAATTAATTACCAAACCCTAATAGATTAGATGGGCTAGACTTCAGATTTTGTTTAATTTAAAGATGAGTGGATATGCAAAGGCTGCTGCTTATAAATGTTTTATCATAATAGAAGGATGCAAGACGGAAAACACATGTTTAGTCATTAAAATGTTTTTGCAGTGTCTTCTATTCTGTTGGAAATCATTGCATCACACAGTACAAAACCAATTGAAATAAAATATAAAATAAAATAGTAGCAAAAGAGCAAATTGATTGCAGATTGTTCCAAGGTAAGTGACTTTTTGTGTGAACATAATATAGCTAGGCATAGGGGTCTCTGGTACAAGGTGATTTATTGATGCACGGGGTGGAGTTTTGTGCCATGCCATGGCATGTAGAAAAGCTATTTTAGCATGTCTATAATTGTGTCTCTGTATCCTACTAAGCCAGGACAGAGGAAAGTGCAACCCACCAGATGTTGCTGGACTGCAACTCCCAATATTTCACACTAATAGCAATGGAAACTACGAGGAGATTCAGTGCAGAAATATCTGACCGCTACACTTGGACCACTCTGTGGTTTATATTATTCATGGCATTTTGCAGATGACCAAAAAATAATACTTTGTCTTCCCAATACCTTTTCTAGTATTGTTTCATCCCTTTTGTCCACACATTTATATATTTATTTATGTATTTATTTATTTATCTATTTTTTTAGAGTTGGTATCTGGAGAAGCAAATCAAAGCCAAGCCATAGTTCTTGATTTAGACATAACAGCAAGGCATGGTTTAAAGAAAACAGAGTTTGTAAGATAGCTGCTACCCATTGCTTCAAAATATGGTTTGAGGAGAGCTAAAGTATGGCTTGTCCATGGATATAGATTTGGATAATAAGCTAGAAATCTGCCAAACATAATGTGATTTATTATCAATGCAAACTGGGCCTACACTTTTATTCCAACACAACAAAATGCTTCTGCTTGAAATTCTGCATACTTACTGATGAAATAGGAACTTGGTTAGACTTTGCATTCTGCATTCTTCTCCCAAGATGCATGGCCGCAAACTGGAAACAGGGATTATTACCCCAAACTGAGTGTGGCCAGATTTAGAGGTTGAAATGTATGTTATGTTTAAGGATTTGGAAAACATCCCCCAAAATTTATGCAGATGTCTCCCAGTGTTCAGTTCTTGTGAAACCTGCTGAAATAAACCAGAAGCAGCAGCATAACAGGATGCAAATTGATGAAATGTGAGCTGCTCACTGAAATATATTTTGAATACAAATCTGCTACATCCCATTATGTGATATTTCAGGCCATAGCTTGAGACCTGCAATAAACCTTGTAACATTAAAGAAGTGAGGCAAGGATTGGTGCCAAGACTTGTACAATAGCAAGGCTCTTGAGTTATGACTCTGTCACTTCATCCCCTTGCTTCTTCCACACAGTGAGATGACTCCAATATCACTATTCTAAAAATCTAAGAGCAAGGGAAAGAAGCAGGAGAGATAGCTGGTAAATGTATTCAAGTTGGGTCCACCATGGCTCATAGCTCAATGGGGTTCTTCAGTCAATAGGACCTAGATACCTGAAGGACCGCCTCCTTCCATATGAACCTACCCAGCAATTAAGATCAAGTCAGGGAGCCCTCCTGAAAGAGCCATCCCTTAAGGAGGTGAAAGGGATGGCTTGCAGAAATAGGGCTTTTTCAGCAGCTGCCCCCAGACTATGGAATGCCCTCCCAAGTGAGACTCGCCTGGCACCGACGTTGATAACATTTTGGTGCCAGGTAAAAACCTTCCTGTTCCAGAAGTTTTTTAATTAATGATTGTGGGTCCTGATGGCAATTTTACTGTTGTATTTTAAAGTATCGTATTTATTGTATTTACATGTTTTTATTGTTCTAATTTTATTGTAATTTTGATGTTTTAACTGGCTATTTTGATTGTGAGCCGCCCAGAGACATTTGGGTAGTGGGCGGCATACAAGCTATATAAATAAATAAATAAATAAATAAATTATCAATACATTATTTGGGTGACAGTGCCTCTTATGATATAACCTATATCAGCATAGCATTGAGTGATGTGCATTCTTTTTGTCATCCTTAATGGTTTGAGTGAACTTTGCTTTGCCTTCCAAACATGTCCTATAAAATGATGGACAGAAGGAGTGGTATAATGTAAAGGAACTAACAGCATTTCACATTGTGGTGCAGTACATAGTTAAAAGTGTTGTGTGTGCGTGCACACAAACATATGTATGGATGTAGCCACATGTACAGGATACATATAAGTGTGTGTGTGTGTGTGTGTGTGTGTGTGTGTGTGTGTGTGTGTGTGTGTGTGTGTGTGTGTGTGTGTGTGTAATCACAATCATTTTTATCCCTGTTTTCTAATTTCCCTTGGACATTGAGATGACATAAGGGGACGGGAACAGTGATACACTCATTGGCTCTACCTCTTGCCTTTGTGCTTGATGGCCTCTTTTCTGTGTCTTATAGCTGAAAGTCTACAGACACTGTAACATGCACAGTGAGAAAGGTGTTGTCCTTGTGAAAGCTTTCCATGCATTTTAGAACCCTGGACAGCTTGGTGTAGGGGATATGTGAAGATTTTGTTTAGTTCACATTCGAAAGCAAACTAACAGACTTACAGCTCGGAGCCCTGGCGCAAGGCCCCAGAATCGTGCGGCAGCCACGACCCAGCATCCCAGCTGCCACCTCCAAACTGCTCCTGCCTTCTTCTTCTCCTCCGGCAGTGGCGGCTTCGGCAAGGCCACTGAGCACCTGGAGCTGGTCCTCGGCCTCGCTGAAGCTGCCGCTGCCGCCGGAGGAGGAGAAGGGCCAGGAGCTCAGGGCTGGCCTCGCTGGTTAGACAGTCGGCTCAGTCTTGTAAAAAATCTGGCTGCAGAGTTCTGGTCCACAATGGAAGGATTTTAGTTAGGGAGCTGTACAGTTATGGGACTCTAATGCTAAGCACAGGGTTGTTCAGAACTTGGAATGTCAGGTTAAAAATCAGTAAGACTTAAATGATAGACATTGTTGCTATGAACATTAAAAAGTGGAGGCGTATAACTTGTGGACTATAATTCCACTGCCTCCTCCTCTCTTTGAAGAGACATTTCATTTACATCCCCAGAAGCAGTCTCCTATCCCAGTCAAATTTGTGTTAAATTGCTGTTTTGGGGGTCTTTTTCATCCTCTGGAATGGATTAATCCACTTTCCCATTACTTTTTATGGGAAAAGTTCATTTGACTTAAGGCATGTTTGACTTATGTCTAGACCTCCGTAACGGATTAATGATGTAAGTCAGGGTTCCACTGTATTAGTATACAACAATAGATCCCAATCAAGAAGTGTTAAATTTAATGAATTTGGGAGAACACTTCAAGAAGTTCTTCCCAGATTACTTCATGTAGATTATGAATTTTCTGGTGTTAACTTTGGGTCATTATGACAGGGTTTTACATGAAGAGAAGTCAGTCCTTCTTTGTTTAATAATAAAGCAAAGTTTTCCCCATCAATAAAAAAAATCTAAAAATATAAGAAAAGTTGTGTTAAATGAGATGAAAAGCACATCTAATGTAGCATTTTTTCCCTAGAGTCACTTGCCACCTATCTATGGGTGGTCTATATAACAGATCAATAATCACAGTTATTATGCATGTCATCAAATTGATTCTGAGTAGAGAATACTCAGATGTGGTTTCTTGCAGAAAACTACGTAGGCAAGCTTTACTCGCAGGACCCACAATGGGGAATCAAACTTTCAAGTTCTTGCTCCATGCCCTTATAGTATACTCATTGAGGCATCCGCCCACTCACATATTACAGACATGGCAGATAAATTCTTAAAATAATGCTTTCCTTAATTTTAATGCATATGTCCTCTCTTTTCTCTATTGAGCCATATTATTCTTAAGGCTGACTAGGCTTCAGCCTAGGGGCTTCACGGGGACTAGGGGCTTGTCAGCCTCCCCCCCCCCCCCACCAAAATGTGCCTTAGGGCTCTGATGGTTAAAGGCACTTTGCACCATAACAATATGTGCATATGCATAGCTATCTATTTATATAGATGCACTACTCATATTCTCATGAGTCTATTACTTACCTGCTATTTTTTTCTAAAATAATGGCACTAAAAATTAAGGGGTGTCGTATACATGGAAGTAAGTTTTTCCCGAGGGATGGGGGTGGGGTGGAGGAGAACCCCAAACTGACCTTGCTGCTTCCTTTCCTTTTTGTGTCTGGAAGATTCCTCTCTGCTTTGTTCTTGCAGGAATGAACCCTTCTTTTCAGCACTGAAAGGCTTGGGGGTGGAGCAACCCATTAAGAAGTGCCTTTTCACGCTAAAAAGAAGACTCCATTCCTGCAAGAACAAAGCAGAAAGGAGTCTCCAGGCCACGGAAGGCAAAGGAAACAGTGGTAATATTTGAAAACCAGGTCTAGAGTATAGCCCTTCTCATGTGTTGGGCTGTTGACATATTGAGATAGCCCCATAGTTGTCATGGTGGCCATGAAGTCCTGAGCCACCCTGTTCAAGGATGTGTCAACATGGGTGTTGAGGTTTCCCCAGTACCAACAGTCTGGGGATCTTCAAAACCGGATCCGAGACAACCTCCATCAGCTCAGGCAGAGAGACTGTTGGTACACAGCAGGGTGCGTGGTGCACCAACAGAATCCCCAATCTGTCTCGTGAGCCCAGCACACGATACAGGCCCTCCAGACCTCCTCTCAAGGAGACTGGAAGTCTGGTCAAGAAGATAGAACTCCTATAGACTATAGCAACTCCCCCTCCCCGACCCTCCGAGCGACACTGGTGCTGGACCGAGTACCCAGGTGGGCATAGCTGGGAGAGGGGAACACCCCCTCCTCTCCCACCCAGGTCTCGATAATACATGCCAAGTCAGCTCCCTCATCCAGAATGACATCATGGAGGAGGGTGGTCTTCTTTTGTACTGACCTGGCATTCAACAACAGCACCGTGTGGCTTGTGGGCTCACTAATATGGTCAGGTGATTCCTTCCAGCTAGGGGTGGAACCAGAAGTGGGGATAGATGTAAGGTATCTAACTTCTCTTCTCCTACATGGGCACGCTCCACTCCAACCACCATATATTCCCCTAGCCAGCACAATTTCAGTGGCTGCCCCCTCCATTGCCCTCCCCTCTTCCTAGTCCCTCAGTTCCATTGTGGATCTTATCTCCTATACCTGATGGCAACAAGCATCCACTCATCCACCCCCACCATCCCCTCCCCCTCCCCATCATTATGTGCTTGGTGCAACAATTTCCATGATTCCTTTTGGTCATATGTAAACGTCTAATAGACTTGTGGCCATGATTTCTGTGATTAGTAATGCCCATCTTCTTTTTTTCTTTTATTAAAAAATTATGTTACCAAAACACATTATTTTTAAAAATACTGTTCACATATCCCTGTATGTTTGATGGTAGCAAAACAAAAAGTTATACTATGTGCTGGGAAGGAAAGTGGATAGAGTTGTATACTACCTCTCCATCTTGGACAAATACTTTTTGTATATCCAGATATCTGACAGATAAATGGTGGCTAAAATCCTGTTGCTGGGCATAGTAGTTTACACTATTATATAAATCCACTTAATAAGTTGGAATTTGGAGAATCGGCTCCTCCATGCATTCCATTAATTCCAATGGGCTTGCCCTAATTTCAATTTAATTCCCATTGGAATTAAAGGAACTTGTGTGAAAGTTGACTCAGTGGATCCCAATTACGTACATGGACCTCACCCAGCATGATTTACCTTAACCATCATACTAAAACTAACCCATTAATTCCAATGTGTCCAACCTAACTACTAATTACTTTACATAGTAGGTTTCAGTTAGAGGAGGGTGATTGGAATTTAAGGAACACATGGAGAAGTTGACTTGCTAAATCCCAATTAAGTAAATGGCTCTCATCCAGTATGACCTATTATGCTAAGCAACATGATTTTGGCCATTATTTATTCATCCATTTATAACATTTATATCTTCAGGCATTGTGATTGCCTAGTAGTCCAGCCCAACAATGGCCATTGGCTTGGGGATTCTGGGAGGATACACCTAGAAAGTAACTTTGCCAAGCACTCAGCAACCTGACAGTCTATGGAGTATTAGAAATATTTGCCATTTAATTAATCCAATAGCCAAAACATTTTGCATTTATTCTAAGGAACTCCATGTGATGTCACATTTAGCAAGCACTTGAACTTCAGCAGGTTTGGATAGGTGGTATAAAAATCCAATAAAATAAATAAATAAATAAATAAATAAATAAATAAATAAATACAAATTTTGAGCTATCCTGCTTTATTTCTAGTTGATTGCAAAAGCCTGTTTTTAACCTTACTTACGTAATGTGTGTGACGGCAAATGTTCTGCTGTTATGCTTCTGGTAGAGTTGCTACTGTGCATATATACTGCAAATGGCTAATTTTAGACACTGTGTATGAGCTTTTATTTAGAATCCCTTTGTAAAGGATGGATTAGATATGATCTGTGCAAAGAGACTTCATTCTCACGCATATACATTCCAAAGCAGAAGACTGGGAAAGAAATATTTTTTTAAATGATATAAAATTTCTATTATCTTCCCGCGTATTGATGGATTTTGTTTTTGTTTATTGAAGATGCAGAATTAGTCTTCACTGAACTTATTTCAATTAATCTTGTACTCTTCAAATCTTACTTTTGATTTTTCTTCTTTTTAAGGAGTGGCTTGAAAACAGCTAGACTCTTGAAATGTTTAGAATTTTATTGTGGCATCAAAGCTTAATGTAAGCATTAAGAATATATACTCATCCTCAAGATCTAACTTTTAAATTTTTTTTAAGTTAGTGGTAGAGCTATAATTGTTCTACAGTATTAAAAGAGCATGTGTATTTGTTAAAGGTCCATCATCAAAGGCTAAGGAACTTAAACTCTGGGTTCAGTAGTAAGGCAACCTTAGAGATGAGTTACATGATATTTCAAAAGCATTAATCAATTTTAATTAACTAAAGATTCATCTGTTGCTACATTTGAAACCTTTAGTAACTTCTTCAGTAAGTGGCAGACTTCCCTAAGCCATGCATAGCTGTCCAGTTTCATTTTGAAGCCAAGAAAGAAGTAGCCTAATAGACACAATTACATGGCTGTCCCTCCGCATTGGTGTTGGACATTCCCTTTCATAAGACACAAGAGTGTTCCCCTGTAGAGCTATATGGTACACTAAAGCAAAGAAAATACTTGGAGGTAGGTATCTGTGTTTCTGGTGGGGTTTCCATAAATGTCATCATGTCTTGGAACTGTGTAGTTTTGTTGAAACACAAGACATACAGACAAATCAAAAGCTTCTCCAAAGAAGCCAGGAATTTTTACTAGTTTTTTATTAGTGGAAAAAGTTACTTTTGAAAAATGGGGAATCAAACAATTTTATAAATACAATTGTAATGGTTACTAACTACCTTGGGGGCTTTGGAATCACAACTGTGACCATTTAAAAACAACAACACAATTTTGTAGGTTAAATATTCCTGTCACAACCTGTTATAGGGACAGGTGATCTGAAATAAAGTAGAAAATGTTACTTGTTGGATTCATAAGAATTTCTGAGCTCTGGTTGTAGGCTCCTAGCATTACCAATCATGCTGTCTACAGCTGACAGAAGCAAGAATTATGAACAAGAGAGAACCAGGCTATTATTCATGGAAGGCATAAGATGCATGAAATTGTGTCTATTATACATGGAAGGCATAAGATGCATTTGAGGCACTTCTAGTGTTACAGAAACACTTTATATGTGTTTTTTATTTTGAAGAATAATCTTATCTTTTTTTAAAATGCAAATTTATATGGGAGACTTGAGAAATGGGAAAACAGAAGTAGGAAAATGTAATGACCTTGCTCTATTGAAGCAGTACAGTTTGATCAATACTAAATGCTAATTGGTTTAAGCTAAAACATTCATGATAGTCATACATTTTCTTTATTACTATTGAGCAGTTCATGTTTTTCTGAACGAGGACAAGGAAACACATTCTTTGATAACATTGAAAGTTGTATATTTATAGATCTACCACTGTTTTCTCTATTTTATTTTAACAGCATACCATCTATGTTGCTTAGGTCATTATCCATGTGCTATAAATATCTCATAATTTTAATCAGATAAGGCCACACATTAATAATAAATTTAGGTACACCTACAACATACATAAAACATACATCTTGTTTTAAAGCTCCTTGTTCCACAATGTTATACTTCCATAGAAAAATATTGCTCTCAGATCTTAAAAGATTTGCACACTAAATTTTCTGAGAACAGTTTAAGCCCGACTTTCTCCAGTGGAATCTCTGTATTCTTGCGATATCACCTGGTTTTGATTCTGATATTCTGAAGGTCTGGCTTTCCTCTTCATCCCATCACGTGATTTAATATGTGGGACAGGACTTCACACGTCCAAAGCTGTTATTTTTATTTTTATTTTAAAGTGCAGTTCAGCCCCCTTGGCCAGCAGGTGGCACTAGCATTTAGAAAAACGGACCACTTGCCTGGGGGAAATGAAATCAAAGGACACCCAAACGAGCTTCCTCTTGCTCTGACGTTGCAGGGAAATTTAAAAAAGCAGCGCCGATCGGCCCCAGGAACAGCTGGTCGGTGCTCTGAGAAAAAAGAAAAAAAGAAACCCGGATCATCTGTGTGGTCCCACAACGTCTGCCTCATTAAAAGGTGGATTTTTCAAGCGAGGCAGAAAATTCCCTACCTCTTGGGTGTGTCACAGAAACCTCGCTTAAAGGGACATTACGGGTTTTCTTTTTTCTTTTTTCTCAAAAAGCCCCATGGCCATGGGGACAGCCTTTTTGGACTCGGTTTATTTAGTATTTTAAACTGCTTTTAAAGGGATGTGGGACCAGAGCCTAAGAGAACAGGTGTCTGGAATCACCTAACTAATGTTGGGATTCCCTATTGTAGCTGTACAAGACAACTGTGCTGGAGAGGAGTGAAAAGGGTTTGTGGGCCCAGATCCACATATCTTCACTTGAAAGTCTATATAGTTTGGTTTTGGCTTTTTGTTGTTCACAGTCCCTATACAAATGCAAATACACAATGTATAAAATTACTAACAGAATCCATACCTTTCAGATTATTACAATAAGGAAAATGCAAATTAAAATATGTTATTTCAGTAATCATAGGACCTGATTTCCAGACCATTAATAATCTTACTTACTCTTCTCTGGACTACTTCAATCAAGATAGTGGTCCACAAAAAAGTTTTAATAAGATCATCTAGTGTCTTGCATAACAAGTGGGCGGCATATACTGTAAGTTGTATAAATAAATAAATAAATAAATAAATAAATAAATAAATAAATAAATA
>JAHTLZ010003526.1:37465711-37503952 GCA_023846285.1 Phrynocephalus versicolor
ATAAATAAATAAATAAATAAATAAATAAATAAATAAATAAATAAATAAATAAATAATATGGAGGCATGTTGCTAACAGAGGGTTAAAAAATCCAGACCCATGGAAATGAGTGGAACTTGATTGCAATGATTTCTTTTATTTTATTGATTTCAAATGCTCTACTCTAGGTAGGTCTAAAGTTGGCCCTAGCTGAGAAAATCAAATATTGGAAAGTCTAGTTAATTTTTAAAAATATCTGAGTGTAGCTGGGGACAAAATTGGTATGAGAAAGGAGTATTTAAGAAGGATGAGAAAATTCATCAGGACCTTATGTCACACAAAAGTGACAACAGCTATCAAGGGAAACACAGATGGAAGTTACTGTTCTACAAGATTTGGAGGGGTGTATGTTCTCAAATTCATTCCAGAAATGTTAGTATAGTATTTGAACATGACACACTATGGTGCAGTTTTCTTGCTATCTACCTAGGCTTCATTGCATTTAAATGTCATAAAGCTATACCAGGCAGAGGGGATTAGTCCTGGGGACTAGATTTCATTAGATCTAAATTTTGATTTTTTTAAATCTGCATTTGAGGCAAATTTATTTATTTATTTATTTATTTATTTATTTATTTATTTATTTAAAACCTTTTAACCTCATCTTTCCTTCTTAAAAGGATCCAAGGCAGCTAACAAGGCCACAAGGTGGCTTACAAAAGCACTTACAGTCTTACCTCCCTGTAATGAGGCACCATCTGGATTAAATCCTTATGTCATTTTGGCTGGAAGAAAAAAAAGGGAGGCATATGAGTGTTAGTTGTTTATGTGCTGAGTTACATTGCCATTTATTGCTAAAACACACAAAAAAAACTAATCAAAATTGAGTAGTTCTATGGAGAAGCTTGTTTCCCCCCCCCCTCCCCCCTAAAGGGAAGATGTCCATGGATGGGATTTTCAAAGGAAAATCTTCTCAAATGAGAAGAGTCTTAAGCACAGGAGCTAATTGTGTGCTTTTTGTTTGTATGCTGATGCCAATGCATCAGTACATGAAGCGTGATTCCAAAACAACTGAATGTATGCCTGAAGATGCATCCACATGACTTTGGAACTGTTGTTGTGCTAACTTTGATTAAGCTAACCCGGCATTTCCTTATAAAAAGTTGTGTCTCCAGTTAAAGAATATGAGCTGCCTCCTAGAATACAGTAGAAGAAAATCCTGGGGGCTACAAAACAGAAGTATCTGGCTTAAACTATTTATGGCAAGATGGCTTGCAGCAGAAACAGTGCGTTCCAGTCTCCACTTGTGATTCAGCTTCATAAACATCCCTATCTGTTACTTTGAATTTGCACCAGACACATTAATGGGCACATAAACTATGTGATGGCTCATTATCTCCAAGTAAAGACACATGACATAAACTGAGATAAAAATAAATCCAGACTGGTCAGTGGCATAGAGTATGTTGCTGCCTAAATATTTTGCCTCTGAGGATAAAACAAAAAAGGAAAGGGGGAAAACCCATGGAGATAAAACATAAGTACCAGTTATAATGTATATGAAAGAAAATTTCACTCATATGCTAATTAAAGCAAAGAGTTGATAAAAGCAGGCCATGTGAGATTAATAGCTCTATTATCTACTGTGGGCGAGGAGCAAAGCAAGGCAATTTTTATTTCAAATAGCACTGATATAAAAGTCTGAAATCTGCTGAGGTGTCTGTGCTTTGTGGGCAATTTAATGCTCTTAAGAGTGCAGTTTTACCCACACACATTTGGGGGAAAGCCTTTCTACTATTATGGGGCATTACATCTGAGTAGATATGCACAGAATTTTGCACTAAGATTTCTTTCTCTTAAAGCCTGATCAAAATTGAATTTGCTGGCTTTGTTTAAACCAGTGCAAGGAAGTAACTCACAGCAGGGTAGGAACCACAACACCAGTGAAAGCTCAAGATGTGTTGCTGTCTTAAATGGACAGAGTTGGCGTGATGTTCTTCCTACTAAAAAAGTCATGCAGCACAACCCTGACTGCTTCTGTCTCCTTCTTTTCATGCTGCTTTTTGCAACACATAACTACGTTCGGCAAATAGTAGGTCCATCCCTGCAAAGTTCCTTGCTACATTGGTAGAATTATAAGGCACCCTGGAGGTCAAGTAGTGTAGACCCTGTGCAAATGGGGATGCACTATAACATCCCAGCCAGAGGGGCCTGATAACTGATCTACTTCTTCATTCAAGTGAAAATGTTGAAGAAATCAGGTTCAAAGACAGGTGCCTTGATTTAGACTGCTATCCTTATTAACACAAAATACATGTTTTGCAGATACATCATGCACTCAAGATGGCTGGATCAAGAGGCCTCTTGCCACTAGATGAATCATTTCATTTCTTGATGACACACTGTTTGCTGTTTCATTTGTTTCGTTTTGTAACGTCTCATAAGCTTACGAAACAACGAAACATTTTTTTGTAAGGTGTCCATCCCTATTCCCTTAACATCATCTGTTGCATACTGAGTCACACAAATCAATATGCAACAGATATACCAGTGGGTATTTCTTACTTTATGGCAATTTTCCTATAAAAATTATGCCCTTTCTATAACTGTGTAACTGGGATGAACAATGGCACCTGAGGGGGGATATGATTGAGATGTACCAAATAATTCAGAACATGAGTAAAGTGGATAGAGGGACACTCTTCTCCCTCTCACAAAATACCAGAACTTGGGGACATACACTCAAATTGAGGGCTGGGAGAGTAAGAACAGACAAAAAAAATATTTTTTTCACCCTGCACGTTGTTAGTCTGTGGAACTCCCTGCCACAGGATGTGGTGATGGCATCTGGCCTGGATGCCTTCAAAAGGGGATTGGACAGATTCCTGGAGGAAAAGTCCATCACTGGTTACAAACCATGATGGAGATGTGTAATTTCCAGGCTTAAAACTGGGGTACTTCAAGGACCAGATGCAGGGGAGTGGTATCAGGAGACAGATATCTAATCTCGTGCACTCCCAGATGCATTTGGTGGGGCCACTGTGAGATACAGGAAGCTGGACTAGATGGGCCTTTGGCCTCATCCAGCATGGCTCTTCTTATGTTCTTATATTCTTAATGGGATTTAGCTCTGTCTGTTTAAATGTTAAGGTAGCACATTTTAAATATTAAGGTAGCACAATGTGTAGCCTGCACACTGTAATTAAAATTGTAAACCGCCCAGAGACTACTTGTAGTGGTATGGGGCGATATATAAGCAGAACACTTTTGCTTTGCTTTTTATTGCGGATACTGTAGTAAGAAGCTTTTTCCTATCAAGTGTTCCCAGATCTTGCATGGCATGAATTGACAAGTGTTCCCCCAGAAGAATGAATTACACATTTAAATATTTGTTGTTATAGCTGAGCTCATAGCAAGTAAAAACCTAGCATATATTACTTACAGATGATCTATGCAAGAATACATTTCATTAAATACAGACTTAAATATAAATTGTAAGTGCCAAGACTAATTTGCAGCAAGCTTGCATCTTAAAATGTTTTAAACACAGAATGAATATCTACATATATTAATCAAGGCACCTGCCTAATGATAGTTCACGTACTCTTTAGTAAAGTTCACCTTCCCAAAAAAGCAGGAGGGGAAAAGTAACTCAAAATATTCTTGAAATTGCACCCCCTTTCAGAACAAATGTGAAAATGAGTCCATTCTGATGAGAAGCTCTTAGAGGCATATAGGAAAATAAGAAATTTGGAGTGGGAAAAATATTTATTTTTAAAGTGCCCAATGGGAAGGCTCAATTACTAGTGTGTGCAGAATGACAACAAAGCAAGTGTACAAACAATGGTGTAGGGCAGAAAAATAAGTGAACCAAGCATTTTCCTCAGCCTCAATACATATTTGGGAGAAGGGACCAAACGGAATGTGAGCAGTGGAAGCATCTGATTCAGCCCACTGCAATTGTTTTAGCCCATGCAAAATAAGCTGTCATTTGAACATATGACCTGAAGAGCGAAATAGACAAAAGAGACTAAATATAGAACACATTTTGCATGACTTTGTATCAACATTCGCAGGATGGGGAATAATGAAGTTTACACCATTAGGAACAAAAAAGTAAATTTGAAAATATACTGTATTCAAAAGAGGGAAAATATGACCAAAGGAAATGAGTGAAAAGCTGAATATTGAGAACGTGACAATTTGAGAGACTAAATTTGGAAAACTGCAGCTATCTCTTCGCCACTGCTGTACACTAGCCATGAGGATGGTTACAAACTGAAAAAGAAATAAATGACTGAAATAATAAAGGAGGAGGATAATAGAATATGGCAGAGTAAGCATCAGAACAATGAAAGAACAAAAGGGGTTGACTTAGACGGGAATAGGCATAGGCAAATTGTGCTTCATATGTACCCCATTCAATATGAATTAATCCATTTTCATTTAGAGTCCAGGCAGTAGTGATCAGTGGGCAGGGTGGTTGTTTTACAAGTGTGGCAACTCAATACACAAATAACCAATTCATTTGGTGAATGCCCTTTATGTGCAGTGGAAGGGCACAAAGGACGGCAGTGCCATCATATTATTGCACCAGACACTCCAGGTAATAATATTAAAGGGGAAATGAAACCGTGACAGGGAAGGGCAGAACAGAAGCATTTAAAAATGAAATTGTACAATTAGAAAATTCTATATGGACAAGTGATCAAAATCGGATGGGAAACAGCAACCTGTAAAAAAAGTTGCACATATCACAGAAAGGGAACAATTAGTTAGTAAGTTAATAATGAATGAAATGAAAATAAGCAGAGGTGATAGTATAAACATGCATGTTATTTAAATGTCAAAGATCAGGAAAAAGATTTTATATCAAGTTGTTTTGTGGGTTGAAAAATCACTAGTTGATGAGCGAATAAATGCTCAGTGAAGAGAGATTTTTTGTAAAACTGCAGAGAAGAGCAGAATGAAGCACTGGGTATAGTTGGAATATGTACTGTGTTGTGGGTCTCTGAGTACAGTAATTCCCCATTTATCATGTTAGGGACCTGATCCAAAAAAGGAAAATCTGTGTTATGTGGATGCTAGATCATGTTGGGACTGGGGGCCTGTTGAATCCAATTTTTCCTTTTAAAAATGTTCTAAAAGAGAGAATCTTATAATGAGAGAAAAGATAAAGATACCTGTATCTAAGAGGCAATTTGCATACATTCTTTTTGGATTCAAAGCTGCTCTTAACAGCTTCCTTAACTGATAATGATACACTTCTTCTGCATATGTTAAAAGGCATCCCTGCCCCCACTCACTGGGTCATTTTGAGGCTCCTAATTAAATGCTTAATTGTTTAATTGGCTTTCTAGATTTCCACATTGTTAATTGGCTTTTGCATAATATTTTGCTGTTACTAGATGTTTTGACAGGCTATTCTGCTATTTAATAACTGTGATGAATTGGCATATGATCAAGTAGTGTAACATACCCATTCTGTAATTATTTAACATTGATGAGTCTGCTTTTGTTAAATTTAGTATGCTCAGATCCCCCCCCCCTATGATGAGCAGAATTATTAAGCTTCTAGGGATATGCAAACCTGATTTCCTTGCCCTAAACATTTACAAAGCCTCAAGGACAGCTCAGATATATGTGTTCAAATGGATGCCAGTAAAAACAGTTTATCATCAATTAAGTCAATTTCAATCCCCTACAAACAGTTAATTTGCAGTCTGTATCAGCAGGTCATACTAAGAGATCTGAAGTCTCTGATTTCACATAACAAGCTGCTTCTGATTTTGAGTGAGGCAGGCTCTAGAAGTTCTTACAGTCTGCATCAGACTTTCTAGTTATAAATTGCCATGGTTGAATGCCTTTGCATAAGAAAAATATCAAAAGAAACAGTTTCAGTAATGATCTGATAATGAATTGCAATATGTTTATTTTATAGAAAACAGCTGTCTTAGGGAAGGAGTTTTACTGACACTTAGCTCCTAGGCTATTACATCCCAAGTGGCTAGCCATCAAAGGAATCCAAACAAATCCAACACAAGCATTGCATCTATGTAAATGTGTATGTTTTTGTGTATACACACTAGAGATGGGCACGAAATGAACTTTTTTTGTTTCCGTTATTCATTATTCGTTTCATTACGTAACAAAATGAATAACGAACATTGTGATGAAATTGGAACGAACCAAACAGAACCAGAAAAATTAGGTTTGTTACAATTCATTTTTTGTTAATGGCAACGCGCAATGGAATAAGCTGTTTTAAATGTTAAAAAACGCCCTGGACATCCATAAAAATGCAGTGATAATTATTTATACTGTCTGATAATACCTACCGGGGGTGTGTGTGGTTGAGGTCCTTAAAACGTTTGTTTTTGTCTTCTCCCATCGTGATGTATTTTTCTTTTCCCTTTAAGGATGACAAAATAGATGTCGCCAGCCACAAAATAGAGGCAAGCCATTTCATGGGATCATGTAAATTCTTGGACAGCTTCAACCAATAGCATGCCCAGGTTCCAGACTGGGCAGGTCTGACAGCCACAGAGGGCATAAAAAGGTCTGGCAGCCCCCCTCCTTCTGTATAAGATGAAAGGACGGCCTTCCCCACAGTATGTCTCTTTCATAGAAATAAGCATCATTTGACATATTAGTGACATTAAAATTTCACCTTTCTTCTGATGAGCTCAAGTTAGCATACCTGACTCCCCTACTTCTCAATTTATACTGACAACAAACCTGTGAGGTCAGCCAGGCTAAAAAAGAGTGAATGATAACAGGTGAGTTTCATGGCTCACCTGGGAGGAAACCAACATCTCTTAGTTCCCTGGTCAAAACCTTTAACTGCTACTGCACACCCTCTCTTCACACACACACACACACACGTGTGTGTGTGTCTGTGTGTCTGCAGAAGCTCCCTGGTTCAATTGTGCTTGGATAAAATGCATGTAAACTGAGGCTGACTGCCCTGATTTGCTTGCTTGCCTGCTTGCTTGTGATGTGATGTTCTGACCTAATTCTTGTCTGGGCCTATTACAATATTTACAAATTTATGGTGCTTAGTGAATGCACTTGGCAAGACCAGGTCATGCATTGATTAGTGCAAGACAGAACAGCACTATCAGTAGTCTACAGGGCTAAATGCTATGCTTTATTTTTATTTTTTTCCTAGCTACCATAAGAAATTTCCCATTTGGCTTCCTAAGTCATTCTCTGGGAAGGAAGGAAGGAATGAAGGAAGAGACTTTAAAAAAATATGGGCAGGCAGATTCTTTGATTCTTTCATAAAAGAGCAGTGCAGTGAGGTGCTACATTATACTTTCCAACCCTTTTCTCTGCCCCCTCCATTTCCTATTCTGTGGATCTGAATTTAGTGGTGCAGCTGCCACAAGATTTGATGATCTAATCAATCACTTAACAGCAGGAAAGTCAAGGAAGGTTCATTTCTAAGGTGAAATGCATACTGCCCTGCCTCTTCTGAAATATCCTTTCTCCCCCACCCCACCCCACTTCTAGTCATAACACATAATTGCTTATGAGGTCTATCAGTGTGCTGCTACAATGCCTCTGGATTCTTTGCTCCTTCCCATGGTTGCCTCAGAAACAGAAATACATCAGTTCAGTTCATTATTATATTTTTATTCAAAGACAACCTCACTAACACATCTACTGATGTATACAAGGTCACACACACACATACATATCAGACATCTGCTACAAAACAGAAGGTTGTACTAAATGTGTCCCAGGTGCTCTTTTTCATTATGTGCAAGTGGAAGAATATTCCACAAACAACTTCAAAGCTCATACAGTGTCCCATAGTGCTTAAAGCACTATCTGGATAGTTTACAGTTTATGTATGCAGGCTACACATTGCCCACCCTGCCACCCCCAGTGAGATCGGAACTCATTTTACTCACCTTGGAAGGACAGAAGGCTGAGTCAACCTGGAGCTGGCTACCTGAAATTGAGCCCTAGGTCGAGAACACAGTTAGAGTTACAGTATAGCAATTTAACTACTGTGCCACAAGGCACTTGCTTCACTTCTTGCCCCATTGTTTACATGGTGAGCTCTGTCAAGTGGTAGCAGCATTTATACAGTGCCTTCTGGTGTGCCAAACCATATGTTGGCTTACATTTCCTGGCTTGCTCTGAAATGCATTACGACTGGAAGAAAAGTCCTACTGAATCAAATCAAAGTCTATCTGTCCCAGTATCCTGTTGCCAACAATATCAGGTCGCATGATTCTAGGAAGCCCTCTAGCATAAAATGAAAGTAACCCCCTTCACACACATACACAGCTTCTGTCTTACAGCATTAATAACTGGAAAAGATGAAAATTGTGTTTGAGTATCAAGGGGCAATCAATCTGACCATGACTAACACCCATTCATAAATAATCCTATATGGTTTTTTCCCACTTGAAATTGGCATTCATAGAAGGCTTTTAGCGTGTTTGTTTTTCAATTATGAAAGCTGAAACTTTTTCTTTTGAATACAAAAACAGCAGAGTAAGAAGATAAAGAAAACCCCATAAGGAGTCTCCTTTATTTTATAGTCTCATTCACATTAATAGCTTGAAAAGAAAAATGGTTGCTTCCAGTGTGATATGACACTTTTAGCTACATATTAGAGATGGGCACGACTCAGAAAAAAAACTTCGTTTTCGTGTTCGTTTTCGGCTAGGGTCCGAGTTGTTTCGTTTCCGTTTTCGTGAAAAATCGAAAAAAATTAGTCGTTTCGTTTTTCATTTTTTTCGTTTTCGTTTCTGCCGCGATTTCGCGCATTTTGACGTCCGATCGAGACTTGCGGGCGGCTTGCGGGCGTAGCGCGGGCGGCAGGGGCGCGGGGGGACATGCGTGGGTGGCGGCAGCGGCAGGGGGAGTGGCTAGCGCGCAGGCGCGCGGGCGGGCGCGGGTCCCGCAAACGAGCAGGCGAAATACAGTTGCCTGGGTGATGGACTTGTTGCTGTACTACAAGGCTAGTGCATCCTAAGCAAACAAAGTGGGGTAGAAACAAATTTGCATTTCTTTCGTTTTCCTCTTGGTCTGCTGCTGTGCTGAATCTGCTGATGCTGAACCAGCCAGCAGCCACCCTACTTGGTCTGGCTGACGTGCCTGTTTGTTGTACTTTTTCGTTGTTTGGTTTTGAATCCATCCCATCTCCCCTCCACCTCTCTCAGAGGCAGCAGGAGAAAGACATTCCGTTCCTCCCCAAATCTGGATGAGGGGTCTACTCTACTCCTCTAGTACTCTCAAATTGCCCCCCCCATCTCCAAGGTCCTTCTGGCTTCAGTTCGCATTCACACTTCACAGACAAAGTCACACACACGTAAAGGACAAGCAGCAATAAAGCCAAAGCCAATGCAACCCTGCTTTGAAGTTGACTCACAAAAACAGCACAAAAACCAATCTAGTAGAAGGAAGGGGTTTGCCAATCCTGGCAAAGAAGTTTCACAAGGCAAGTGTAATTAGGAGAACTGTAACTGAACTTCTTCACAGATGTAAGTTACAACAAGTTACTGCACAAAAACCGAGGTAATAGAAGCAAGGGGTTTGCAAGATCTGGCAGCACCCAACTTTCACACAAATAATGCACAGGTAACTTCTTCAAAGATGTAATTGTAGAAAAAGGTCTATAAAGTGGCTGGGTGCCTGCCCTTCAACAAATGTTTGTTTGAGTGCCTTAATTCCAAAAAATGAATGAGGTGAGGTGTTGTTGGACAAGAGAAAGAATATCTAATTATCTATAAGTAAAATGAAATTGTAAAATGTTCTATAGAAGCTGCCCTAGCCTTGTTGCCAAATGCCAATGCCAATACAAATGTGTTTGAATTGAGATCTTTGAGTGCACTGGTTGGCAAGGGAGACTCTGCCTACTCTGTATGTATATGTATAATAGTTCAACTTCTAAAATAATTTAATCCACAGCCTCCAACCTCCCCTTTAGCACTAGTACTGCCACTTGCTAAACTGTAGGTAGAATAGAAAATGAATGGTAAGGTATAAATAAAACTATAAGCTGCTAAGGGTAGGATAGGGTTGCTGGATTCCCTTCCAAAACCCCAATCGCAAAAGCAGCAAAAAAGCTGTAGGTAGGCGCAGGGTAAAAGGACCTTTGCAAAGTAAATGAACTCGGTGGGAAATTGGGATAGAAAAGAAATGGTATAGTATGGTAGTGTAAAATAAAAATAATATATTTCCAATCTGCACTCCCCTCCCCTCCCCTCCCGCTCAAACCTTCCCTCCCCCTTGAAGCAAATAGCAAAGAAAATAAAAAACGGAACTCTTTCGAAAACAAAAAAGAATAAACGCTGAGTTGCTAATTGCTATTCCCCACAGCCAGAAATAAAAGAAATTCGTATGTTTTGCGAGAATTAAATTCAATTCCCTCACTCCCTGAGTCCCTGCCTAGCGCGACCGCGAAATCGAAACTAGAGAGCGCAGCAATCCAGCCCTGACTAAACCACCCTCCACAAAATCCAAGCCCAGACTGCGACGGACTGGAACTGCTTCGCCTTTTTATGCCCTCTGGCACATCCAGAAGTGTCAGTCAAAACCTGGACATGCGATTGGTGGAATGGCTCCGAAAATTTGCATGGTCCCGTCCCATGGCCAGCCCATAGTTGCGCACGTGTAAAAAAATAAATTAAGAAAAAAATAAAATAAAATCAACGGGGACGTATTTTGGCAAGACAAACCCACTGCTGCTACAGTAAAAAATAAAGTGTTTAAAATAGCTATTTTTCTCATGTTTCTGTGTGCTTTGGTGTGTTTTTGGACCACGATTTTAAAAAAAATATTGCGGTCGCCATTTTGGATCCCCCCGCCCGCACACCGAATGCCAATGCCCCCCCCCGCCTGGTACCAGCGCAGCGCAGCAGTAGCACTAGCCCAAGGAAAGGGGGGCGGGGAACCCCCCCCAAAAAAACCCTTCTGGCCTGGTGGTAGGTAGGTGCCCTCAGACAGTTTTCGCCTGCTTTTAGGGCCGGGAACCGGGTTTTTTTTAACTTTTAAAAACTTTTTTTCTGTGCCGCTTGGCATCGCGCACGACAAATCAGACCAAATTGTTCGTTCGTCGGTTCGAGCTCGAAGTCTGGGGCAGTAATTCCCGTTACCGTTTCCGTAGAGTAACGGAACCGAGTAACGGAAACGGAAAGGGGAATACCGCTAAGTCATGCCCATCTCTACTACATATAATTACTGATTTTTATGTTTCTCCCCCATTATTCATTCTTTCTTCTCAAGCAAATTCCTTCTTATGTAGTGAAGTCATAGTACTTTGTTTTGAGAACAGCTTTCAGAGATATGGAGAAAGCTTGCAAGCCAAATATTCAGTGAACTTCCTATTCATGCTTCTGCTGCATTTTTGTTAACAATGGAGCCAGTGAGTATTGCTGAGAACATATGCAAGTTCCCATTCACATATTGTTGAAAAGCTGCAAGATGGGATACTGGTATCTTGTACCTGAAAATGAGTGAACACTTTATTTCAGTCTGTTATACAAAAGGTTTAACATAAATTCACAAAAGTCTTCATGTAGCATTTGGAATGGAAGGAACTTGAGCTTAAATTTATTGAAAGAGAGGGAAGTATTATTGGCAAATTTGTCCAACTAGGACTAATGCTTCGAGTGTGTAACCCATGAAATTCTACAATTTAATCTTTATGTATTGAAGCATGTTAGTGCTGAACTAGTGTCACAGTCTTTTTTCTTTTTCCCTCCCCCCACATGTTCCTCTTTAATATTTATAGGCAGACAAGTACAGCATTATTCTATGCATGCTGAGAACGGCTGTACCTCTTGAATTTTGCCAGTGTGATTATGGGAGAACTACATTCCAGTTTGTTTTTGAAGAATGTACCAAATTTCACAGTTTACTTTTTAGGCAGAACAAAAGCAACTGTCACTGAGGTTTTAAACCTTTAAACAACTTGATTTATTGCCCATAGTTATTCTCTCTCCTCTTTTATTTGGAAAAATGTCATCATTCAGTTCCATGCTTGGACTTCAAGAACCAATTAAACTTCTTCACATTCTCATGTCCTGCTCAGATCTAACCCTTGCCTTCTAGTCTTCCTAATGCTGATTAAAGAAATGTCTTTGTCTCATTTGCTCCCATTCCTGATTATTGCTAAACTGCTGCAATATTTGTGCTTTAAGTGTAATAACCACAGTGTTCATCTATCCCTTTCTCTGCAAAGTTTTTTTTTTGAGCTTCATTGTTTTCCTGAGTCATGCAAGAAGATGGCAAATATGTATATTTCATTATTTGCAGATTGAAAATTAGATGATTGAATCTATATGGAGAGAAAGTATGGTGAAATTTTAGAAACGGGAACAGGGGTGGGGATGCTTAGCCCTCCATAAGTTCTTCGACTGCAGTTCCATATAAGGTAAATTTCCCCCCTGAACATGCATGCTAGTCATGTCCAACTCTAGGGGCGGTGCTCATCTCCGTATTGAAGCCAAAGAGCCAGTGTTGTGCAAGTCCGTGGCCATGTGGCTGGCATGGCTGCATGGAAACACTGTTTTACCTTCCCGCTTTTTATGGTGGTGCCTATTTATTTACTTGCATTTTACATGCTTCCGAACTGCTAGGTTGGCAGGAGCTGGGGTTAACAGCGGGAGCTCACTCCACTGCGTGGCACACAGGATTCGAGCTGTCGAGCTGCCAACTTTGCAGCTGACTGTTTTGGTGCCTTAGTCCACTGAGCCACCACACAGTTCCATATAGCCCTGGTCAAAATGATTGCAATATGTGAGTTTCAGTACAACAGTATCTCAAGAGCCACACGTTCATCATCCCTTAGTTAATTATCTCTTCTCTGTCTTTACATCTGGAAAGACTCACATTCAAATTCTCCTTCAGCCATGAGGCTTACTAATGATGCTGGTCTAGTCACTGTTTCTCTTCCTAACATACTTGAAAGAATTTTTAGGATAATATGTCATCTAGACCTAGTCATGCCCTAACCCTTGACTAGGCAAAGAAGGAATTGTGTCACACGACAGGGAGAATTCCAAAGCTGTGATAGCCGTAGTGTCAAGGAGATTCTGAAATACTCGCTCTTTAGGAGCGTCTCAAGTTTAACACAGTAAGGCCGAATGGCAGTCAAGGGGATGTCAGAATCAGATGCAATGGCTTCCTCTGCATGACAGTGACACATCTACTCAGCGAGATCTTAGGTTCAGTGGCATATCCAGGATTTGCATTATTCCAGCAACCAATGGACCATAGACTTACATAATCTGATCCCCTTGGCTCTAGTCAGGCCCAGCTGCAACTGATTGGGCAGCCTTCAGAACTCCCCAGAGCCTGGAATTATAGAAGAAAATAAAGCATTACAGCTGAGAACCATTCTTTCTAAGCTGAATATTCCACTCTTCCATTCTTGCTATTGTTTTCTTCCCCAACTGGCACCAGGTATACCATTTCCTTTGGCCAGCCACAGACTTTACAGGCTTAAGGGGATTTTAAACACTTTTTTGTACTTTTTAGTACTTTTTATACCCTGGAGTTTTTCTGAACACAACAATATTTGGTCGTGTTTCTGATTTGCCCTATTTTATTTATTTATTTTTTTGGGCTGTAATCCTGTTAAGGCATCACTTATTTTTTGCTGTTAGAAGGATTTATGTTCAAAGTCATATTGACAGGCTAAGAGTTCATTTGTTAGGTAAGGTACACAGCTATAAGGCAATGCCTGTTCTAATACCATCTTGAGTTAAATTTATACTTTACATTTCCCTCAAGGATTTCAAGGTGGCCAGCATAATACTCTGCCATGTTCAATGCTGTTATGCTTGCTGCAAGCTCAAATCAGGATAGCTGCTCCTCAGATGACTTCCCTCAAGCCACAGAGTACAGAGCACCTATTCCCTGACAGTTCCACCACTACCCCAGGCAATCCTGATATATTGGAATGTTCCAGACTATCCAATGCAACCAGGCAAAGTTGCACTGGATAGTCTGGAGAGATTCACATTCCAGCTCCATGCCTTAGCCACAGCAGCAGACTCAGAGGGGAGATTCCATCTACTTCCCAGGTAGAATGAATTTAAAGATCAGAAGCTTCAAACAGTCATTCTTGCATAGCTTGTATCAGAGAAAGTCTCAGGAAAGTCAGGGTTACCTTGATCTGTATTTCAATAACTCCTTTAAAAGGAAGAAGCACTTTGCAATGTCTGGTTGCATGCCCCATTTTTTTATTTTTTTAATAATACAGTAAACAGGAATATGGGCATAAACAGAGTGTTGGAGCAGTTCTTCAGCTGCCCCTTGAAAATTTCTGTAGAGTTTCCAAGGAGCAGCTGAATTAAGGAGCACACTTCAGCAGATGTAAGAATTTGTGTTCATTCCGAAAATGTATTTAGACAACAGGCTAGACTACGAAGTCATATATTGCAAGTATGTGCCAAATAACACTTGTTTGAAGGGGTGATAGGAGAGCAGCAATTTTATTTTGCAAAATGACATGTTGTGTCATTATTTCTTCACCATAACAAGTAATATTCATAGTAACTAGAACTAGGGGGCACTCCATGAAACTTTTGGGTGCTAGATCTCAAAGAAATGAGAGTATTTTTTCACCCAGAGGATCACTGGCCTATGGAACTCTCTGTCAGAAGAAGTGGTGACAGCTGTCAGCCTTGACAGCTTTAAGAAAGGATTAGACAAGTATATGGAGAACAAGGATATCAATGGCTATCATTGTGGATGCCTAAGGACAACCTCCAGGTTAGAGAGATAGGCTGGATATCTCTCAATGCCATTTGCAGGGAATCTTAAGCAGGTGAAGACATCTGCTTGGGAATATCCTGGAGCAAATGGCGAGCCACTGTGTGAGACAGAATTCTGGACTGGATGGGTCATGTCCTGTTCCAGCAAGGCTGTTCTTATGTTCTTATATTATTATGTAAGGAAATGATGACACTACATGTTAGTTGTTTGCTTGTTTACATTTTGCTACTAAAGTATTGTTCTGGTGGGGGTTTTCAGAAAAAAGTGCACCTTTTAAATTTGTAAAAAAATTAAATTTTAATACAATTAACTTTAAAGTACAGTGGACCCTCATATAACAAACAGTTTGCATAACATAAAATATGTACAACATAAAAAATTTCCAGAAATAGGGGACATTTGCTTAACAGAATCATCTATGGGGCAAATCCCTACAACATAAAATTGGTTGTGATTACTCTGTTTTCAATGCATTCCTAGGGAAATTTGTATAAAGGAAAATTTGCTTAACATAATTTCATTTGGAACGAATTAATTCCTTCATACAAGGTACCACTGTAACTGAAAAGTAACATACTAGTATTGCATTATCCCTTTCAGTAATGAACAATTTTAACAAATTAGTATGAGAAGGTTGGATCAGTGAACATCCCATTTGGAGAGCTGTCCCTCCCCTCAGAAAAAAAGGGAGAAACCGGAGAATTACAAGAGATAGGAACCTTGGGACACATCAGAAAAAGAAACTGATGGGGCAAAGAGAGGAATAAAAAACCTGGGAGAGAAGATAGACAAACCCAAGGTAGAACAGGAGAAAAGGATTGAAAATCACAGAGAGGAGAAAGAGGAGTTGTTAAAAGAGGTTGGGGAGCTGGGAGAGAAAATGTGTTTGAGGAAGAGGGAAGAGAAGAAGAAGGGGAAACAGGATTAATTAAGAAGGGGAGAGAAGGAAGAAGGAGGTAGAGTCAGGACAGGTGGATTTTAAGAGATGAAGAGAACCTTTGCCTCCTGGATGGAAATGGCTTTTGGTAGTGAATCCCTGGACTAAGAAATGGGGTGAAATTATGGTTCCACAATAGGATGCTGAAAGAAAGAAGAGAAAAAGAAAACAGGAAGAGATTTCATACTGAGACGAAAAGGAAGCATGTATGTGGGGAAGACAGATTAGGTAGGAGAGGCCAAAATAGACCATGAAAAACAGGAAATAGAGAAATGGCAGTGTTCCCTGGGGAAGGTGACTGGCAAGAATCCGACCCATGGGGGAGGCTTAGAGAAGAAGAAAAATTATCCCAGTCTCTTCACCCAGACCTCATTCCCCTTGGTATCAACACCCACTCACAGAGAAAATCAACTGTTTTCTGTAGAAGAGCATAAAGTTGTGAAGGAACCTCATTTTTTTTGGAACAAGAAATTAACCCCTGATGCTGTGTATAACTAGGAGCAGTTAAACATTATGGTTGATGTTAATTTTTTTTAAGATCTAAAAGATACTTTTAAAATATGTTTTACTTGTTTGCAATTTATTGACATGAAGTTTTAGCTCTATGTGGAGGGGCCCTGTTTATTTGTTTCCTTGCATAAGCTTGTATGTGTGTAAAGAAGTCAAGTGAGGGTTGTGGCGATGCAGAAGACTTAGGTGGTTACTTCATGTCCTTCCTCGAGCTGAGGTGAACTTGCCTCTGTGTTGAAATCGGTTTTCAACACGGATCAAGAAGTGGATTGAAAAGATTCCCGAGCTCCAGGATGGGAATCTCTCACCCCGCTTGGAGTGCAGTTCAGGGGGCGTGGTCGGAGTGAACTCGGATTGACCCCACAAGGACGTGAGGTTCCGTTCCTTTGAACTCGGATTGACCCCACAAGGATATAAGGTTATGTTCCTTCGAACTCGGATTGACCCCACGAGGACGTGAGGTTACATTCCTTCAAACCGGTCTCTAGCGGGGCCGCGAACTGCAGCGAGAGGGACATGAAGTATCAGCCTTAGATGTAGGCAATGAGAAGAATTAACATCTGTAAATCAGGAGCCCCGTGGTGCAGTGGTTAAATGCCTGTACTGCAGGTAAAACTGTGCTCACAACCTGGGGTTTAATCCCAGGTAGCAGGCACATGGTCGACTTAGCCTTCCATCCTTCCGAGGTCGGTAAAATGAGTACCCAGCTTGCTGGGGGGGGGGCAATGTGTAGCCTGCATACTGTAAATAAAACTGTAAACTGCCCAGAGACTACTTGAAGTAGTATGGGGCTGTATATAAGCAGAACACTTTGCTTTGCTTTGCTTTGTTAGCTGAAACAGCACATAACATGAGTACTTAGCAGCAGGACCCTGGACAGCTCTTAATGGCAAGGCAGAAAAATATACAATTCAAATAGATTTTATCCAAGGAATGCTAGGATCCAATGCAGCTTCTTCCCAGCCCTACTAATTCATTAAATTTCTGCCACCTTCTAAGATGGATGAAGATACCTAAAGGAGCAGCCCCTATACCTCTAGTCCTGTTTTCTATCACTGCTGAACTGTGTCTAGCTGAATAAACTGGTGGATTTTCAGCCATGGCAATCAGAGAGTTCTTTGAGTAAAAGTTTTGGTTGTTTCCATAGTTCTCAGGATGGGTGGATATGTATTCAGGAAGTCCAAATTTTATATTACTGTTCAAATATGTATCTGATATCTCCACAATCTATGCAATCAGATCTTGTTGTTGTTGTTGTTGTTCAGTCGTTCAGTCATGTCCGACTCTTCGTGACCCCATGGACCAGAGCTCCCCAGGCCTTCCTGTCCTCCACTGCCTCCCGGAGTTTTGTCAAATTCATATTGGTTGCATCGATGACACCGTCCAACCATCTCATTCTCTGCCATCCTCTTTTCCTTTTGCCTTCAATCTTTCCCAACATCAGGGACTTTTCCAAGGAGTCCTCTCTTCTCATGAGGTGGCCAAAGTACTGGAACCTCAGCTTCAAAATCTGTTCTTCCAGTGAACATTCGGGGTTGATTTCTTTCAGAATGGATAGGTTTGATCTCCTTGCAGTCCAGGGGACTCTCAAGACTCTCCTCCAGCACCACAGCTCAAAAGCATCAATTCTGCAGCAATCAGCCTTCTTTATAGTCCAGCTTTCACTTCCATACATCACTACTGGAAAAACCATAGGTTTGACTATCCTGACCTTCGTTGGCAAAGTGATGTCTCTGCTCTTTAGGATGCTATCTAGGCTTGCTGCAGTCACCATCTGCAGTGATCAAGGAGCCCAAGAAAATAAACTCTGTCATTGCCTCCATTTCTTCCCCTTCTATTTGCCAGGAGGTGATGGGACCGGTGGCCATGATCTTAGTTTTTTTTAATGTTGAGTTTCAGCCCATTTTTTTTTCACTCTCCTCTTTCACCCTCATTAAGAGGTTCTTTAATTCCTCCTCACTCTCTGCTATTAGAGTAGTATCATCTGCGTATCTGAGGTTGTTGATATTTCTTCCGGCAATCTTAATTCTGGCTTGTGATTCATCCAGACCTGCCTTTCTCATGATGTATTCTGCATATAAGTTAAATAGGCAAGGTGACAGTACAGCCTTGTCGTACTCCTTTCCCAATTCTAAACCAGTCAGTTGTTCCATATCCAGTTCTGACGGTTGCTGCTTTTCACACATATAGATTTCTTAGGAGACAGATAAGGTGGTCAGGCACTCCCATTCCTTTAAGGACTTGCTGTAGTTTGTTGTGGTCTACACAGTCAAAGGCTTTGGCATAGTCAATGAAGCAGAAGTAGATGTTTTTCTGGAACTCTCTGGCTTTCTCCATAATCCAGCGCATGTTGGCGATTTGATCTCTAGTTCCTCTGCTCCTTCGAAATCCAGCTTGTACTTCTGGAAGTTCTCTTTCCACATACTGCTGAAGCCTGCCTTGTAGAATTTTGAGCATAACCTTGCTAACGTGTGAAATGAGTGCAATTGTGCGATAGTTGGAGAATTCTTTGGCGTTTCCTTTCTTTGGGATTGGGGTGTAGACCGATCTTTTCCAGTCCTATGGCCACTGCTGGGTTTTCCAAATTTGCTGGCATATCGTATGCAGCACCTTTACAGCATCCTCTTTTAAGATTTTAAAGAGTTCAATTGGAATGCCGTCACCTCCACTGGCCTTGTTGTTTGCAATGCTTTCTAAGGCCCACTTCACTTCGCTTTCCAGGATGTCTGGCTCCAGGTCAGCAACTACGCTATCTTGGTTATCAGGGACATCCAGATCTTTCTCATATAATTTGTCTGTATATTACTGCCATCTCTTCTTGATCTCTTCTGCTTCAGTTAGGTCCCTACCATTTTTGTCCTTTATCATATCCATCTTTGCACAAAATGCCCCTTTAATACCTCCAATTTTCTTGAATAGATCTCTGGTTTTTCCTTTTCTGTTGTTTTCCTCTATTTCTTTGCACTGTTCATTCAAGAAGGCTGCCCTGTCTCTCCTTGCTATTCTTTGGAAGTCTGCATTCAATTTTCTCCCTTGCATTCTCCTTTTCTCCCTTGCATTTTGCATCCCTTCTCTCCTCCGCTATTTGTAGACCCTCCTTGGACAACCACTTTGCTTCCTTGCATTTTCTTTTCTTTGGAATAGTTTTCATTGCAGCCTCCTGTACAATGTTACAAGCCTCCATCCATAGTTCTTCAGGTGTTCTGTCCACTAAATCTAGTTCCTTGAATCTATTCTTCACTTCCACTGTGTATTCATATGGGATTTGACTTAGATTATACCTGACTGGCCCAATGGTCTTCCCTACTTTCTTCAGTTTAAGTTGAATTTTGAAATAAGAAGCTGATGATCTGAGCCACAGTCAGCACCAGGTCTTGTTTTTGCTGACTGTATAGAGCTCCTCCATCTTTGGCTGCAGAGAACATAATCAATCTAATTCCGGTATTGTCCATCTGGTGATGTCTATGTGTAGAGTCGCCTTTTGTGTTGTTGGAAAAGAGTGTTTGCAATGACCAGCTTGTTCTCTTGACAAAACTCAAATAGCCTTTGCCCTTCTTCATTTGGAACTCCAAGGCCAAACTTGCCAGTTATTCCTTTTATCACTTGACTCCCTACTTTAGCATTCCAATCCCCTATGATGAGAAGAACATCTTTCTTTGGTGTCAGTTCTAGAGGTTCTTGTAAGTCTTCATAAAATTGGTCAGTCTTAGACTTTTCAGCACTGGTAGTTGGTGCATAAACTTGGATTACTGTGATGTTGAAAGGACTGCCTTGGAATCATACCAAAATCATTCTATCATTTTTAGGTTGTATCCCAGCACTGCTTTTCTCACTCTATTGTTGACTATGAGGGCTACTCCATTTATTCTATGGGATTCTTGCCCACAGTAGTAGATGTGGTAGTCATCTGAACTGAATTCACCCATTCCTGTCCATTTAAGTTCACTGATGCCCAAGATGTCAATGTTTATTCTTGCCATCTCACGTTTGACCACATCCAGCTTACCCTGGTTCATAGATCTCACATTCCAGGTTCCTATGCAGTATATTTCTTTGCAACATTGGACTTTCCTTTCTCTTCCAGGCACATCTGCAGCTGAGCGTCCTTTCGGCTTTGGCCCAGCCACTTCATTAGCTCTGGAGCTACTTGTACTTGTCCCCTGCTCTTCCTCAGTAGCATGTTGGACGCCTTCCGACCTGAGGGGCTCATCTTCCAGCATCATATCTTTTAGCCTTTTGTTTCTGACCATGGGATGTTCTTGGCAGGGATACTGGGGTGGCTTGCCAGTTCCTACCCCAGGAAGTCTTATTACAGGCCTCATTGTCACCAGTGTAATTAGCCTTACAATGATGAAAGCACAGTTCAGCCTGTTTTAGATCTTAGGGCTCCTCAGAATTTGCATGCTGCTTTCACCTCAACTTTAGGCCACACCACAAAAGGGATTTAAGTGGAAGTATGAAATTGGCATGTACTTATGTCCTTTTGCTTTTGAACAGCTGAAGATTACATTAAAATTTCTAGGCACTCACAATCAGAGATGTTTTACCTTTTTATCTTGAAATAAATTGTTCTCACATTTTGGCTGTACAGAAAGCAACAATATCTGTATCTGTTGTACTGCATTCCTC
Organism: Phrynocephalus versicolor; assembly: GCA_023846285.1. NCBI lineage: Eukaryota > Metazoa > Chordata > Lepidosauria > Squamata > Agamidae > Phrynocephalus > Phrynocephalus versicolor. The sequence goes on from JAHTLZ010003526.1 coordinate 37,486,512, forward strand.
TGTAATGATTTCCATCACAGACAATGAGAGCTTGGGTAGTTAATTATTCACTTAAATCTGCTGTAGATCAGCAGCAAAATGTCTATTTCCCTTCCCTATGAGAATAGACTTTTTACTGGAGATGGAGAAAGAATGTTTATGTTGTTTCCAAAGTAAGCACTCTACCACATTGTGATAGCCAGAAAGTGACAAAAACAAAAGGATGTAAATTGACCCAACAGCTATTGCCTCATTAGTAAGAAGATCATGACCAACCTTGAAATGCAGCATCTATAGATATCACACCTCACCGAAAGGCACAGTCAGATACTATGTCTTTCTTCTCCATGACATACAGTAAGGAGCTGGCTAAAACCTAGCTGGAAATGGGAATAAGCAAACAGTGTTGTAGTACCATCTGAGATATAAAAGTAGAATTGTAAGTTGCAGAGCAGATGTATGTTCCAGTATAAATAAATACATTCAATGCATATTACTTTGGATTAGTCTTAGTCTAATATAGGACAGTGCCAGAAATGCAGAGTGCTCATTTTTCCTAGTCCCACTGAAACAAATGAAGTTTCTGTGGAAGAAATACTACATAAATTGTCAAAATTAATCATAGTAATTTTGAAACTGCTTCTGTGACCTCTTGCTTCATACAGTGACACCTGAATAATTAATGTAATAGCTTTGGTGGGGAAATTAACTGAAGTAATTTAAACATTACTGTCATGTTAATGCCTTCTCACAGTAATAACATACTTCATTTTCTTTACATGAGATTCATTTTAGTGTTATAGCAATGCCATGCATATTTGACCCTCATAAAATATAATTACAAGGGTTTTTTTCATATAGCAAAAATAATATATTTTTCTAGCACTGAACTGTTACTGTATTCATATTTTTTTCTTTTTTCTTTAAAGTCAAGATTAGTTTTGCTATTATGGAAACATCTGGTGACGCATATAGCTTAGACTTCACCAGAAGTAGGTGGGAGATCTTGCACTTCCCAGATTGTTCTCCAACTCAGAATGCTTGGGTGCACTGCAAATTTAGAAACACTTCCCTAAGACATTCGTCGCTCATAATTTAAACTGGGTATGCATAGTTGAGCAACAGATCCAGGAAAGCATAGTTGTTCATTATTTATAGTCACTCAATAGGGACATCAGACAATGAAAACACACTGCAAGAAGTGTGGCACCAATATAAAAACTCTGATGACTATGCACAGAGGAATAAACAGGTAGAAGCAATTCACTAGAAATCTAAACTTGACTGAATTCCCCTGTATCTGAAAAGGAGTTCACTTCTTGAAAACTAATGGAATATACCAGTGTTTGGGAAGAAATTGTTCGGGACTTCAGTGAATGCTGATGGCCAGAGATACCAGAACACAGACATTTATAATTCCAGTAGTTTCCTAGGAAGTCTGTTTTTTGTTTTGAATAAAAACAAACAAACAAGCAAGCAACAGCAACATGACTCCCATGAAACTCTGAATAAGCAAATTGCAGGACAAGTGCTTGGTTAGAGAGAGAGAGAGAGAGAGAGAGAGAGAGAGAGAGAGAGAGAGAGAGAGAGAGAGAGACTTTATTGTCATTGTACATAAGTACAACAAAATTAAATGCTATCCCAGGTGTCAAAAACTGACATTAAAATGAAAAATAATCTCTGCCAGAGAAGAGTTCCCATAAACAGAAGCAAGGTTCGGTCTATAGTTGGTAATAAGATGGATCCCCTGCCACACCTGCCTTGTGTCATTACTACTGAAGTTGTCCCACAAAACTGAAGGAACAGCATTGTTCTTTGAAGCATGATGTTGTCACAAACAGCAAGGAGTATGCTTTTTTAACCCCCCCCCTTCCAATCGGTGAGGCCAATATTACAGGGTAATATAGATAAGCATCCAACCATGATGATAAAGCTTATTCCTCTTCTGCCTGAGAGCACAATTCTGGAACCTCTTGACATGTATCAAGTCTGAGTTCACTGCAAATTAACTGGAGTGCTATTTTATAGATCAGTAGAAGGAAAAGTGACCCCTATAAAAATGACAATGAGACATAAGAACAGGACTGTATATGGGCTGTTTCTTTGATATTTGCAAAGAGCAGTACTGCCTCATTCTGAATACTTATTTGACATCATGAAACAATAGCTTCCCTTCCATCCAGCTGCAGGAGAGGAATAAAGAAAACAGGGCCATTTCAAGAGCTTTGCTAAAACACCAACTCTTTTAGGTTCCTTCACTCCTTGAAGGTTTATCAGTTAAACATTATAGGAACAGATATTAAAATTTAAGAATGGGTGCAAGAATTTGCTTTACTATTTAGTTGTTGGGACTTTATATGTGTTCAAGAGTAAAAATATAAGATTCTGTCTCTAACTTGCAAGGTACCTGCTATGTGTTAGATCCATGTGAGACACATAACTAGGAATGCAAATGGTTGAGTGACTGGCAATAACCTAGAACCTCATCATATAGTTGTGGCACTTTGTATGATTTCTCTTACGTATGCGTAAAAATTCACCAGCACTTTGACTAGTACAATGCTTTTTGAAATTAATCAATTCTCTGGGACATTTTGTATTACAAAAAATTCATAAACTGAAGTGTGCTTGTGGTGAAAAGGGTAAAACAAGTATGAATATTCATGACTCTGTCTTGAATAGCCAATCACCAAGCTGGTGGGAGTTGTTAAGAATGTTATATATTAGAACCTAATGGGTGATAGACAGTTCAGTTTGTGTTAGAGCTGAGAGGAGTTCAGTTCAGTTAAGAGAGCTGAGAGTCATTTTAGATTGTCAGTTGGTCAGGTGGGAGATCCTGCCACTGAAAAGGGTCTGGTTTATAAAGGAAACACATTATTATAAGAATTAATGTATGCAATACAATAACATCGGCTAAAGCTATCATAACACTGAGCATCTAATTGTAAACTAATAAATGTTTCATGTTTTGTCTTAAAACTATATAACCTGGTGTGACTCTCTCAAATACATATGTGTCCAGTTAATCTGGTGGTGGCAGTGAGTGGAAACCCAGTGTGTGTAAGGGGCACATCACAGTTGTTCCAATGGGAATGCATAGAAAACCAATTAATCCATTCTGGGGGTCAGAAACCTCCTCCCCCCAAACAAAATGCATCACACACAGTAAGAGGCATGCACAGGGGGGGGGGAACCTCTCCCATAATGCATAACACACAGTAAAAGGTGTGCATATCAGATCCCTTACACAATGAATAATACACAGTAAAAGCCATACAAATGACAAAGCTCAGCTTCCTACCTTTCCACTGCTTGAGAAATGCACCCAAAAGTTTGAAAAAGTCCAAAAACTGCTGCAAAAAACTCAATGCAAAAACTGCTCCAACCCCTCCCACACCTCCACACTCGATGTCACATACTACCCACAAACCATGGGGGCACAATGTATCCTAGGTACACTATTTTTGCAATGCCTTATGAGAAATGCAAACCGGTGTGGGAGACCTTGGTTTACAAATGTTTGCAAACCAAGGCATTGTATTTCCTATGGGTTTTCATTTTGTAAACCAAAAATCTCATTAATCGAGGTGTACATAAACCAGGGTGCCACTGTATAAATCTTTCATTTAACAAACGTTAAATTCATGGATATAGTAAAATTACAAGGTGGTTTTTAATTGACATTGTTTAGACCAAAAATGTTAGTTTTCCAACCTTGTATAAACAACAAATAGACTTGCCAGGAAAAATAATAACAATGGTGAAGAAAGTGGTGTAATTTGCCTTCTATTCTGACAGCCAGGACTAACTACTTTGAAAATGCTTTAACATTTTACTTTTAGGTTGAGTGGGACTGGCTGTCAAATTCTTTTTATTTAATACCCCTTTCCTGCCAGCATCTAAAAAGCACAATCAGTGCATCCATCAAACAGAGATGTGGCCACACCTCTAGTAGGAATGACTTTTTCCCTATTTCTTTTTTGTCAATCAACTACTCGCTACCAGCAAAATTCGGAATTCAGTATTTTAATACTGTTCTTTAATATTTTGGAAAGTATATGATCAGAAAATTGATTTTAAAAATAAAGGGCTAATACCAAACAAAAGAAGATTATAGATCAGAAAATCAGCAGTACACCTCCATTTGAAGGACAAAGGGCACTCTTTCAAAGATAAGGATGTACACATATTAGACAAAGAAGAGAGGTGGTTTGAGAGATGAGTAAGGGAAGCCATTCATGTCAGCATTGAAAACCCCTCCCTCAACAGAGGTGGTGGGCTCCGGAATAGTCTATCTGCTACTTATCAGGCTGTGCTTTCCAAAGTACCCAGACAAATCAAAAAGCCTTCACCACCAAGGCTGTAGATAACAACCCATTCTTGATGGGTTTCAGCACTTTAAGCCATTGTTCACCTTAAGGCTATGGATACTATTGTCTCCCTAACGAGCCTATTCAGGGCATTGTTCATCTTATGAGCCTAATTCAGATCAGGGTGACAAGAGGTCAAAGCTGACTGTAAGATGGAGTACTTGCACTAGCCGTATTCAGACCGATGAAGCTGTTTGGATGAACAGCGAAACATTTCTATCTCTCAAAAAAGAAGTCCAGTAGCCATGACTCAACTTCCAGATGGATCAGAAAAGCATCTAGGAATACACATTTAGTGCATTGACCATGTCTCTTAAAGGAAATAGACAACAATGGCAGAATATGAATGACCTCTAAGAGTGGACTCTCTGATTCACAAACAGGTTGGCCAAAAAAGATTTTTATAACAGAAGGTGAGAGTCAAAATGAACTAACTGCTCTGTGTTGGGAGATGATAGAACCACTCTTCAGAAGGGCCTTGCACATTTATTACACAGTATTCTGAAATCATAATATCTCAGATGATTGCATACTATGTAAGTTAATTGACTGCTTTGTCATGTTCCTATTCTATTTTAATTAGTTTCCATATCATATCCATATTGCCTTTATCAGTTTGCTTCATCGGTTTCAAGAACTGTAGAAATTCAATAACAGCCAGGTAACTCAGTCTCCACCTCACTTATTCTCCTTCCCTATTAACTCATGAGAGGAGCAGATTATGAATGAATGCATGTTTATGATTGAAACTGACTGTTCAGTCTTTAGTAATGTAGTGGGAGTAAAGGCATGATTTGGAGCTTGTTGTTGTAATATGAATGCTTGGACTGCACAGTGAAGGTCTCTGACAGAGTTAGAAGGCTGAGTGCAGAGAAGGAGGATGAGAACAGATATTTTAAAATTAACTATTGTGAGTTCGTAGGTCAATTTTGACTTTTGGTGAGCCTTTCTAGGTTTTTCTAGGTAAAGATTACAGAGAAGTGATTAAACATTCCTGTCTTCTGAGAGAATCGTGATTAAACATTCCTGTCTTCTGAGAGAATCCGAGGACTACAAAGGTTGCCCAAGGCTACACAGGGTCATTTTTTGAACACCCGACACTTAGTTCCGCAACCAGATACCTAACTCATTTGAGCTGTCAAACCAGAATTGCATTGCAATTTCTCTCTTTCTCTCTTTTTAAAATGTATTCTGTTCTAATTATTTCAGACTTTAAGATACCAGATGGAAACCATTTTTGGTACAGTATGATTGTTTTCAGTGTATATATAATATACATAGCTTAACTATATGCATAGTATGTACAGTTGAACTGATATAGGGAAATCTCTACAATGCTTAAAAATCTTCTACGTAGTAATATCAACAGTGACCAATGCTGTGGAATACATTGGTATGGAGAAGCAGCTGGCTATTATAACAGCATAAATGGCCTAAATTAGATTGTGTAATTTGTCCTGAATATTTTTTTCTACAATTAGATTTCCTCTCCCTGGTAAATTAAAAATCCTTGAGTGCATTAGTATGTCAGGTCCTTAAAGTCAGCTTCAGCCAGAACTATGCATTGCTACAAGTGCATGAGTGGCTAGTGTGACAGTACTGATGTTAAAAAGTAGGTCACAGGCTTTTCTCTGCAGACCACAATGGGAAATGTCAAAAGAGCAGTTTGATATCTACATTGAGGTTGCTCTGTAATTTGTGTCTGACAGTTTTGTGTTTGACTGCAGTTCAAAAGCGCTAGGTTGCGACATAACTAATATCTGGTTATGGAAGGGGCAATTCTTAAATGTGAGCCCTTTAATCTTAGATCTTGAAATCATTCAGAACCTGGTATATATCGCAAGATCTCAGAGCGAGTTACAAATGTCTTAAAACATAGGACATTTAAAACAATTTAAAATAAAACAGCACAAAATTAAAACACTGACACTTTTGAAATATTAACATTAAAAGCACTAAAAACATTGTACTAAAATCTATGCAGGCCATTATCCTCAATGATCAAAGGCTCTAATAAATAAGTATTCCTTGATTTAGAACTGGCATGGTGCCAGTGCCAGTGTCAAATGAGCCGCAAAGGGGGGGGGACTATTCCACAACTGGGGAGCCATGGCAGAAAAAGTCATTCCCCAGGTCTCCACTGTAATGAACTGTTCTCAATAGTGGGACATGGAATGTGCCCTCCCCCACAGATTAGAGCGATGTAATAGTTTTGTATCAGGAGAGGCACTCCTTCAAATATCCATGTCCCAAACCATTTAGTCCTTTATAATGTCATTCTCCACTCACTGAACTCAAACCATAAGCATATTGGCAGCCAATGAGAATCATTTGGAATGTGAGTCCTGAACGATATTCTTGTTAGCTATTGCACCTGCTCTAGCATCTGTGTCATCATGAAGGGTATCCCCACACAGAGTGTATTGTAGTAGTCGAAGAAGTTACCAGTGCATGGACTACTGTGGCTAGGTTATCCCCATCCATGAATGGCCATAGCTGATGAACTAGTTTAAGCTGATCCCAGCTGATCCCAGCAATCTGAGCCACTGAACTTGCACAAATCTAGGAATTGTAGATGGGCACAAAATGAACAATTTTTCGTTTCCATTTTTGTTTTTTCATTTTGTTACGCAACGAAATGACAAATGAATTTTGTCTCTAAAATGAAACGAAACGAACAGAAACACCGGAAAGTTTGTCGTGCGTTTCGTTTGCGTTACTGCAATATGTGTGAATTGCTTAAAATGCTAAAAAAAATCAGAAAAAATGAAATTAATGGTAACGAAATTGTAAGAAAACAAACAAAAATGAACATGAAAACGAATTTTTGCAAACTTTCGCGAAAAACGGAAATGAACCGAAATGGACCCTCCAAACGACAAATGACAAATGAAATGCCATTTGCTTGATTCGTGCCCATCTCTACTAGGAATACCCTCAAACAATGCACCTGCTCCTTGAGAGAAAATGCAACTCAGTAGAGAACAGGCCTGTCTCCTATTGACACCATTGATAGAAAATCATAGGCTTGAAATCAGTGTAGTTTTTAATGACAAAATGCTGAAATGCAAACTAGAATAATTCTCATGCACATGTGAGCCTTTATTCCTATACATCACCAACTTGACCTGGAATGGAAAAAAAATTCTGTTATCTCCTATACTTTCAAGATTGCCTAAGAGCCTATCCACCATAGCTGACTGCTGTAAAACAAACACTCACCTTTTGCTTTATTTTAAGAAAGACAATCTCTTAACAGATGTTTGCAGAGAGCACTGCCCAGCTTCCAAACATCTCTGCCCCTCTTCACCTCACTCATCAAGTCCATGAGCTACAAATGTCTGCCCTAGGCTCTTTACATCTCACTTAGCACAGGGTCCTACGAAACCTAGGGCAGGCTCTGTCAGATGCTGTACAAAATAGAAGAAAACTGCCAGATAACATTATGTTTCTTTTTAATATGTAGTCCAAAGAGCTTTCCATGAGAGCATTCTTGGCTAATGAACTCTAGGGCATTGTAGATTTGAATGGTTTTTTTCTTCAGGCTGTAACTGACCTGGTCCATTATTATCTGTAAATCTAATTGAGCTCCTATTTTGGAAAGTCTCTCCTTCCCTCCTAATTTTTGGACACATTCATTCAATGTATGTATGTCTTATCACTAGTTCCTGTTGTCTTTTTGGCTAGATCTGTCTGCTTTTCTGGTTAAAAATCTTCTATATTTTGTCCTTTTTGTTTGCTCCCAAAGGAAATGAGCTTTTTTTTTCTTTTTTGTGCTTTCTAACCATATGATGTTATTTATTATGAAGGGGGAGGATTGTGACATTAAGATAATTTTAGTTAAACTACAGAATTGGAAGACATACAGGATTGTTTGCTTCTAACGTACCAAAGGGAGTCTCTATAGAATCCTCATACAGAACACAAGAAAATAATTCTACTAATTATTTTAAGGCATTCTCAGCATAAAGGAGCAGTTGTTGCAAATTGAGTTCAGTTCCCTGCATGTATTTCTATGTTAGGAGTCAGCAGAAATGATTATATCAAATTAAGCTTTGTTGCTATTTTATTTCTCAATGAAATGCAGCAGTCTGTGACAGAAGTTATCTGGGAGCTAGCGAACCTTTTAAAAATATTACTGTGTGGAATTTCTCTTATGTCTTTCCTGCATAATATTTCTTTTTGCCCTCTCTCATGCCATTTGTATTATTAATGTGCAGAAATAGTGACAAAAGCTTCATTGATATAGTAAAAGGGTTGTCCTGGTTTAAATTTGGGAGTTTCTTTTGTTGTTCAGCTAATTGATTTAATCAGTTCATTACTCTGATTTATCCTTTTACCTAGTGAAGCCAAACATGTTAACAAATAAAAGCATCAATCACAGAAAATGAGAGGAAATAATCTTTTAAAAGATAAAATAATGTCTGTAGCGGAGGGTTTGAGATACAGACAAACAGGAGGAAAGGTAAGAATAAGTGTATCTAATAGAAAGTTGCAAAATAAATGTTGGTGATAAAATATAAATGCTACTTTACGCCATACAATTGATGTAGACACCCCAGAGTAATCCAGATTACAAATATCAGGAGATATAGAGGGGTGTTTTTTTTACAGGTGAAAATAATCTGAGTGATCTCTCCCAGGAGAAAAGATGAAGAAGTAATCCTACAGATAAGAAAACCAACTAGCAAGAAGAGAGAGATATAAGAGGAAGCCATGAAGGAAGACCTATGGGAGGCATACATGAGATGGCTAGCTGTAGTGGAAGGAGCAAGAGGGGTAAAGGATGTGTGGAGACTTTTTAAACTAGCAGTGAGAGGATTAGTAAAGATTTCAACCAAGAATAATGCAAATAGAGTACTGAGAGTAGAATTATTCTAGGTTCCTTACTATTCTGTCTCTGACAGTAGAAGAAGCTCCAGTAATTTGTTAGAAGGAAAGTATTAACTGGGTTTGAAAAAAAATAAAAATTGGTAGCACTTATACATGGCTGAATGTGTCAGGGAAGGAACTAGGGGAAATGGATCAACAAAATGTTTGAGAGTGGGCAAAAAAGTTGTCAACAAGGGATTTTGAGAAAAATGCACCTAGGAAAAAGTAGATTGATTAGACAAGGAGAACATGGTAGTTATGCAACCCAGTGGGCCTGCAGAAAAGAGGAAAGATTTCAGAAAAATAAAGGAAGAAGTTTAAATTTGGGTCCATGTGTACGCTAAGCCTCAGGATTCTCACTCACTGTCTCTATGCCTTAAAACCCCTCTACATTATCAAAGTCATGGAAGCCCGTTTAACAATCATATGCAAGTTTGCTATGGAGCCACCAACTCCATGAACAGTCCCAAATCCTTTTTTGAGCCTAGTGCATTTCAACTGGGTTGGCTAAATTCGACAAGGCAATTAGAGTGTGTACATTTTGGTTTTCAGATTTCTGAAGAGCAGTAGAATCCATGCAATGCCACATGTGTCGCAATATGCAAACGCTTATCTAAATAAAGTTATCTTTTTTTCTTGTTTCCCAATTGTTCTTAATAAATTCAGTACAATGCAGGCAACAACTGTATCCTGAATAAATAGACTATGAAAAAAAGGAATCCAAATTTGCAGCAAAACAAGAGTGGGTTTTTTTTGTTTCTTTTACACTAGCTGTATGTTGAGAGAGAGGATGGGCCAATGTTGAAAGAAAAATGGTATCTTAATGTCATATGCAGATTATGTAAGGGTTATGTTTTTGTACTGGCTTAACACATTCAATACTGAGAGTTTTAGACAAAGATGAAAGGTTCCCCACACAACTAATTCTCCATCAATCTAGAAATAATGAAGATCCTCACCATGAAGCAAACAAATCTAAATCTTAATACATAATAATAGTTATGATAAGGATGTCCATAACTCTGAAGATAGCTTAGTGTCTATGTTCTGGGGTCTGCTTAGAATGGGAACTTGAAATTTTTTTTATTTAACTTCATCCAGTTTAGAGAAATAAATCCTGTTACAAGAAGAGTGCTGATGGTGAAATATGTAAACTTTTTGCAGAAAGCTGTCTATTTTAAAAACATCTTCTTTTTCTCTTTCAAGAAGTTGCTTGTGTGGTAATGCATGCACTAAGATTTCTTCTGGTTGCCTAGAAGTTAAGACATTAATCCCCTTGAAATATTAAAGCCTCGCTTCCATAGAAAGAAAGAGAAAATGAATTCAGTGTTCACATTAATTTATCCTTCCATATTTCTTGTTTGAAAGTACTTGTTAGTGAATTTTAAAACTCCATGTGTTTTCATACATTTGACCACACTTTGTCTGTGTTGGAGATAAATAAGTTGGGTGCTCTGGAGCTTTTGGGAAGCAATTCCCAAAATCCTTGACAGTCACACATTGCCATTTTGACTGGAGCTTATGGGAACTGTAATGGAAAACATCTGGGAGGCATATCAATAGATACTCCTGGTCATCTCTGACTGGCTACAGGTCTCCAGGATTCGTTATAAGTCTTTTGCCTAACAGAGATGGAAATATCAGTAATGGATATTGGGATAATTATTTCTTCACAAAATTTAGAGCTGAAATGATTTTACATACATGTTTGAAATCTGGTGCTTCTGATTTCTATTTGAATTTTGAAAAGTTTGGCTTGTATGTGCACATTTGATATCAATGGACAACATTTGGATGCTCTGGATTTGTTGCAGTTTGATGCCCATATGCAGCATCTGGGAGGCATAGCAAGATATACTCCTGGTCAATTGCTACAGGTCTCCAGGATTTGTTGTAGTCTTTCCCTAACACAGAAGAATATATCAGGAATGGAGTTTGTATGTAGCAGGAATCAAATCTGAATTTTTCATGACCTGCTATATGACCTGCTGTTACAACCATTATATTTCACTTATCAGGTAGTGGCAGATATGAAATGCTGCTGCAGGCGGCTGTTGAATAATTGAATAATGGTTGAATCAATTGCAAAATGTAATAAACAATCTTGGGGTGTGATTCTATACTTACATACTATGGTGAAAGCATTACCAATTTACCCAGTAGATTGTATGAGGCTGCACTGTATGACAAAGTTTGTGATCTTCCTCTCCTTTGTTTATTTATTTTATTTAAAATATTTATGTGTCATTTTATCCTAAAGGATCCAAGACAACTTAAAAGAAACAAACTTTAAAACCATGTAATAAGTAATAATAATATACAGTAGTACCTCGTTTAACGTAAGGTTTGTTTAACGTAAAATTCGTACAACGTAAAATTTTTATCCGCCAGCACCCGCCCTTTTAAAAGGAGTCCATGGCCTCTGAACGCCGCCGCCGCTGGCTTACAAAGCCCACCCCCAAGGAAACACCCCCACACAGATCACCAGTGGCTTGCAGAGTCCACCCCCCCAGCAACCCCCCCCCCAGATCTGCCAGAATGCTCTGCTACTCCCCTGCTGACCCGGAGTCTCCCGTTCATCAGCTGGCCAGTGCTGGCTCTGCGCCAGCACCTTGATTGCTGGAAAGGGCTGGGGGTTGAGGCAGGGAGCTGTGCGCGCCCCGTTGTTTGGGTTCCGCCACCGCTGTCTCGTTCAAGCGGCGGCGCGCGTGCGTGTATATGTGCACGAGTGTCCTCTTCCCGCCTTCTTTTTGCCTTTGGTCCCTCAATCAGTGCGGCTGTTGCTGTGCTGGCAGGCATTGGAAGGAGCCGGCCGGCAGGCTGGCTGCTGGCTTGGCTTGGCTTGACTTTGCTCTGCTCGCTCACTCGCTTGCCTCCCCGGCTGTGAATTCCAGGCGTCCACTCCCTTCCTTCCTCCCTCGCCTCCAACCTCCCCACCCCCACCTGCCCACCCCCAGCTCACATCCATTGATAACCTCCGACACAGAGCTGCTCTCCTGCTGCCGTTCTTTCTCCCTCTTGCGTCTACAATCCACCCCCCCGCGCACACACGTGCGCGCGCGCACACACACACACACACCACCGCCACTCCCATGTTTCTCCTCCAAGCCACCGAGGTTGCTCTTGCTGCATCATCATCGACACCCCTCCCCCGCCCCATCCTCCTCCTCCTCCTCCTCCTGGCATGGCGGCGGCGGCACCCAAACGGAGCCGCCAGCAACAGCTTTCTCAGCAGCAGAGTGTGAGGGAGCAGCAGCACGACGGGGCACGCACAGCTCCCTGCCTCCCCCCCAGCCCTTTCCAGTGCTCACGGTGCTGGCGCAGAGCCAGTGCTGGCCAGCTGATGAGCGGGATGCTCCGGCTCAGCAGGGGAGTAGCACAGCGTTCTGACTGATCTCTGGGGGTTGTTGCTGGGGGGGTGGACTCTGCAAGCCACCAGTGATCTGTGTGGGGGTGTTTCCTTGGGGGTGGGCTTTGTAAGCTAGCACTAGTGCCCCTCCTTTCTGGTCCGGTTGTGGGTGGGGGCATAAAGAGCACCCGACTGGACTATGCATTGTAACGGATTAAATCCATTTTCAATGCATTCCTATGGGAAATTGCAATTTGTATAACGGAAAATTTGCATAACGTAATTTTATTTTGAACGAATTAATTCCGTTATACAAGGTACCACTGTATTTTAAAAGTTCTTTCTCTGCTTGCTGCACCTTTAAACTGTCTCCTTCGGCCCAAAGAGCTTTTCCGGTGGACTCCAGAAGCAGAAGAGGCTTTCTCTACTTTGAAAACCCGCTTCACCTCAGAACCCTTGCTCCATTATCCTGATCCACAATTACCCTTCATAGTGGAGGCTGACACATCTAGCATTGCTCTGGGAGCAGTGCTATCTCAACAGGATGATCTCTCCCAAACCCCGCATCCCTGTGCCTATTACTCTCGGCAGTTAAAACCTGCAGATAAAAATTATACTATCTGGGAGCGTGAACTGCTGGCCATCAAGACGGCTTTTGAGGTATGGAGGCATTACCTCGAGGGAGCTCAACACCCTGTTCAAGTATTGACTGATCATTGAAACCTTGAACATCTACAAACATCCCAGCGATTGACTCACCGACAAATCTGATGGTCATTATTCTTTTCCCGGTTCGATTTCCGGATCAAGTACATTCCTGAGGCTCAGAATGAAAAAGCTGATGCATTATCCAGAAAACCTGAGTATGCAGCGCCTGAGAAAGAGACATTAGTGGCGCCCATATTGCCCCCCTCTGTGTTCACGGCCACGAATCCATGTCTCAGTTTGGCAGAAGAAATCCGTGAATCTCAAGCTCGCGATTCATGGACTCAGCAACGTCTTCAGGAACTCCAGAATGGGAATCATGGAGAGTTTTCTGCACAGCAAGGGTTATTATTACATCAATGGCGGTTATATGTTCCTGCTGGTCCTCTTCGTAACCAGGTGTTGCATCTCTCATATGACTCTTTACCTGCTGGACACTTTGGACTTTACAAAACCCTGCATCTTCTCACAAGGGAGTTCTGGTGGCCACATGTCCGTGCTGATGTTGCCTGATACGTGGGTTCCTGTGAAGTTTGTCGGCGAGCAAAGGATGTTGTGACCAAACCTTCGGGTCTGTTGCATCCTTTGCCAACACCCTCTGGTCCCTGGAATGCTGTCTCCTTAGATTTCATCACAGATCTTCCTCGCTCAAAAGGGTTTACCTGCATCCTGGTCTTCGTTGATTTATTCACCAAAATGGCCCACTTCGTTCCTTGTCCTAAATCCCCTACCGCATCAGAAACAGCTTACCACTACTTGCAACACCTCTTCAGACTTCATGGTTTACCTGCACACCTCATTTCGGATTGTGGGCCACAATTCACCTCTCGCTTCTGGCAAGCAATGCATAAGGCACTAGGAACACAAGTTCACCTGTCATCAGCTTATCACCCCCCGTCAGATGGTCAGACTGAACACACTAATGCCACCTTAGAACAATATTTACGCTGTTATGCATGCTACCAACAAGATAACTGGGCGGATTTGTTACCTTTAGCTGAATTTGCATATAACAATGCTGTACATTCTTCCACTCGCCAGACCCCATTCATGGCTAATTATGGTTATCAACCTCGGTATTTTCCAACTACCATTCCTTCCACCTCTGTGCCAGCTGCGGATGCATACATTCAAGAACTCCATAGCATTCAGGAATTATTGCGAGAGCAAATTGACCATGCTAAGGAAGTATATAAGAAAGCAGCAGACAAGAAAAGATGGGAAGGGCCACAGTTAAATCCAGGCATGAAAGTTTGGCTCTCTACTCGATACCTGAGACATCCTGGACGATCCCGAAAACTAGATCCTCGGTTCATCGGTCCTTATCCCATCTTAGAACAAATCAATCCAGTTGCTTTTCATCTGCAATTACCTGCTTCCCTTCATATTCATCCAGTATTCCACCGATCCCTCGGTTCCAGCTGCAGACCCTGACCCCAACCGACCACCGAATCCTGAACCTCCTCCACCGATTTTAGTAGAAGGAGAAGAAGAATATGAAGTCTGTCAAATCTTGGATTCTCGAATACACCGTAGAGGATTGCAGTATTTGGTAGACTGGGAAGGTTATGGACCTGAAGATCAGTCATGGGAACCTGCATCCAACATGCATGCTCCTGAGTTGGTTCAACAATTTCATGACAGTTACCCTGATAAGCCTGGCCCAGGGGGACCATGGGGAGGGGGATAGTGCCAGGACCCTGCCTGTCACAGAACCTGACTCTGAGCGGTTAAATGGTGAAGAGCTGCTGGAGGAGCCTTGCAGCTCAACTCAGCAGGCAGCTGGGTCTGATGACTCAGCTGAAAACATCTCCTCCTCGTAGAAGGGCCATGAGCAGGATTCTGCAAAGACATGCTACCAGGAGAGCTAGGGAAAGGGTCTTTGATGCTAGATGGGGAATCAGGTCGGGAAGCCCTGAGTACTAGCAGAAGCCTTTCCAGAAGTAAGGGTGTGTTCCCTGTTTTGGGATAAAGCTGGCAAGCTTACGTTGAGCTCTCTGTGGGAGCAACGCATCATTTGAACTTGCAACCATGTTCCTGTCTGTGACCTTGGCTCTGTTTTCTGACTTCGGACCAGCTTCCTGGACAACAGCTTGATCTGTTCTCTTGGGTTTGGCATCTGGTTTCCGTGAGATATTCTGGTGTTGACTTGGACTGGTAATTGCTGGGAGTTGGATTCTGTTATTTTTCTGGCACTTGATTATTAGCAAAGGACTTGAACTTGCCTGGCTTTCCACTAAAGATCTTGGCAAAGAACTGAACTCTGCTTGTGTGTGTGCTCTGTGTGCAGGGCTTGACATCTGGGCCCTGTTTGCCTACTAGGTAGGCCCTCCCATGTGATGCAAACCAGGAAGCCACCAAAAGTTCCCACGTAGCAGCTGCCATCTTGAGGCCACTCTATCCCCAATTCTCCGAGTACCGCAACAGCCACAATGCCGGTCCCCAATAAGTCTGGGCTCTTCCTCCGTGTGTGTGTGTGTGTGTGTGTGTGTGTGTGTGTGTGTTGTGTTGTTACAGTTGTGACTGACTCTACGTGACTCCATGTCCATGGAGTTTTCTTGGCAGGAGTACTGGAGTGGCTTGCCAGTTCCTACTCCAGGTGCCTACAGCACCTGGTATTCCCTGGTGGTCACCCATCCAAGTACTAACCAGGGCTGACCCTGCTTAGCTTCTGAAATCAAGCGAGATCGGATAGGGCCCTTCCTTTAGTTGCAACTAACGTTAGCATAGTAAATTACAACTAGAATAGGCACATTTGAATCAATGGAACATCTGGGGGAGTTTACTCACCAAATCTCTAATGATTTAATGCACCTAATTAATGCAACCTTTTTTTACACTAAACAGTAGGCTTTCGATCCATAAGTTGAAGATTGTATTTATTATTGTACTCTTAGGCAGTGTTCAAATGCAGTAATACATTGTGATTTGGTCAACATTAAATAAATATAATTCAAACTCACGAAGAACACCTTCCACACACCTACTGAAGGAAAGCCAGAAGAAGGAGATTATGTAGCCCATACAAACTGGTTAGCCTTACCTGTGGTTTAGGGAAATAAGACAGATTCAGACCTTGGTTTCTGATCTCGTCTTATTTCTCAAGCCATAACAACAATCTCAAGCTAGGATACAACATGAGACTATATTGTGATGTTTACATGTACTAAGATCAAGTATCAAAAATCAAAATTCAATAGACATAATGGATTAGTTTGTGACATTTAAATTCAGGCTGGAATTAGTTTTGAAGTGTGCAATTTCTAATTACCTGAGCATATTCAATTTCTGTATTAGGGAAAAAATGATTTTTCAGTGTTGTTATTTGCTATAGAACGGCATGACTTCATTTGGATATCCGATAATCAGCTACTATTTTCACAGTTGGAGTTTTATTTTAGGCTTTCACTTGGTCAAAACTTAAATGTCTGTTTCCCCCAGGTGTGGAGACAAGAATTGCTTTCAAATGATAAGTTAACTGTATTAATTTCAGGATGTTGTTTTTTAAAATTGAGAAATGACATATTTGCTATGATCTGTATTAAGGGACAGTCCATTTGAAAAGATAAACATTTCTGCAATTGCGTAAAATGCAAACTAACCAGGGTTATCTGTGCAATTGGGGGACAAATTCAGGACAGAGGGTATAGCTGCTGGTTATTCACAAGACAGAGTGGCCTCTCACATGGATTCTTCATTTTCAATCAAACACTTTTGTGGCTTAAAATGTTTAAAAGATATGCCATAACTCCAAGTATTATATAGGAATACACAGGAGCCAGAAAGGCTCAGCTTTTGCCAAAGGAAAGAGTGATAGCTGAACCTCTTAATTAAAGCCCAAGACCTCTTCTGCACACTTGAATCACTGAATTGTGAAATGCTAGGGAGGGCTCATATTGAGGTCACATCTCCTTGCAGCTACTCAGCCAGCCATTTGCACAGCTGTAGAGTGAAGTGAAAAATTTACGTTGGCATGGCAGCTAGGCTTCATGTTCTAGCTCTTTCTTTCTTTCTTTCTTTCTTTCTTTCTTTCTTTCTTTCTTTCTTTCTTTCTTTCTTTCTTTCTTTCTTTCTTTTGCAATTTACTTTGCTAAATATTATGCTGCTGCTGTAGTAGTCCTACTACTGCTGCTGCTGCTGCTGCTGCTGCTACTACTACTACTACT
>JAHTLZ010003526.1:37503962-37623842 GCA_023846285.1 Phrynocephalus versicolor
GTAGTAGTAGTAGTAGTAGTAGTAGTAGTAGTAGTAGTAGTAGGACTGAGTGTATGGCAGAAACTGTGGATATATGCCTGCATTCTTCTTAAATGTACTTTTAGTGGGTCACTTAGAAATTGTTTTCTAGGCTCTGTCTCTCTCCCTCCCCACCCTTTTTCTTGTTGTGGTGTGGCAAATGCTGCCTTGTGGTCTTTTCATTATTGCCAGGACGAGTTCTGTAGAAGTAAAATTCCTCTGTGCTTCTGTCTATTTTTTCACTGTAGCTATAAACTGCTATGTTGTGATTGCATCGTGTGATACTCATGATAAAACTTGCTATTTATTACATGTCTAAAGGGAAGTATAATGCTTCTATTGCCATAACACAATCAAAACTATGTTCCATGTGATTTTACAGCTAATACATTAATTGTGTAAGGAACGAGATAATGGAAATGCTGAGATGTGCCTTAGAGGTGCATTGCCCCTCATGGGATTCCTTTTACTTGAATTTAGCATGCTGAGTTGATTTTACCAGACTGTAGAGAAACAGGGCGTGTCTTAGTAGTACAGGATAGAAATGGGAAGAAAATTTGCCCTTTGGGCTAGTTATCTCCAAGATCACTTGCCAAACATTAGTAGGACAAAATGAAGATGGTTTTATCGTCTGGGGGGGGGGGGAATCATTGCTCCTGAAAAGAATGAAAACTGTAGTATTGTCACACTGCTTCTCCTCCTTCCCCCTGCAAAGAATCATAACTAAGAACTTATGCAGAGAGTGTGAGAGGTTAATAAGCTTTTCCAGTTAATCAACTATCACTACAGTGATAGGCTCTAATTGCTTCAGCAGGAGGGAATAGAGATAGGAGCAAAGAAGTCTCAGTGCCCCCAAAGAGAAGGCTTACCATTGTTGGCTATAGTAAGGAAAACTTGTACAAGAACAAATCTGATATAACAGACTCTGAGCCAGTTGCTTCATTATGTATGTGGAATAAACACATGTTAATTCTTTCTTCTTCATGTTGGTGAACACCAGTTTGAACAGTTGCTGATATGTCTTTTTGTTTGTTTGTTTGTTTTCTGGGTGTTTCTTTATCCTTTTTTTATCCTCTCCTTTCTTTCCTTCTTTGGTTGATTAAGCTAATGATCTAAATAAATTATCTATGCTGATTCTTCAAAATTCCCCAACTCATTTCTTCATTACTGCCTGACCTCTTTTTTTGCAAGGCTGAGTGGGTATCTGCATGGAGAGGAAGAACGGGAGGCAATGTATTGCCTTAGTGTGCACACCTCAACACACACAAGATATGGATGTGATAAGGAATCCAACAATCTATGGTGAAAGTACTGCTGAATATCAATTCAGTGATAACAACTTCAGTAGGAGATGGAAACAATACGTTGGCCCATTCCAGAGGAAAATTCCTCTCTGTGGGATTCCTGGAGAGAGAATTGATAAAAGGACTAGTCCCTTTGTGAATCATACTGTGGGCGCCTCTTCTTTCTCAACCTGATCATAGCCTTGCATGTGCCACTAATCACTTCTGATGGTAAAAATATAAGATGATGTCACTACCTACCTACCTATACCCCATCCCACCACCACCACCACCACCACCACCACCACCCACACGCAACAACAAGAACAAGAACCACCAACACCAACACCTTGGGAGCAAATTACAAATAGCTACCTGTATCTAGTCACTTTAGTAAGAAGGTAATGCATTATAGTAGTTACATTTCAAATGTTGTATAACAGATAGGAATCAAGTTGCTTCTTTGTTGTAGTGACCAATGTTTTCTAATTACTTTTCAAGCAACTAAGTAGTAGGAACTGACTACTTTTAAAATTTTGCTTTTCTTGCTTTGGAAGAAGAAAAACTCAAAGTTTCTTGGCAAGAGGCAGCTTTACTGTCATCCCACATCCCACTGGTAGAAACGCTACTTCGGTGAAACTTTTGAAAGGCAAATCTAAAGCTTCTGCAAAGCAACTCTCATGGGAATCACTCACTTTCACAGGCCATCTGTGTCCGGAATCTGGGCGTAGTCCTGGACCCGGCGCTCACCATGGAAGCCCAGGTGTCCGCCGTGTCCAGGGCTGCCTTCTTCCACCTTCGTCGAATCGCCCAGATTCGTCCGTACCTGGATGAGGACTCCCTTAGAACAGTGGTCCAGGCACTGGTGATCTCGAGACTGGACTATTGCAATGCGCTCTACATGGGGTTGCCCTTGACTCTCATTCGGCGGCTGCAGCGGGTCCAAACTGCAGCGGCCAGACTGGTGGCGGGTGTGCGTCGATTCGAGCACATCACCCCAGTTCTGGCTCACCTGCATTGATTACCCGTTGCAGCCCGAATTAGATTCAAGGTCCTGGTTTTGGTTTACAAAACCCTCCATGGCCTAGGACCTGGCTACCTGATGGAGCGTTGTAAACCGCCTGGAGTTCCCCTAGGAAGACGGGCGGTATATAAGCTGTATAAATAAATAAATAAATAAATAAATAAATAAATAAATAAATAAATAAATAAATAAATATTATTGTCAGCATGAAAGGAGTGATCTTAGCTTACACAGGAGGGTTGAGAAGGCTTGTTCCTCCTTCCCATTGGAATAACCCTTGTTTGGATCACTGCAGTACAGATTCAGTGAGAGTTTCTTGTGAGTAGGAATTCAGGCAGCAGATGATACAGAGTTTGCTCAATCAGCCTTTGTAAGGAGAAAGACGCATGCTATTCACAGAGTTTTGGTTTTCTATCCATATTTTGTTCAGTGTAGGAGCCAATACCTTCTGTTCTCCCTCACATACTGTACATGTGCTATTGGAATCATCTGAATTTCGTTGTATGTGTATACTGTGTATATACAGACAATGACAATAAATTATTATTATTTAGCAGTAGTTGAACTGTTAAATTAGATTAATGGTAGTGAGTTTGTTTTAATTACAGACAAGTAGCTTCAAAATGAGTATATATTTTAGTGTTGCTATTTTAAAGCATGCCTCTAGCACCCATGCTTAATATGTGCTCATAGTCTTGTGGCAATCTATGCTCTCCCCATCTGTTTGGATGGCAAGGCACCCATTTACAAGTATGTCAGAACCTTGCCATGGGGCATGTGTGGCAGACTACAATGGAATAAAAGGGAAGATGGTAAATGTCTAAAAGTGCCTGTCTTCTGTATTGGATTTATTCACTGACTGGCTTTTGAAACCAATGCTCTATTTGTGTCCAAATGAAAGCAGTGTCACAGGAACAGATTTGTTTCACCTTTCCTGCCATTTATGTATTTGTTTTTTAAAAAGCAAGCCTCTTAAATGTGGATGTTATTCACTGAAGTTAATGCTGTTTTCTCTATCATTTAAATCATTAATAAGTTATTCTAATGTTTTCTATGTATGTATGAATCTGCTTACTTTGAATTAAAACCAGAGCAGGTTCCAGGACTGGAGCCATTAGCAGATATTATATTGTTTTTAAAAGCCTATTTATAAAACTTACTGCTCTTAAATGCAACTGACATTACAATGAAACAGTGAATCCCTCGCTTTTGAAAAATGACATACAAGCAAGGATGGAGAGCTAGATATGGAAAGTAGGCAGAAATTATTGATAAAGCTTGCCATGATTCATAGCAGATGGGCAAAGACCTCAGACTCATGGTTATTGAAGAGCAGCAACAACAAAATGATTCCCCACTATCCTAAATGAAAAGTTGTGGAAGTAACCAGAAGTAAGTTTGTTGTGTGATAGATTATGACCTCTTCCAGATATAATACTCAAAACCTCAGAGTTCTCTAATTTGAAGTGTATGCCTATTGTATGCAGTGGTAGTTATTTTTGTACTTAAGTTCTGATTTTAAAAAAATAAGTCTCGCAGGCTTGAACTCTGTTGATCCCTTGCCTAGATTACATGTATAACTATTACAGTTTACTGGCTAGAGCAGTGGTTTCTAATCTTGGTTAACCCAGGTGTCCTTGGACTGCAACTTCTAGAACACCAGCTAGCATAGCTGATAAGTCTTCTGGAAGTTGCATTCCAAGAACACCTGGGTTACTCAAGGTAGGGAACTACCAGGCTAGAGGGATGTTTAAGGTCAAGTCATCCACACCAAAACACAACTAGAAGTTGGGAGTTCAATTCCCCACCATGCTTCCTAGGAGAAGAGCTGGTCTGTGGGACCTCAAACTAATTATATAGTCTCAGACATGACCAGAAGAAGGGAATGGTTAACAACCTTTGAGTATTTTAAACGTAAGAAACCATGGAAGCTGTCAATGTAAGTTGAAATCAACATGATGGCCCACAATTATTACTAAATCAATATATTGTTGCTAGCAAAATCTATTTTTCCTTTGCAATTCAGAGGGAATTATGATTACTGGCAGGAATAGTAAATAATGCCTTTGTCTTTTGCAACCTGTCACAATTTCTTTGCCAGCACTAATGCCTGTTTCACCAGGAAAGGGTTAAAACTTCATCCTCCTCAGAATCAGCTAAGATTCTGAAAGAGTCAAAAGTTCAGAATGCTCCAGATCTAGAATTGATTTCTCCTTTGCCTCAGGATTGTGGTCTCAGAAATCTAGATAGAATATTCACTGAAAGTGCTCAGGGCTGGGAGTGCTCTGTGCTTTTGCAATGCAGAAATACTCTGAACGTATCTTACAAAGTTGTCTGCTAATTCTATAGAGGTACATGATAAAACATCCCTTTAAGGAGAATTATCACTCCATAACTTTCTTTAAAGTAGACTTTTTTTTTTACTTTGAAAGAAAAAACACTGTCTTTTGACATTGTCTGTTACCTTCCATCACTCTCCAGGCATCTCCCTTCCTGGTCCATGAAGCTGCAACAATGTGTCTACTTTGTAATGGTCTTGGTAAACTTGTTACACACGTTCTCAGTTTATAAGAAAGCTGCTATTTCTCATTGATTTTTTTGGAGGATCAATATTTCAGCTCTTGCAGCCTAGATTCCTTCCAAATGGAAAACATTGCATGGCAATTTTTCCATTCTCTTTCAAAATAAGTGAAATTGGTCTCCTTACTGTGTATAAACTATTAAATCCAGGGACATTTAGAATCACTTGTTTTTGCACAATGGGTAAAACAGTTTTAGAGTTAAACAATCATAACTTAAAAACCCTTTACCCAAATATCCTCAAATTTGCCTCCAGGCAAGAACATACTGTTTGCTACATCTGTGCCAAATTTGGTGGTGATCAAAAATCCAGTTTCAAAGTTAATTTTTTTTTTGTTTTGGTTGGACATCCCTTGGTTTTAGAATTACCTTTTTGCAATGTTGAATTTTATAGCTGCACACAATAACAAAGTGCGCAGCTATAAAATTCAACCTTGAAGCACACTGTGAGTCTAAACAGTTCAACATTTCATTTATGCTTTTTATGTTTCCATTCATTACAATTACAGTATAGGAGTTTGATTATGTGTTCAGATCAAACATCTTATAGTTGACCCAGTACAATAAAACAGAAAACAAGTCATGGCTTTTGCAGTTCAATACAAATAGAAACAACTGCCTGTAGATATACTATATGCAGTGATATACTCCCAATATTAATTAAAAAAAGAATACATAAAGTGCCATCTAGTGAGCAAAGCAGAACAAACAGGCCAGATACCTTCCTCTGCAATTTTGAACTGCATTTTGTTGTAAATGCACCTATAGTGTTATTGAATCTTTTTTCTGAATTAGCAGTGAAGAAGGGGTATGAGACGGAAGTCATGATGCAGTGGAAAGGACAATTGATGTCTTCAGTGTAATCCTCTTGCTTTTTCTTGCTCTTTGTAGACTTATTTCTGGACTTTCCTTTATACTGTTACAATAACTGTTACATCCTCTGGAAATTTATTCATGGCCATTTTCTGTTTGGATGAAGTTTTTCACGTTGTTTACTGGGTTATGTGACTTGCCACTATGTTGCCAATAGGATTTTGGCCATTATGACATTACATATTCACAAAGCCATCTGTATCAAGTTAGATTTTTTTTTCTCAGCAGAGCTCTAATAAAGTATCATTAAAAGGGATAGTAACAGGTTGCATAAACCCAGCAAGATTAAAGCATGGAACATGTCAATTCTGTAAATTGGAACACCTGACATTTATTACATCAAAAGCTGCATCAGCAGAGTTCTGTGCTCCATCTAATTTAAATGAATATTTCTGAAGATGGTTTAAAAGTTTCAATGTATTTTGTGTTTAGCGATATATTGACTTTTAATTGGATAAAAAATAGACTTGCAGAAATCATAAGAGGGAATAATTCAGTAACCATTGTGGGTGTAATTTTATGCTGATAATACATATGATTAATCATTTCATGATACATCACACAGTATGACTCTTATGTTAGCTGTATTTTGGATTAGGATTGTGAAATTCATTACCATAATAAAAACTACATTCATTAAAATTAAATCAGATTTCATAACCATTCTACTGTAATTATAGAGTTAAGAACAGAAGCATGAACTGAAAATGTCAATTAAAGACAGCATGTAGAGTATCAAATATGTAAAGCAATAGTTACTTCTGCATGAGCTGTGGATTCATATTTATTTTTAGAAATAATTTGTCCCAAATACTGAATAAATCTGTGTGAGGGAACCTAAAATAATTCAGAAATGATGGGAATTATTTTAGATCTGTAACCAAGCCTTAATTAGTTATGTTAATAATAGCATCCTATATAAAAATTATATGTATTACTTGCCTCATGAACCTGAAGCCTTGGTGTGCACTAGTTGCTAATGGAAAACAGATAAATTAAAGGTTCATGCTATCAAAGTGCAATTTCCAGACACTTAATGCATAATAATGAAAATATTGCATGAATTTTCCCCAACATAACAAGGGGTTTTATAAGGTGTTGCTCTGAAATGTATGCCATAAAAAATTCAGCAGAAAATAAATTCCTTGCCTCTGACCAAACAAAAAACCCTCTATGAAATTCTGACACATGGGACACTTCTCACTAATATGGTGGCTAAAGTGATCGTGTGACTGTGTCTTTCATCTGTGTGGTAGCTAGAGGCATCACAGTACAGTCAAAGCTCAGAGGAAGATATTTATTCATTTAAAATATTTTTATCTCACCTTTCTCCTTAAAAATGACACAGGGTGGTTTACATCATTAAAATACAGTATTAAAGCTAACAACAGTGAGTATATAAATATTTTAAAGGATCAAACATATACTATACAAAAATATAGGCAACAGCAGAATATGTTCAAACCAGTAAAGAACAACAATCCATGTAAAAAATTCCCACTCAATCAGCCAGTCATTCAGGAGAAGCTTGCCTGGAAAAAAGGTCTTTCACCTGGTTGCATGATAGCAAATTTGGGACCAACCTAGCCTCTTGTGTGAGAGGGTTCCAAAATCTGGGAGCCCCTCTCCTGTGTACCCATCAAATTCACCTGTGAAGGTGGTGGGATGATCAAAAAGGCCTCTGCTGATGCTCTTAACACTTCTGCAAGTTCATGAAGAGCAATTCCGTCCTTGGGACAGCATTTAGGACTATAAAGCTTAGGTCTATCATTTTGCATTCTGCCTGGGAAGGAATCTGCAGCCAGTGGAGCTGCCATAACAGGGGGATATAAGCTCTCTAATTACCTCACATAAAATTTGGCTTACCAAGACTTGACTGAACACAATGGATATCTATCAAGTTATTATACCTTATGTACCTGGAATTACTATATTTATTGTGATTACGCCCAAAATATTGTCAGCAACTGAGCTTCTCCTGAATGAAGTTTCAGTCACTTGCAAGTTAGGACACTACATGAAGCTCAATATGTTGTTCCTCTGATAGATCAGTTAGTCTGAATGTTCTCTAAGTCTTTCCTTTTAAATTACTGTTGGACTTTGTCCAGTACAACTGAGAAAGATGGTCAGGAAATAAAATGCTTTCAATCAGAAGAGTGATTTGCTTAAAAATATTTTGTGCCAACATTCTGTGTTTAAATCTGTCAAATATTTGTAGCAACCTTGATATAACTCACATATTCTAGGTATGACACTCAACAGAGAGAAATACAAGGTCAAGGATAGGATATACTCTCTTATACATTCTATTAAGGATGAATTAAAAAATGAAATGCAGGTAAATCTGAACTATCTCTGGCAACATATTCTGTTCCACAAAGAGAGCACTGAATTGTATTAATGAATGAACACCGGTACAAGTAACAGAGAAGCCCCTGTAACTATTACAGACACTGCTTATTTTCAGTAAAACAAATGTCTTTGCCAGGCTAGACTGGAATAACGAGGCGACACACGATTGTCTTGGTTTAAACAGGGCCACAATTTATTTAAAACAGGAAGAAACTTTAACTTTATTAAATTCAACAGTAATATTTTAGGAGGGCCTGTGACGTAGCGCAATAAAGGTGAAACAATCAATTTATTAGGTTCCCTTGCTGAACAATTTTCCTGCGGCCGGTTATGCTGCCACAGGAAGGATGCCTTGAGTATCTTTTGGGCACCCACTCAATTGACTATACGTTGGCAGCCCCCTTGATCATGTTTGGGTTGTTATTAATTAGTCCCTACCTGCTTCCTAATCTAATTTATTAATTGAGGGCTGCCGGGGACCTTGGAGCTAGTAATACAAGTAGGGACATATTTAATCAATCTTTATATTGCGCTACCTGCCAACAAAGAGACACACTGCTGTCTCTTTACCCCAACCTGCCGAACAAGTCGGCACACAGACCCTCCTTAATATCTGACAAGAAAATTTCGAGGCCCTTATCAGACAAATGCACCCCATCCGGCTGAAACAAACTGGAATCACGGGCAGTAATGGTGGGGTGCCAAATAACAGAACCCATTTCTGCCTTAATAACATGAGCGATTTCCCTGTTGACGCCCTTATGGGCCTTATGCATTTTTGGGGGGTGATGACACAGACCCCAAACCAATCTGGGAATAATCACCGACCAAACAATCCAAACATTGGGCCGATTATGTTTGAAAACTCTTAGGTCATCGATGACCTTAAGAATCAGGGACTTGCCCGACATGCGGGTCAAGTCATTGCCTCCCAGATGAATGACCACCATGGAAGGGGAAGGGTCCAGGGGTGGTCATTAAGAGCTAGTGTCAGAAATGTGTTCCAACACATTCCCCATCTCCCCTTCCAAACCAAGTTGGCCCAGTGCCCCAGGCCGAGGACGCAGCCATGTCCAGATTTTACGGCGAACTTGGAGACCCAGTAAACAAAACTGTGGCCATATATGGTTATCTGGGTGCGCCGTCCCACCTCCAAACTTGTAACGAAAAAGTTGAAACAACTGGCCCGATATCACGGGTCCATTAACGGTCGAATATAGGCCCTAAATTGCTTTGTCCGCCACCACTCGATTCGCTGGATTCCTGCCGCATCTACACCAAGGGCAGCTGCAGTGGAAGCGGCACGTACGCGAAAAGAATGAGTGCCGAAGTGCCAACCCGGTATGCCAGCGACCTGAAAGGCCTTCATTGAGATTTTCCAAAATTGGTATCGGGTCAATGGCGACCCATCTCGGTGTTGGAATAAATAGCCCTTGTGCTTGCCAATCAACCGGGCATACTGCTGGAGGGCCGATAAGGGGCAGATTTGTGTCACTGAACACCTACGTAGATGTATCGTGCTGCCCCGGCTCTGCTGATCTGTTGATCTACGGATGTGCAGGAGTACCTGATCGGTATCCAAGGCCGCATCAGTCCACTGTAATGCCGTGCCCAACGTATCAGTCTTGGACTGAGCCAACAACTAGCTGACACGCAGGGCAGCAAAAAATGCCACTAGGGCGGTGGCCTGAAACAAGGTAACCTTGAAACTGTCTAAACAAACATGGGGCCAAGCATCAGCTAGCATGCAAAGCATCATGGGGGAAATGGGTGTTCTGGTGTCACGTGGCCTACCCTGCTCCCTTGACCAACCCTCAATCATCTTGGCTATTCTAAATTGGCAGTTGGGAATATCCAGACCCTGTGCCTTAGCATAATAGTACAGGGCGAACAATTTGCCCTGGATGGTACTAAGCCCTTAAAATGAAGATGCACAGTGAACTGAACAAGCTGGTCCGCTATTGCAGGCCAGAGTCTGATAAACCCTTCTGCAGCACAAAATCGAGCATACTCTGCACACGCTGAAGAATATGCTCGACGTGTGCTGGGTGCCAACGCCAATCCCATAGCCCTGTTGGCCTCTACCCTCCATACCTCTGCTGGGAGCCGGTCAGGATCCTTCATGGCAAGAGGGGCTAATGCTCTGAACCGCTCCATCTGTTGGCGGGACAGAGCATCAACCAGTTCATTCTGAATGCCCGGCACATGAGAAGCGCGGAATAAAATATTGAACTGGAGGCAACGGAAGGTAAGGGCACGGACCAGGTGCATAACTCTCTTGGATTTAGAGGTCAGATTATTAATAATGTGCACAACTGCTAACTTGTCGCAACTAAATTTGACAGCCGAATTAGCCCACATATCAGCCCATAGGAATACGGCCCCAGCTATAGGGAACAACTCAAGGAATGAAAGGTCTCGGGTCAGCCCCGTGTGATGCCATTCCTGGGGCCACAAACCGGAACACCAGCGGCCCTGAAAGAATAGTCCAAAACCTAATGCCCCAGATGCGTCAGTCTGGACCTGTAGGTCAGAGCCTGCCATTGCCTCCGATTACCAGAAATAAACTCCATTAAATTTGGAAAGGAATTCGATCCAGAGGTCAAGGTCTTCCTTGATAGTTCCCGCTTGGGAAGTAGGTAGCGGTATACAAGTGTGAAAATAAATAAATAAATAGCGGCCGAGATGCGGCGTCTGTGATGTGGGCTACGTAGTCCAGCAATGCTATCACACAGCCTGCACAAAAAGGGGCGCCCGGGTGCTACCACCCTACAGGCAAGTCTGATTGGAAATATGAGAACAGAGGAATGGCTAGCTACTTGTTTATTTTCCCTTTGCAGAAAAGCAAACCATTGACATACCATTTAGAGTTTTGGTCACTTTTAGATGGGTGGCAAGTATATATTAAAGTTGGTATTTGTTTATCAAGGCTTTATAGACACTGAAGACAAATAACACTGGAACACAATCATTTTACAACTTAGAATCTAGCAACTCTTTCCCATTTATTTGACAAGAAGCACAGTTGTTTTTCCCTTTGCTTTTTGCTATGCATAAGTGCAAAATGCCTTTAACTGGCTGTGGAAGATTTTTCTCTAGCTAAACTGAAATTATGATCTGAGTAGATAATTTTGTGGACCATATGAAAGCAAATGGCATTTAACATATCACATGTAGCTGAAGAGAATTTACAGAAAGTAGTTGCAAACAAATTCTTATATTTCACAGTTTTGCAAATCTTATGCAAACACTAATAGGATTCTGTATAATATAAATGTACCTACATATAAGGCATAATTTTCCATAGAAAATATTTCCTCTAACAAATAGAAATGCAAATAAATACTGCAGCTGTAGTGCACTTGATTATTGCTACATATTTCTGATATTACAAAAATACAAATGTTTGTTACCTTTGCTCTTACTAAACATGGTTTTAGACATGTCAAAATTAAGCAGGCTTTGAACCTACACACTTTTTCATCTACACAATTTCTCTGTAATACTTTTGCTTCCTGTTGAGCAAATGATTTTAAGAGAAT
Source organism: Phrynocephalus versicolor (assembly GCA_023846285.1). Taxonomy (NCBI): domain Eukaryota; kingdom Metazoa; phylum Chordata; class Lepidosauria; order Squamata; family Agamidae; genus Phrynocephalus; species Phrynocephalus versicolor. The sequence continues at coordinate 37,515,635 of JAHTLZ010003526.1, forward strand.
GTGCACCACCTTGTGGAGAAAAATCAGCTTTCTCTATTCAGAAGATTAAAAATACATTTCTGGATTATCAACGTGTGTGAGATTTCCCTTAATGAATGACAGGGGCCAAGATAATTGATTAAGCAAAGCTCTTAGAAGAAAAAAAGACACAGGCATGCACCATTTGACATCCCACTTTTGTGCGCAGAAAATCTAAATGTGCAAGATATCAGTCTCCTTATACTGGACACTATTTGGTACCCTTTGCTAGCAATGAACAGGTACATCATTGTTGGTTGGATGTAGGTCTCTATTTCAGTTGCAATAGATTGGCTAGGATTTCTCACTACCAAATCTGCAGCAGCATTAGCAACAAAGTTATACTTTACATGCCCTGACATCCTACTGTAACACTAACTCTATACTGATCAAAAAAAAATATTTAGGGAGAACCAGACATTGATTATTTGGATGAAAAAAGAATGTGAGCCCATTTCCTTTCCTTTCCTTCCCTCCCCCCACTCTCTCTTTCTTCAAAAATTGGCAGCTATGCTACATTTTTTTGTTTGTTTCAGAAAGATTGATATGTTGGGCCCAAGAAGAATTTAGTTCTGATCTCAGGATTAAAAGGAAAAATAACACATACCCTCCAAGCCATAAGTATGCATTTGTTGCACAGTACATATTTTATTCTCTTTTCTTTTACTTTTGCTTGATGACTGGTAATATGTGCTAAATTATTTTGGTCTGGACTTATGATGCACTGGTTCTCTGATGGCTTGTTTAGTTTTACAAGATATCAGCTGAAAGCATTGGCTAAGGAATGAAAAGTACAAACAGATATTGTACTTGCTACTGTATTCATTCACATCTTCTTTGTGCAACACAGTCAGCTTCATGAGATACATAAAGTATATCTGCATAATATTATGATAATTTTTTGTAATCTCTGTTCCAAGTCTCAGAAGTGTCCTTTGCATGCACATTACCAGCTGGGGTTAATGTGGTGTGGTAAAATGGTGTGGTATCACCATTTGGGCCAGGAAGCTGTGCAGATCTGGGTGCCATTTTATAGCAATTGGTAAAAACTCAGAAGCCTGTCCTAGAAGATAAATCTACACAACAACATTTGTTTTAATGTTTGGATTAGCTTGTTCTAATGCTTCACATGGCCAGAAAAGACAAATAATGTATTATCTTGAAAATGCAGTGTGAAAAATCAGTGGGTCTTATCAACATTCCTGGCCTTCTACTACCCTATTTCCCCGAAAATAAAACCTCCCCAAAAAATAAGCCCTAGCAGGATTTCTATGCATTTGTTAAATATAAGCCCTACCCTGATAATAAGACCTAGTGATGGGCATGGCTATGGTTGTGTGCAGGGCTGACATTCAAGCATATTATACTTAATAAAAGTAAGACATCCCCTGAAAATAATCCCTAGTGTGTCTTCTTGAGAAAAAATAAATATAAGACAGGGGAAACACGGTACTGTTTTGTCTTTCAGAACTCATCTAACTTTCTTATCAGACAAAATCCCACAGCTTTTCTTTGTAATCATAATTTATATACTTTGAATAATAGCCATCTCTATCCACACAAAGGACAGATCTACTTATAAAACCTCTGAGTGCAAATGGTGGGCTACATCTATTCTTAGAGTATGTAATTACTCTTATGCGAGTAAGCACCACTTCCCACTCTTCCATGTTGTTGCCATGGAAAGAAAATGGATCTATTTTGGTTTTATTCATGATGAATACTTTTACAAACTTCATGATATATACCTAAAATCATAAAAATAGGGAATGAAGGAAGGGATAACATTTAACTCATTTGTTCCTCTCTCACATATGATAACCATCACCTGTGGTATCATCAGGCTCTTTGAATCATCCACTACTCCAGCTAGTACCATTTAAAACATTCCCTTCCCCCATACAAAGGGAAACCCAAAAACTTTCCCATAGGTTTTCAAGAAAACTGTAGGACACAGCTGTAACCAGCCATTTTGACACCTGGAGCAAGCAGTGCTGTCTCCTATCCAAGCATCCCTGAGACATGAGTCTGAAACCAACCCCCCATGACACAAATGGTGTGTCCCCAAAGGAAAAAATCATGTTTTTTTTAAAAAGGACAGTGGATAAGGGTAGAAAGTTCTGATGTTTTTCCCCAACATTGATCAGTAAGTAGTTCATCTCTAGATATTGGCATCATCTGAATTTTGGTGTCCTGAGTCAAAGGCCCACTTGCTCAACCTGAATCATGTGCCAGGTTCATAATTAGACAGAGCTATTTGGTAGGGATGTGAACTTGGCTTCTTGTTCTCTGGCTTAAAAAAATCTCTAAAACTTCATATATACATATATGCTTGTGATTATTCTCTTTACATAACTCATCTCATGGAAGTATGGTAGGATTTCTTGGAAGGTTCCTGGTCCTTTTTTTCCTAGAAGAAATATGAACCTGAGCTATTCCTTTGCAGATTAGCATATTTCTTGCACAGGACTCACAGGAAAGTTCATTAAGTTCTGCAAAATTTGGCAATTTCCTGTGCAGAATGATGACATAAATAGGAGATGGGTAAGAAGAGAATTCCTTTTTCATGGGAGATTAAGAAACTTTCCTGATGCAGGATGCTGTATGGAATCTTAGCCATCAGACTTGGAAAATTAACAAGAACAAGGAATCTTATAAGCATCTACATTACCCTTGGTATATAAGGTTTCTACATTGGCTGTTATTGTTTAACTCTTTTAGGTGTATTTACTGTTGAATAGAGATGGGCAAGAATAAAAAAAATGGCATTTCATTTGTCGTTTGTTGTTTAGGGGGCCCGTTTCGGTTCATTTCTGTTTTTCACAAATTTTTGCAAAAAAAAATTCGTTTTCATTCGTTTTGTTACCGTTTCATTACCATTTCTTTCAATTTTTTTTTAGCATTTAAAGCAGTTCACTGTATTGCTGTAACAAAAACAAAATGCACGACAAAATTTCCGGTGTTTCTATTAGTTTCGTTTCATTTTAGAGACAAAATTTGTTTGTCGTTTCGTTTCATAACGAAATGAAAAAACAAAAATGGAACCAAAAATTGTTCATTTCGTGCCCATCTCTATTGTTGAAATAAATTGGGGTGAGGCAGCAGAAACTGCTCCCCAATCTTCCTCCACTATAGTTGAGGAGGAAAGCTGGACAATGGCAGGGGCAATGGTAATGGAAATGATAACATACTAGTTGCCAGGCAGCTGTCCTCTTGCATGGCAACAAAGCAACTACAAAAGAGGCAGGAGGGGAAAGAGGAGGCGGGGGAAAAGAGGAGTGGCCTCCAGATTTATTTCTGGGAGCAGATGTCATACCAGGAAGTGGAAGAGTCCCTGCTCGATCCAGCAGAGCCTCCCTGGGAAGCAGAGAAAAAAACCACTGGTGTGGGGTAAGAAAGATGTAGCACCACACGTTTGCTTGGCCTTATCCATTACTATGGCCTTTCAGGAGGCTGCTTCTACTCACCTTCCTAGTGCTAGGAAATGGAACAGTCTGGACAAAGTCCGAGCCACAGAGGAAGTAAGAGGGCCTGAATTCACCCCCTGATCATGAGATGATTCCTCCACACCTCATCGTCAGCTCATTATTAGGGAAGATTATTCCACCCTCCAGTTTGGCTGGGAGTAACATGAAATCACGGCAGCAGATGGGAGCTTTTGAAAGAGTTGAGTCCTGACTCTCATGAGAATCACTCTCTTTAATGTACCAGGTATATACCTGGTACATTAAAGAGAGTGATTACCCACTGTGTGCCACAGTGTGTGCCACAAGAAAGAACCAGGGCATCTTGACTTTTGGAAAAAATGGGGAGCACCTTGAATGAAGACTAATGCTTACCTGTCAGGGACACCAAGGGGCAATACATAGTGGGAATCAATGGGCACTTTTAGATGTATACTGCTTAAATACTGTGCAGTAGTAACACAACTGAGCCCCTTAATCATATATCATCCAGTTATGAAGTCCCCCTCTCTACTGAAATAAGGGAAGTGTAGCAAATATGTAAGTTTATTTAAACAAACTTATTGCTATATTGTTTTTCTTCTTCACACACACTGGCACATTCCTAATTCCCCTTGCTCTGTTTTCAACAGTACAGTAATAATCTTTAACCATATTTTTACAATCTTTCCTTATAGCCTCTTTTCAGTGATTCCATCCCATCCTTCATACCCAAATGCTGCCTCTACATAGAAATAATCTTATTCCTAACCTCTGTCATAATCATTCAGTTCTTATCTTCTTTTGAATATCCCTTTTTAGTACTCCATTCAGTGGAGACTGAGGATTCTGATGTAACTTGTGGATGGTATGCTATTTTCAATTTGGACATTAATCTATTTAAGACGCTAATGGGTTCAGGACCTTGGAGAGCTCAGTGGAATTTTAGACTAATATCTGGTGAAAGTTCACTGACCCATGGCATAAGAGTCGTAGGTCTTTAGATCTTTCTCATTCCACACCCTATGTTCATCTGCTTCTCTCCAGGTCACTTCTATTATCTGATTCTGACATCACCTCCATGTATCCACCAGAAGCATGTCCACTTTTTTCAGTACAGTACCAGTTAATTGTTTTTTCACAGACCTGATCATGCTTAATGTAATACAGAGACAACACTAGTGCATGCAGTAGCTGTCATCAGACAGCAAATGCTGCGAAGTGGCTTATCCTTATTTTGATGGCTTTCTGAAGGCATGCTATCTGCCGTACTTGTGCTTTTCTACTGTATACCTTTTTTTTCTATTTTGTTATGAAAGGTGTGTAAAATAACTTTCCAGACCTAGCATCATCAGTGATTAAATACTGTATAGACCCAGTTTTACAATGGGCTGTGCAATGCAGCCTTGTTCTTAAATTTTATCACACAGTCTCTGTCTTACACATTATAGACAGGAAGATGATGAAGGCTGTACAAGAAGTTTGGATATAGGAAAAAAATTTAAAATCTAAATTATATATGGAAAAAAAATAAACTGCTAAAAGGTTCCTATAGAATTTGCTTTCTTAATTCATTGATTTCCCAGACATTTTGTTGGGCAAGAATATTTAACCTAGAATAGCACCAAATCTGTAAATGAACATTGTATGAACTGGTCTAAAAACTGCAAATGATGCAAGTATATGTCACTCTATTTATAAAAGAGTAATAATGTGCAAACCTTCTACACGTGTATAAATTGATGTTAATTTTAGGATACAATTATATTCATGTAACTTGTGAAATTAGCGCTTTCTCTCTTTTGCTATTTGTTTTTAGGTCTCAAGCCTTGATCTCTGTAAAAAATACTGAATACCCGGTTTATGTATTATCTATACAGACTTGCATAGAAAGTGTCTAGAACACTATTGGTTGACAGTTGTATACGCCAGAACTAAAAGTTAGGATAGTTCAGAAGTGTGGAATAATGTTTGTGAATGAAATTGTTGTGAGTTGGTTTGTCAGCATAGTAACTTACTGCAGAGGTTCTATTTTGTATATAGTGTGATTTTGAGAGAGAGTCAACTAGTAAGAGGTTGTGTTTTTAAGTCAAAATCACAACCACTGGCTCCATAGGTGGATGGCTAACTCACTGATCTCTCTAGCCTATATGTAATTTTATATGTGTGTGTTTTTATATGGTATTTGTATACTGACTGTATTCTGTTAGGTTTTGACTGTTTATTATTGTTGGGGTTCATTTGTATTTGGGTAGTCACTGTTGGGGTGACGTCTGTACACCGCCCAGAGTTCCCTATGGGAAAATCGGGTGGTTAATAAGTATAAGAAATAAATAAATAAATAATGAACAGGAAAAGTGTAAACAGGATGATTGTATTCTGAAGAAACCTACAACTTAAATATTGTTATATTTTAATTTTCTGAAACTGTGTTTGTGTTTGTGTGTGTTGTGTGCTGGGACACACAGTATATTTCGTGTCATATACATAAGCCACCTTGGGTCCTTTTCCAAGGAAAAGGGCAGGGTAAAATATCTAAAATAGATATAAATAAATAAAATACATGTCTCTGTTTTATCAGCAGCTTTTTTATTCCTTTTATAACAACAGTGTAAAGTCAGCCCTTAGCTGTGGCACTGGTTGAATCAGTGTGTGTGTGTGGGGGGGGGGGGAATAGTGTCTCTGCACATTGTGATTCGAAAGAGAAACATGACTAGGGGTGGTTCTCCCACCTGCTTCTCCAGTGCTGGGGCTGCATTGCTGTCGTGGGTGAAATAGTGCAAGACATGCTATTGCCAGACCTCGTGAGGTGTGTGAGGAGGCACGATGAGAGCCCTATTTAACAGGGCTTTGCCTGCCTCTGCAGCCTCTTTGCAACTGCTATGCAATGCACCAATAAAGTGTGGCCCGAGTTTTCAACCCAAAATGTTGTCTTGCCTATTCATTTTGACCTGGGGGAGGGGCAAAGCTTTGACAAATCAGCATAAGCCAAGGTTTTATGCAGCCTCTTGGTCAGCTAGGACAGCCATTATCAAAGAAAACTTTACTTCAAAGGAATTTGTGAAACTTAAAGGCTTTATTGAAACATGATATTCAAAATAAATGGACCATGTGAAATGAACACTTCCTTGAAAGACTTTTTGGCTTCCCTGCAAATCTATTTGTTTCAATGAATGAATTTTATATTGACTTATTAAGAGAAATCTGGTCAATATTCATACTGTTAGAGTGATAAGATCTTTTAAGAAAATTGAGTTAATACAGGGAATCTGTATTTATTTAGACCACACAGGTTTTCTTTTGTTGCTTGATTCACAACAAAGTGAATTTGGGGTAGTTGTCATTGTGGTGACAGCACACACATACAGAAAAAATACATGTGTGTCTCAGTAACATTGCACTCCCTTGGGCATTGGATTGTTTTTTGTGAGGCAAAAGTAAACCAATTTATATATAAGTGTTGTGATAAAATGGTGATATTCCTTTGACAGACTTTTCAAAATATTAGCTTGTGTTTTGTTTTAATTAGATATCTATTCCCATATTTCTATGTAGATCCTGTCAGTGGTACTACTCTCATTGGAACGGGGATCAGTCCTCCTGCTTATCATGGTGCATTTTCCTTCTACCAGCTGCTTCTCCCTTCTGTTGTTCCTCTCTCCTGTCCCCCCCCCCAAAGGACTGTGGATCTGGTTGTTCTTGAGAAATCATGCCACACAGGCAGTGACATATCCATCTTGCAGTTCCTGCCTTCCCTGCTATGGTCTGCCTCTCATACATTTAGCACACATGGCATATGGAAAATTTTACATGCTCTACTCTGCTTGAGTGGTAGAAATACAGTGGTCCCTTGCCCTTTCGTGGTTCATATACTGCGGTCCCATTATATAGCGGGACCGCAGTGTATGAAAAAAGGTCCCCTGGGGTAAGGGGGAAAAGGCCTGTTTCAGGCCTCCCGGACTCACCCCAGGACTGGTGTTGCCCTGAACAGACCTGCAAGGGCCTTCCTGGGCCTTCTGGAGCCCCCAAAAGGGCCTCCCCGTGAACTAGAAGTGACTTCTGCTAAACCGGAAGTGACTTCCAGATCGCTGAAAATCATTTCTGAGGCCTCTGAGGGCCTTTCTAGGCCCCCAGGCCTGACCCAACCTGCACCTGCATATCACAGATTTTCAGTTATTGTGGGTTGGGTTGGTTCCCTAACCCCCACAATAGGTGTGGGGGGGTCACTACTATCTTTCCTTCCAGCCCTGTGTTACTGCTGCAAGGGCTTATGTATGAGACACCACACTGGACTTCCAATGCTTTCCATACCCTAACTGGCACAGTGGAGCCAGCTGTATTCTCCACTGTCTCTTTCCTTATGTCTCCCGAGTCCTTATCTGACACTATGTCCACTATACATCAATGACTTTGGCTGGTAGGCAACATGATTTTTGTCTTCTTTCTAAATTCAGGGGAAGTTGCTGAGCCTGGGAAGAACTTCTTATTCTTGCCAGAGCTTGGGAAATCACCTTGTAGATATCATTAGCTGCAGTTAGAACTCCAATTCCCCACCAGGAGTTACATATATAGTCCCCCCCCTTTATTTTAAAAACAGTGTCTTACTTCCTTGTTTTACAAAAATAGGCATATCACTCTCCTCCACCCATCTCCTCACCACCTTACAGCAAAGGAGGAAATACAGTATGCATGAGATCTTGAATCACATGGTATCCCTCCTCCCCAATTTTGTAAGGCAAACCACTGCTCCTAAAAGTTGCAGCAAGTGAAATTATATAATACCTCATTAAAATATTGTTATAATGTCATGTGGTTATACCTTTGTTATTGGAGGTTATACCTTTGTTATTGAAGATGGAATTTGTTATTTCTAACCAGGTGAAGTTTGGCTTTGTATACATAAGCTTGCTATGTTCCATATTATAAAGTATCATAATCTCTGAGCTAAATTAAGGTTGTTGTAGATTTTCTTTTTGCTTTGTGTAACCCATCAAACATTCCTAGATTAAAATGATCCTGCATATCCATGAAACACACACACACCTCCCTGCAAGCTGATTTCTGCTTTTTCAGATTTGATGCAAGGCCAGGTCCTTGAGAGACCTTCTTCCAATCAGATGCATTGCAAGACAATGAATGTGGCCTAGTGTCTGTGTGCATCCTGCAATGGCCTAAATATAGTTCATTAGTATGCATACATTCACATGCACACAGTTTTAAATAGTACTGGTGGGGTTTTTTTTTGTTTTTTTTTTTTTTCATTTTTTAAAAAATTGTTTATGTCCTCTAGTGACCTTGCTGCCAGATGGGCTGTATAAAAATCCAATAAATAAATAAACAAATAAATAGTAGTTTTGACATCTTTTGAGAGTCCCTGGCATAACTGGGTAGGGCATGTTTGTATTTTTAAAACATAGTTTTGAGCACGTGTAGCTCTCCAGTATCCAAGGATGGGTTTCTGGACCTTGGTAGAACTCTCACTAGGATATATTGAGAATGATGTATTGAAATGTTAAGCAATATATTGTTTTTTTTAATCTTGAAAAGACACACTGGTGGAGTGAGGCAAGAATTTAATTAACAAATGGACAATAGGTAGCCCCCCAAAAGTTATACAATAGAAAATCTAATAACACCCAGAGATTAATCTAAATCATTTGGAGATGATATAACATAGCTTGTTTGCTTCTGGCTGAGACTACTCTCCTCTGCCACTTTCACATTTACCACCAGGTGGCAGCCATTAGAAAGATTTGTTCAAATGGCTGCAGTTCTGAAGATACAATTGGGGGATCAGTATCAAGTTATCTTAATGAATGTGAGAAATCTCATCTCTTCTCTTCACAAATGTGAGAAATCTCATCTCTTCACAAATGTCTGATATCTAAAGTTTAGTATTTTGTAAAAGTTGAAGCAGATGTGTGTGAGAGTGAACACTAACAGAAATTAGATTAGATACTGCAGCGAAGACTCAGTTTTATTACCTTTCTTCAACAACATATCCTGTGTCTGTGAAGATTCTCAGTCATCCTGGTGAGGAGGCAGCAAATTGGCTGAGGGTGCCTGTAGAGAGAAGTTCTCTGTGGCACCTGCAGCAGTGGCCTGCCAAAGGGGGCTTGTGGCCACTTCCAAGAAGGGCAAGGGGTCACCAGAACACAAGGAACAGTACTAAAAGATTGCAGCATTAGGTAGGTTGAGAACCACTGTTCTAGATGTTTTGGAGTACAAACCCCTTTGGCTCTTTCCAGCATATTCACTGGTCAAGGTTGAAGGGTGTTAAATTGTTAAACATCTAGAGGGCTTCGTGATAAGGAAGATCCTCCATAGTGCCTGCCAACTCTCTTGGTACATTGTTCTGAAAAGTTGGAAAGGAAGAATATAAGGCTATAGAAAGGAACTATAATCTGAATAACTCTGACTTTTCAGAGGATTAGGCAGTTTGTGATCTGTTGTACTTCTGAATGTCAGATAGAAGAGCCAATATTTGGGACCACACATAATTTGTCGGGTCTGACTCGCTCTTCTTCTTGTGTCTAGTCTAGGACTAGTTACTAGCTGATAGTAGGATTTATAGGTCTCAGAACACAAACTGAAGTCTCGTTGAATTGTTTTACTTTAGTTCTCCAGGTGGAAAGACAAATGTTAGGGGAAAAGACACTGGAATGAGAAAAGCTTTGATTTTAGACCCCAAGATGCTTTAAACATCTCCACCCATTCCCAGCTGTTGCCATGGCTTGCTGTTTTGGCACAGAGATGCTTGTTTGTGGGCTGTGCTTCACAACATCTATGCATCTAAAACCCAGAACTGAGGGGAGTAAATGAAAGAATCAAAGGATGTATATTTTTGAAATATATATTTTGGAACAAGGCAGGGAATGTGGGGCTCGAGTCAATATCCACAGGCTTCTGGTGAAGAAACAGTCTGGCATCCTTCCCAGTCTTCTCCACTCCTAACTCAGTGACATGACAAAGATCATTTCCTAGGACAGGGCTTTTCCAATTTTGAACAGGCTGAGGTCTATTTTTTCCGGCCCAAAGTGCCTGAGGGCTACCACACTAAAACCTCTACTTACGAATTTTATCCATTCCGAACACATGCTCATAAGTAAAAAAAATTTAAGTAGAGCAGCAGTTTTCCATAAGAATGCATTGAAAACCAATTAATCTGTTCTGGAAGGAACAGATTTCAATGCACCATGGCCCTTGAACTGCCCTGCTCAACTGAGACAGTGGGCTGGCAGGCCCAGAACTTTGCTTGGGCAGTGGTGGTCCTTGGGATGGGGGAGGGAGGGGTGGAGAACTTATCCCCTCACTTTTTAAATTGATGGCCGGCTGGCTATTTTTGAACCCTTCATGGGCTACTGGTAGCCTGTCCTAGGATATCTGAAGGTCTCATGCTTTTCCCCTGGGATCCCATGGAATGACAGCCTTAGCTCACCAATCTAAAAGAGTCAAAGTACTCTTTGTACTTTGTACGAATCGTATTACAGTACTGTCCTGTTTATTGCAGTAGTTAGGTGCCTGACCCACCCGCGATAAAGGAAAGTCCACAAAATGCAGATGCCTCAACAAACTGACTTTGGGCTGCTCCTGCTGGAGTGCACTTCCAAAGAGAGGTTTTTAACACCCTCCTGACACCTCAGGAAATTAACCTTGGGCTGCTCCTGCTGGTGTGCACTTCCAAAGAGAGGCTTTTAACCCCCTCCTGGCTCCTCAGCAAACTGACTTTGTGCTGCCCCTGTTGGTGTGCACTTCCAAAGAGATGCTTTTAACCCCCTCCTGAAACCTCAGCAAACATCTGGGGCTACTGCTGCTGGCGCGTGCTTCCAGGAGCAGCCCAACGTCTGTTTGCTGAGGGTTAAAAGCCATTCTTTGGAAGTGTGCTTCTCTCAAGAAAAGATTCACTATATACTGACACCATAATATATGAACCGTGTTGTGGTAGGGGTCTACTGTATTCATTTATACCCACCATTTTGGAACTATGCAGAAATAAATTGCATTTTATAGAAAGGAAGGGATTTTCTGTACATACAGTACCTCAGGTTGGAAAGACATTTGTTGCATTGCAGCTGTTATTGAGAATGCTATTACATAAATTTCTAGTACTGTATATACATCCCACATGACATAAGTCACCCTCCCAAACTTGGTAATTCAAGGGTTCAAAATGTGTGCTGTTGGATGTTTTTGGACCACATTTCCTATCAGCCATTACATGCAAAGTCAATGTGGGGGAGTGATAGCATTTGTAGTCTATAGGGCCACAGAATCCTCAGAACTCTAAGTGTTTTATGTACACAAGTATGTAGTCTTTCCTGTTGCTTTAACCAGCTGGCAAAACAGAATTGCCCTCAGAGGTTTAAAGTGCCACCTCCACTTTGAGTAGCAGTGGTAAAACCAAACTGTACAATTGAATGCAAACATTTTGGATGGTCGTGCAGATACTATTTTGAATCAAGTATGGAAATGGCATATGGTTGGAAATGCTGTTAATATGATTTTGTATTTTTATCAGATGAGACAAGTAGTTTCTTCTTTGGATGTTAATTGGCAAAGCCCAGTAAGGGAAAAACGCTTTACATACAGTACATGTAAATCCTTCCTTTGCATGCAAAATTAGTATCAGCATTTTCAACTTTGATGCCCACTCATCTGCTTTTCAGTTTGAAAGCTTTAGTGTCAAATTCTAATGTTAAGTGTTTGGGGATATAAATAGGTATTGAGAATGTGCTAAAACAAGCATAAAAATATACCATATATTTTTAGATGCACATTAGCAGCTGCTTGGTGGAGATTAGAAAAGCTGTTTTCAATATAATGTGAACATACCTCAAGTTTGCTGACTTTGGAAGAGCAGTCAGGACTTAGTAGAAAACCTGTATTTTTATATAATGTATTCCAGAGATCAGTCCTAACTATTTTAGTCTTTGGCTTGTTAAACTTGTTAGCTTTAAATAAGCTTCAATAAGGATTATGTTGTTGTTTTAAATTTCTAAAATCTAAGAGGTGACCATTTTAACTGACCTTCTATGGAATGAATCATAGATTATTTGTGCATGAATTACAAGTTTAAAAGAATCATCCCCTTTGTACATCTTAACAGCAATAATGTAGGGCATAATTTTGTATAGGAAGAGGCCACAATGAAAGAGACAGACTTAAATTTGATAGATAATAAACATTGCACAAGTGTACCAGTAGATATATGCAAATATTTACTAATGCTTGAAATAATGGCACAGTTTAACAACATACTCCCATGTATTAATGATGTGTTGTGCTTACCATATCTGACAATGTGACACAGAATGTTCATGGCTATTTTATTGTTCAAGGAATGATTTTAGCTTCTATGAAAGAAGTGAAGAAGTCCATTTAAAAATCTTCAATACAGGAATGGCTTTGTGAGCCAGGCTGAGGATGGGAACTACATCATAGGAAAGGGAGAGCTAGAACCAGGGAGTTTCAATAAAAGATAACAGAAAGAAAGAAATAGCGTAGGCAGTAGAAGTGAAGTGGACTTCTAATATAGCATTTCCAACCTTGGAGTCATGACCCCCCAAGGATATCCCATATAAAGATGGATACAAACTAGTTCATCCAAGATTGTGCTGTTTTGTAAAAGAAGCAGCCCAGGTGCTGCTGTTCCTTTCCCCTGACTCCTCAGTTGATCAGCCACTCACCAGGCCTAGCTTGCTTGCTTTTTCCACCTCCTTGGCTAATCTCTCAGTTATGAGCAAGAGCACAAACTTCTATGAATGGGAAATCAGTGAAGAGGCCAGAGAAACTTGAGGAAGGTAGTATGCTGGCCTGGTGCGTGGGTGATTGAGCCAGAGGAAGCCAGAGGAAGGAGAGAGTAGCAACAGCACCTGTGCTGCCACTTTTATGAACTGGAATGAACTGGGACAAATCAATTTGTGCCTCTCTCTAGTCACAGTTTTTTTTGGGGTGGGGGAATTGTGGATATTGTTTTAGATGTTGTAGCCTTTGTTAAATAATTTATTTCTTGACTCTTTTAGATGGGATGTGTTTACCCTATTTAAAGTGGTTTTTTATGCAAATGTGGCACAGCAGTCTCAGTTAATTTAGCTGCTATAAAGGGGGCTGCAATTTGAAAAAGATCAGTATTTTACTAGTGTTGAATTTGTGTGCAAATGAACATGAGCTCCAAAAGAAATGCTATAGACTAATTATTTGTGTAATTCTTCAATTAGTGATGGAATAGAAATATTAGACAGAGTGAGAGGACTGCCCCATGTAACTGATCTTTGGTTTCTAGAAAGGACAGCAAATTGTTAGTTATTAAAATCACAGCAGTCACTGCTAATAATCATTAAACCCAGCTTATTGTTTATTTGCCTCTCGTATTTGTTTTATTTGTTTGATAAAGCTGAGGTCTATATCACTGTCCATTGGGAAGGGATTGCTTTCAAAGAGGAGGGGAGTGAGCAGAGTCGTGGAGAAGCTATCGGAACCATGGACAGCAGAAGTAGGATGTTGTGTTTTGTGTGTGTGTTGCATCATTACAGTCATGACCGACTCTTCGTGACTCCATGTCCATGGAGTTTTCTTGGCAGGAATACTGGAGTGGCTTGCCAGTTCCTACTCCAGGCACATACAGCACCTGGTATTCCCTGGTGATCGCCTATCCAAGTACTAGCCAGGCCCGACCCTGCTTAGCTTCCAAAATCAGGCAAGATTGGATGTGCTTAGGGCATCTAGGCAGCTAAGTACGATGTTGGTTACACCTAAATTGTCTCCTAACAAAGACTGCCTGGATAGCCCTGGTGATAACCATACCCACAGGTCTATAGTACTGTTGCTAAATGCCATCTTAGTAAAAACAGAAAATATCAGCTATCCAGGACTTGATTCTGGATGAGCATTCTGATATGGGTTGCATTACAGAAAACTGGTTGGATGAAGCTGGGAGAATCAGTCTTTCCCAGCTCAGCCCACTTGGATTTTCCATGGAGTAGGAAGCTAAGCCAAGAAAGAGAGGTGGAATTTGTTGTTGCCTATCATGATTTCCAGATGCTCCATTCCACATTTTTGAGAGTGTATTCCTGAGTGCACAAAACAGAACAAGGATTCTGTTTATGTACCACCCACCCCACTGTTCAAAAGTCACAATGCCTGAACATGTTGAGTTAGTCTCAGGGATGATGCTGGATGATGCTGGCTTATTCAGTTGGGAGACTTTAGCATCCATGCCAACCCTAGGCTATTGGGACCAGCTATAATTGATATAGATGATTCCAACTTTGCTCTCTGCCTTCCCTATTATTAGAGATGGGCACGAAATGAACAATTTTTTGTTTCCATTTTCGTTTTTTATTTTGTTACACAATGAAATGACAAACGAATTTTGTCTCCAAAATGAAACGAAACGAACAGAAACACCGGAAATTTTGTCGTGCGTTTCATTTTCGTTACGGCAATACAGTTGAATTGCTTTTAAAAATCACAAAAATCACAAAAAGTTGAAATAAATGGTAACGAAACGGTAACGAAACGAACGAAAACAAAAATGATTTTTTTTGCAAAAATTCACGAAAAATGGAAACGAACCGAAACGGACCCCCTAAACAACAAACGACAAATGAAACACCATTTTTTTTTAATTTGTGCCCATCTCTACCTATTATAATAGATAAGTTTTATTTTGGGTAGAATTGTTGGAGAGGTTAGGGTCACCATATTTGTGTTGGACCATACATGGGTAAAAATAAATAAACAAACAAAAACAGCTGGGGGACTAAGAGGTAAATAGAGTAGTGAATGTCCCCAGGCATCTGGACAATTTTCCAGTGTGTCTAAAGAAGGTGATAGAAATACTTTTGCTGAAGAAGCCCTTCTTGAATCCCAGCATGATAGATAACTACTGGCTAGAATCCAATGTTCCATTCCTGGGCTAGGTTGTGGAGTACCATGTATTATTGGATGAGATAGATTATCTAGATCCATTCAAATCTGTTTTCATTCCTGATTTTGGGACAGAGTTGACTTGGTGGATAAACTACATTTTGAACAAGACAAGGGAAATGCGCATTTATTGTGCTGAATCTCTTGGTAGCTTTTATCAAGCATGGTGTCTTTTAAATTTATCCTTGGGATGAAGTCTGAGGATGCTGTTTTGCACTGTCTCAGAATATGGTGCTGGAGAGCTTTTTAATGTCTTGGTCTTTGACATTTATCATGGTTCAGTAGTATCCCCATGCTAAAGAGACAAAGGAGAGAGAGGTCAAATTTCATGGCAGATATTAAAACATATGAATAAGGGCTCTTCTGCACATCTTCTAAAGTATTGCCCAGGATTTCCTATTTAGACAGAACCCAGTACTATCAGTGAAGTCAAATCAAGATGTCTTCCTGGGAAAGTAATTTGAATGGCAGGCATTTTCAGTACAGTTGTAGTCTGCCCTATATTTTATATCACATCATAACCATTTTGTTTATGCAACACAACCATGAATGTGGATTTTAACTATGTAACATATTGTCTCTTCCTCCCTCAGGTCTTTAATTGCATGTCTTCTTGCCTGCTCTTTCCTCTAGTAATACTACCTTTGTGATGTCCATGCCTGTGAAACATTTTCTCTTAAGTTTCCTTTGCTGCAAGGATTATATATATATTTTAAAAAATCTAATTTATAAAGCCTTTCATTATGAGACTTTGTAAATCTTGCTGACTAGTTTTCTTCATAAATATCTTTTTCTTTTGAAAGAAAAAAACAAAGGTTTATGAAGGAGAACGTTTTAATGAGACTGGCAAAAGGACGGGGAGAGGGGAAGAGTTTAAAGGAAGTGAGGCAGAATCGGCAGTGGCTTGAGAAAATTGAGCCCTGAACAACATAGTTGTGTAGTCGTGGGGTTGAAGAAGGAGGGAAAACAAAAAGAAAGTATGGCTAGAGCTATAAAAACAGAGGGAACTGGCATATCTGTTGCCTTAGGAAACCAATGAACAGTCTTTCAGTGGTGTCCCCTGTTGTTACTGCATCTTTGTGATTTGTATAGAAGTCCTGTTGGTCAGTGGAGGCCAAGAAGTCTGCAGACAGATACTTAAGTCATAGATAAAAATGAAAAAGAGGCTACGTTCCATTTTTTGTTGAACCAAGCAGACAATAATTTGTCTGCAGGCTTCAAGTGAGACTTTAATAACATCACAGCTTATTCAAAACCTGCTGAGGTTCCAGCTGCAAGCACATTTCATTTAATGCTAAAGAAAATATATGGATATGGATGTATGTATCAAAACAGTGAGTCACCAAAGGGATTTTTTCATTAAGACCACATTGATGTTTCTGATTTTTTTTTAATTGATGTTTCTGGTTGCTGTTGTTTCTTTTTATTGTACACTGCCCTGAGTTCCGTCTTGGAGAATGGGGCAGTATATAAATATAATAAATAAATAAATAAATAAATAAATAAATAAATAAATTTTCAAAACTAACCATTCATCCTGTTTGTAAATTATTATTATTATCTCTTTTTAATTACCCATGTTAACTCCAGATGTGGGACTCTGCCTGTTGTTTGGTTTTCACTCCTTTCTGCCCAAGCCAGTGTGTCTGATTGTCAAGAATGAGGAGTTGGAGGCCAACATTATCTCAAGCCCTGAAAATTCTCAGTTCTTGACATAAAGCTTCTGAACCCCAAATTCAAAGTGATGTGATATAACCCTAATAGAAATATTTTAAAGACACACAGTTAGCTGTTTGGGGTTTTTTTGCATAATAGAGAAAGGGGCACATGTACAGTATTTTTCCATGTATATGACTATATTTTGTCTAAAATTGTTAGGTTAAACATTGAGGGTCATTTTATACACAGAAGTAAGCCAAGGAGAGAGAACCGTGCAGTTGCAAAATTGTAATTTTTGGTTGGAAAAGTGGGGATTATCTTATACAAAGGGGCATCTCACAGACAGAAGAGTGTAGTATAATATTTCCCTTTTATCTTGCATCTTAAGCACAGGCTACTTTCAGAAGGCAAGTCATTCCCAGTAGTGGTCCTCTATCTAGAGTGGCATTTCGATGTTGGTTTCTGCCAAAAGCATAGTTCAAGGGGGTAAAATGAGTATCCAACTTGCTGGGGAAGGGGGAGCAATGTGTAGCTTGCATAATTACTTGTAAACTGCCCAGAGAGTGCTTTAAGCCCTACAAGGTGGCGGATACGTAGCATCCTTTGCTTGTTGATGTTTTTATTTTACAACCAAAAGGATGTAGCAAATAATAGGTTATTGTGGCAGTTAAAATGTTCACTAGCAAATTCTCTTTTTTATCACTGTCCTGCTTAGATTTTTCATCTCTCTTTGACTGCTGTTACCTTTTCCCATGTATTGCTCAGCATTAGGTTTAAATGTGTGGTAGATATGGTTGTTTATTCAGAAAATCTTTCTTCCAGCAGGTAGGTATAGTTGAGTATAGTATTGGGTATGCATTTGCCTTCTCTCTCTTTCAGCCAATTTTCATACATCTCTGGTTAGCAAGTTAATAGACTGCTAATTGAGAAAATAGATAAATAAAAACAGGAGGCTAGTATGACTGAAGTCTGTCCCCCACCCATTTTTAGGGGTGTGGTGGAACCACTTGGATTCAGTAATGAATATTTGTACTATATAGTAAAGATATCCATTTTTGAGTGTTATTTCCAGTTTTAGAACCATCAGCAAACCTGCAGAAATAAAGCCTTCAGAATAAACATTTATTAATTCAATTTTATATAATCTAACTCAGGCCTGCCCAACAGGTAGACCGCAGACTACTGGTAGCCCACGAAGGGTTCAAAAGTAGCCCGCCGGCCATCAATAAAAAAAGTGAGGAGATAAGTTATCCAACCCTCCCTCCCCCATCCTACCACTGCCCTAGCAAAGTTCTGGGTCTGCCAGCCCACTGTCTCAGCTGAGCAGGGCAATTCAAGGGCCATGAAGTCTGTTCCCTCCAGAACAGTTTAATTGGTTTTCAATGCATTCCTATTGGAAACCACTGCTCTACT
Source organism: Phrynocephalus versicolor (assembly GCA_023846285.1). Lineage (NCBI taxonomy): Eukaryota > Metazoa > Chordata > Lepidosauria > Squamata > Agamidae > Phrynocephalus > Phrynocephalus versicolor. The sequence continues at coordinate 37,534,096 of JAHTLZ010003526.1, forward strand.
TACAAAAGTTTTTACTTATGAGCATGTGCTCAGAACTGATAAAATTAGTAAGTAGAGGTTTTAGTGTAGTAGCCCTCAGGCACTTTGGGCTGGAAAAAGTAGACCTTGGCCTGTTCAAAGTTCAATAGCCCTGATCTAACTGTATTATAGCATATCCAAGATAGCTCCTAATTAATTGGAATCTAGTTTCATATGTTCGCTCTCTGTGTGTTCTGACTAAAGCAAGTGACTCTGTCACAGACAAATGGGAGGGAGATAGCTGACTCATTACAGTCTTATATTAGTATCACAGATTTTATTTAAATTGTTGACTTATTAGTCACTACTTCCTCATGTTCTGTCTGCTGGGTATCTAGTGCTTCCACAGTCAGTTAAACATGTATGCCATTTAACAATTTAAGGAAGAGAAAATCTTAAGGAAATGATCTGATTTTAACTGGCTAGCATATAATGTCAAAATGTTTCAGCCATATTTTGTGGCAGATATCACTATGTTCGCCTTTTAAGAGTTGTGACAGACAATTTTGGAAAGAAGGGTTGAAATGGGAGAGGTTCAACAGCTTTGGATCATTATAGATCAAATCTGTACCTGCCATCCAAGAGGTTTGGGTCAACATGTAATGGCTTAGCACAAGCCCTGTATTATTTGTTATTTTCTCACTTTTTATGTGTGAGGTCTTGGGGGAGCAAGGAGGCAATCCCTTCATGTATCTATTTCCAATGGGATCCTAAGAATTATAGCCCCACCCCTTTGCTATTTTCTTCAAAACCCTTCATAGCAATGAAAAATCCATTGATTTCCATATTAAACCTTCTGCAACTACATACATTTTGTTAAGGGCAGAGCTGCTGTTCACCTTAAGATAACTAGCTCTATACTCAGAGTGAAGGAATATGAACTAGTATTGATTAGAAGATGGACTATGATTTGGGGAATCCTGGGTTCAAATAGCATTTCAGCAAACCCCTGTGAGCATACCAAAATGGTAGTACTGATCATCCTGCAATTTGTCTCCCTCCTTGAAGACCTAGAGAAATTTAGCAATTCCATTAAAGTAATCTCAAAGACATTCACAGCCAGAATCTGATAGCTGTTGTGAGGTTTTTGGGGGGCTGTTTGGCCATATTCAGGATGTTTTTCTTCCTGACTCTGTGGCTGGCATCTTCAGAGGGCAAGGAGCTCAGGGAACTAGAAGCTCTCTCTCCCCAGTGCGCAGAGTCTGGTGAAACATCAGGGGGGAAAAACTTTCAGAACATGGCGAAACAGCCCAAAGAACTCACAATAGCTAATTCCCTCAAACCTTAGCCAGCACTCTGAGACCTAAATACCATAATAAGAGAACTGTCTTTTTGTTCTATCGGGTGAATATGGGTGGCAGTAAAACTTAGGAATTCCTTGCCGAAGGAAATCCATCTGATTCCATTTTAGTGGCTTTTAGGTATATGGTAAAGAGATTCACAATTGTGCAGTAACTCTGTTTGGTTATTGTATTTCAGTTTTCCTGTTTATGAATTTTTATTGATTTTATAGCATATTTTAAAAGAAAGGATAAGCTGATCCAAGGGTCTCAGTAGAAGCATAAGATACAAAGAGATGCTAGTTAAAAGTATGTAAAGAACTGCCAAGTACTAGGCTAAGACCTGGCCTACAAGTGTCTCCAAGCTAATATTCTGGAGTTTTATTTATTTATTTATTTATTTATTTATTTATTCAATTAATCAATTTATACACTGCCCATCTGATGTGGAGCCACTCTAGGCAGTTTACAGTATAAAATGAACCGTATACAATATACAATAATACAAAAAATAGGTTGAATATAACAGAGACGTTCTGCCTGCGAATCATATGAAAAATACAGTTCGCATAAAACAGGCCTGCCCAACAGGTAAACCGGGGGCTACCAGTAGCACGTGAAGGGTTCAAAAGTAGCCCACCAGCAATCATTAAAAATGGGGATAAGTTCTCCACCTCTACCTCCCCCACCCCAAGGACCACCACTGCCCCAGCAAAGCTCTGGGTCTGCCAGCCCACTGTCTCAGCTGAGCGGGGCAGTTCAAGGGCCATGGCACAGTCCCCTGCTCTCCCTACTGGCCAGATGATCAGCATGCTACTGTCTCGTGACCAACTGAATTGTTCGTGCAGAGGGAAGGAAGGGGAGTGGAGGGGACAGTGAGGGGCGGGGTCATGGGCGTGCCCACCTCCTTTGCGTGGTAATGTCCCCCTCTTCTCCCCCCAAAGAATTCCTTCCTCCCATCCTCCTCATCCATCTCCTCCTCCTCCTCCTCCCACCCCCCACAGCTGCCTCACAGAGACTGTGACCTGCCGCTCTTCCTGCTCACCTTCTGAGCCATTCCCTCCTCCTTGCGCCACCATGGTGATGTGATTGCCCCGCTGCTAGCTTGGCCCATCTCAGCTACACAGAGAACATGGCAGAAGTGAGTGAGAGCTATGGGAGGCAGCAGCAGTGGAAGCAAGGGGGCTGGAAGGGAGAAGGGGAAAACAGGAGGAGAAGTAGAGTCAAATCAGGCTCCAGGCAGGTTAGGAGGGAAAGTGTACCTTTTAAAAAAAGTCTTCCAGCAGCCCAGGCAAGCAGAAGGGGCAATCTGCACAAGCATGCACACGTCTCCCTTGCACCTGTCCACACCGGCTCGAATGGGTGTAAGGGAAGCATGTGCATGGTCAGCCCTACCATAGGAATGCATTGAAATATGTTCCTTCCAGAAAGGAATAATTGATTTTCAATGTGTTCCTATGGGAAACCGTTGCTCTACTTACAATTTTTTTTTTACTTATGATCATATGCTCAGAACAGATAAAATTCATAAGTAGAGGTTTTAGGGTAGTAGCCCTCAGGCACTTTCGTCTGGAAAAAGTAGACCTCGGCCTGTTCAAAGTTGGACAGCCCTGGCATAAAAGCAATCAAAGGTAAGATTCAACATGGTTTCCATGTATTCACTAAGAAAATACAAATTGACTGTTCCTTAATTTTTTCACTTGTAGAATTGTGTGTCACAGCTTACCTTCTGACAGACTGTAACCAAATTCAAAACCATGGTTCAAATTAACTTCTCAGCTGGTTGCATGTCATGAATGCTTGTCAAGGGTTTTAAAGACTGAACATTTCCCATATTTTTATAAGAATGTTAATGACATTCTGATTATTGAGCCATGCACATAAAGCATAATGGGCTTGCTTCTCAGTTATTAATTTTGAAATTCTCATTCCCACAAAATAAGAGTTGATTCCTTTATCATGTGTGCACACCATCATAAATACATGGATTTCAGATATTGGACTATACCTTCAAAGCTTCCCATTCTGGCTGTCAAAAGTATGAGCTGATTTTCGGGAGTTAATCCAAGTCCAATGTGATGGAGAAGAATTTTGCTTAGTTTTCATTCTGACATGAATATTAAGAGATCAAAATCAGTATGGTACCTGAATAATTTTTCAAGATAAGAATGGTTTTGATTTGCCTTCTGATGTGCTGGCTTTGCATACTTACTACAGGGCTTTAGAGTCTCCTTCCACAACCAGTATCCCAAGGAGGGCTCTCATGATAGAATTCTCACACAATGGCCAGATGCCAGGACCCTGCCTGTCACAGAACCTGACTCTGAGGGGTTAAATGGTGAAGAGCTGCTGGAGGAGCCTTGCAGTTCATGTCAGCAGGCAGCTGAGTCTGATGACTCAGCTGAAAACATATCTTCTCCCCCTAGAAGGGCTATGAGCAGGATTCTGCAAAGACGTGCTACCAGGAGGGCTAGGGAAAGGGTCTTTGATGCTAGATGGGGAATCAGGTTGGGAAGCCCTGAGTACTAGCAGGAGCCTTTCCAGAAGTAAGTGTGTGTTCCCTGTTTTGAGATAAAGCTGGTAAGCTCACCTTGAACTCTCTGTGGGAGCAACACATCATTTGAACTTGCAACCACGTTCCTGTCTGTGACCTTGGCTCTGTTTCCTGACTTCGGACTGGCTTCCTGGACCACGGCTTGATCTGTTCCTTTGGGTTTGGCATCTGGTTTCTGTGAGATATTCTGGTTTTGACTTAGACTGTTAATTGCTGGGGGTTGGATTCTGTTATTTATCTGGCACTTGATTGTAGCAATGGACTTGAACTTGGCTGGCTTTCCACTAAAAATCTTGGCAAAGAACTGAACCCTGTTTGTGTGTGTGCTCTGTGTGCGGGGCTTGACACCAGAATGCTGCAACTGTCCATCATATTATTTTGCTTCAGTGCTGTGAACACAGAGGATGTGTTTTGGTTTTTCTGCTTATCAACATTTTCCTTTACTATCATATCACCCAATTGGATCTGTGAAGCCATAATCTAGTAGAGAGCCATGTGTTTTGTTTTTCATTTACAGTATATAGTAATACCTTGGATCACAAATGCCCATGATAATGAATTTTTTGGAGAACAGATGGAAATTTCCAGGTATAGGGTTGCCTCGGATAACAAATGTTACCTATGGGATGACTCTAATAATCTTTCATAATCCCTTGGGGGAAAAAGTATACCCAGGATGCATTGTACACCCCCCATTTGTGGAGCAGTGGGAGGAGTTAGAGTATCTTTTTCATGGCATTTTGGAGCCATTCTGGACCTTTTTCACTGAGGGATTTGTACCTTTTGAACTTTGAAAGGTAGGAAGCTGACGTTTCCTTGCTTTTCCCTATCTAATTCCATTCCTTTCCATTTTATAACAGAGTGCTGAGCTGAGCTGGGGTTTGCAGAGAAGTGTGCTGGCTTGTTTCTGTTTGCATTCCTGAGCTGAGTGCAGAGCTGAGCTGAGGTTTGCAGATGAGCGTCCTGGCTTTTTTTTTTTCTGTTTGAATTCCTTTCCATATTAAAACAGAGTGTTTTCTGGGCTGGCAGAGGAGAGGGCTGGCTTTTTTCCTGTGAATTTGGAGGAAATGACTAGATGTTTGGTTTTGGAGCTTGGTTTTATTGAACTTTGAACTGCTTTCCATTGCAATTTTGATGGGAAAATGCTGGGGTAGTCTTGCTTATTTCTTCTGTCCATGTTTGCATTGCATTGCAGGAGGGTGTTCGGGGGGTGTTCCAGCACTGCATGCCTTTAAAGTGCACTTTATAAAGTGATCTGGGGGGGGGGGACGACAGCTTTTTTGCCTGTTTTGGACCTCTGGAATGGATTAATCCGTTTCCCATTCATTTCAATTGGAAAACGGATTTTGGATAACAAATTGCATCTGAGAATCAATGAAATTCATTATCAGAGGTATCACTGTACATGTATAACTTTTGTTTGGGGAATTGAATAATCAGATCCTAGGGCAAGCAGAATTATACAAATAATATTCTATATATCTGCATATCCATCATGAAGATCTGGATGCATCATTTTAAGTTTGTTGGCATCATGATGCAACATCCTGTGGGATAACAGAAATGCATTATGTATCTTGCATTTCAAACACAGTGACTGTTTGTATTGCATTATTTGTGGCAACATTGATATCAGAGGAGCCCTATCTTGGATTCGAAGGTAAGGGTAGATTCTGTTGGAGTTCACTTTCCATCAGTTACTTTTGGTCCACCCTGTGACCATGTGTAATGTGTGATGTTACTGCCAGATGGGCAGTATAAACATCCAATAAATAAATAAATAAGCCAAAATGTTCTGCTTATATACCGCCCCATACCACTTCAGGGAGCCAGTGCAGGGATGGGTTAATATGCTGGAGCTTCCTCTGTACACCAGAGTAAACAAACCATAGCATCTATTTATCGTGCAACCATTCTGGGACCCCTAGTTTCTACTGCCAACATGTAATCAATGAGATTAACATAGTACCTTCTGAATCAAAAAAACGGGATTTAGAGAATGAGTGGAAACCTCTAGAACAGGCCTGCCCAACAGGTAGACCGGGGGCTACCAGTAGCCCGTGAAGGGTTCGAAAGTAGCCCTCCAGCCAGCCATCAATAAAAATTATGAGGGGATAAGTTCTCCACCTCTACTCCCTCAACCCAAGGACCACCACTGCCCCAGCAAAGCTCTGGGTCTGCCAGCCCGCTGTCTCAGCTGAGCAGGGTAGGCTACTCTACTTAAAAAAATTTTTTTTTTACTTATGAGCATTTGCTTGGAACAGATAAAATTCATAAGTGGAGGTTTTAGTGTAGTAGCCCTCAGGCACTTTTGTCCGGAAAAAGTAGATCTTGGCCTGTTCAAAGTTGGACAGCCCTGCTCTAGAAATTCCTCTGATTGCTACATATTCTATAATGAAATGTTGACAGCTGTGGAAGTTGTCTAAAAATTGCTTTGAAATGCATCTGTGAGTGGATAGGAATACTGTAACTGCCATGGAAACCTTTTTCATGAGACATCATGTTACGTTTTTACTAAAATGGCACAATTGTCCAAAATCAGATATAAAAGCATTCATTTAATTAATGCTTTAGTAAACTTCTTTTCTAGAGATGCATTTCTTCAAACTCTTTAGCTTCATTGGTAGTATTTTACTAATAATCTGTACTCAAGTCATAGATCTAAAATATATGAATCAAAAACTCAAAATTTTCCTACCAGAAGCTTTCTGTCCTTACTTCCCCTCCCCCAATCACCACCTTAGAGTCAAGAGTAAATGAAAGTATGCATTTTTCTGCTTAAAAGATGCCAAGGAATGTGAAAATGATGTTATTACCTTCCTGTTTCCAGAACATGCACATGTGTATGGGCAACAAAAGAGGGATCAAGCAGCATAATGTGTGTTTGCTCCTTGTCCACTACAAATGCTTATTTGCATAAATGGTGTCCTTTTCAAAGAGGGAAGGCAATAAACAGACAATAACATGTAACAATGTTTTACTGTTCTTGCCAGTTCATTTCCCCTTTGCTGTACCTATGTACTGAAGAAGATTAGACCTAAGGGTAGCTACTCGGTAACCAAGTCAACCTTGTAAATAATATTCTTTCCCAGACTGGTTTCTCTAAAAAAAAAAATGACAAGGCCATTTATGTTTTGTTTGTTTTTGTTTTGTTTTTGTTTTGTTTTTAGGTCTGGTAAACTCATTATATTGCTTGTAAGCTCTTCAGATTTCTTACCCTTAAATCACAATCTTTTCCTAGTAACATGCAATAACTCATAAGGGAAGATGAAATAAATTCAGCAGAGGGAGTAAATGAATTTTATTTTATTTTTGCTTTTGAATCTAAACGTGTAATATCAACAAACAATTAAGCTAATAGAATCATCTTTTAATTTATTTTTAGGTTTAGAGGGTTTTTTTGTCATCCACCTCTCTGAGCAATAGACATGATATGATTCATGTTAGTCAGAAGAGGTCTCCTGGCTTACACTCTTCATGCTTGCTTGCAACTCAGCTGTGTGTTAACAGTTAACTGGGATGCTTAGCATAATCACTCTGCTAGTCTGTAGAAAAGGGAGGTGATTATCACTAAGAACAGATGGGCAGGGTCGGAACCATTGCCAGATCCTGCACCAGCTCCATTTCGTTATAGGTTGTTTTAGCTTTTATTTTCTTCTTTTTGAAACCAAAGTCTGGGCTTCATTTTTATGGCATTTTATTTGTATTCCAAGAACTCAGCTAAAGGTTCTTGACTGATGACATTCCAGCTAAGCTCATAAATGTAGGCATGGAGGATTCACGTGCTGTCATTCTCGTTGAACGGATGGGACAGATGTCATTTTATACAGCAGAATCAATGCAATGTATGGAAGGATTTGTCTGTTAGCAGAGTGTTCTGCCCTGCCTCTTTCTGTAGCTCCTTGTGGATTGTATTGTGTCTGCACGCAGAAATGATTTTCTCTGATATGAGCACTGTTTCTGGGTCTCCCAAGGTTCATCCTCCAAATGGAACACGATTTTATACTTTCCAGGTAAGTGGGCTTTAATTGGTGAACTTATCAAGAAGTTAATTGCTGGGGAAAGTTTTGAAAAGTATAAAGTAACCAGGATGCTATATTTCAGGTTGTTCCACTGTAGATATTTAAAATATGTAGCAATGCTGTGTAGAAAAGTGAAAGTAGGTTGAAGTGGTAGCTAAAATTAGAGGGAGAAATGCAGGTGAAGGTGGTAGAAAGGCAGGGGCCATTTCTTAGGTAAAAGCACATTTTTTAATTATTTTGGCTAGTTGCTGGAACATCCCTGAAATAGTTAGAAAGTGCTAATGATGTCAAATATATTTATGAAAGTTTGCCGGCTGCTTTCTGAGGGAGAAAGTAACAATCTTTACCACTTTTAACCAGACGCCTGATAATCCCTGGTCATTTTGCTTGTGTTTAAATTTTGGGTATAAAGAACAGGTAAGCATGCATTGGAAAGGTATAGTATTTACCCACTCTAAGCCTGTCAGGGTTTGCAGTCAGTTTCAGCCAGAATGAACGGATTTCTCCTCTGTGCTACAAAGAAAGGTAAGAAAACGTGTCTCATTTCTTAATACTTCTACAATGCAAAACTGTCTCTTTTTTCATGCAGCATGAATAAATTGAATCCTTAATGCTATGGTTTTAAGAGAAATAAGTGACAGCTCCCCTACCTTCCATTATCCAGGAGAAATGAGGAACAAATAAGTCCTATAAATGAGCTCTACAGCTGTCTGTCTTTCCACACAGGCATCATTATTTAAAACGCCAATACCTCTTTCATTTCATCATCTTTATGTGCTCAGGATTAAAATAAAGCTCCTCATGTTTCCTTTTGAATCCATTGTTGTTTTGGCAGTAACAAACAAATCATCTGTAATGGCTCTGTAATGGTATAATGTATTACAGCAGCTATTCCTCTGAAAAGGGGAAAAAAACGAATAGAACAAGTTATAGTCAAACCTATAACATACTGAACCAGCCACTGCCTCCATTGCTTCTGAAAGTATGTGGATATAATATTGTGTGTGTGTGTGTGTGTGTGTGTGTGTGTGTGTGTGTGTGTGTGTGTGTGTGTGTGTAAGTGTTTCAGGTCATATTCCTCTGCTCTATTGTAGTGCTATTTTTAAGCCTGCCATCCTGCCCTTTTCTTTGCTGATATCTGCTGATAGCTCAGGGCTATGCTGAAACAGTTTCCTGTCTTCCTCACAGTGATGCTCTGCTGATTTTGGCAGTGATTCAGAGACATAAGCCTTCCTGGACTGGTCATTTACAGACCTGTTATTTCCTCCTATTCCCCAAGTGCACAACTAAACTCTTCTTACAGTTTTCTAATCAAGTTTCTATAGGTTCTCAGTGCATGATACCCTATCTTCGCTAGCTTCCACTACTGTCCCAAACATATCTAACTCATTAACTTCAGAGAGACATTTGTCAAAGCATACAACAACTATAAGCGAGTCCTCTCCAGCCTGATGCCTTCCAGTTGTGTTGTAGTATAGCTTCCATCACTCACAGCCAGTCTGGCTTGAGGCCTGGGGATGGCAGGGTGTAATGTGGCATAAGATATCACATTATCAGTATAAACAAAAGTGCTGACATAATAATACAGGTTCTCATATTTTGACAACCACAACCTTTATAGAAGCAAAGATTGTTGTTACAATGCCCAGCTTATGTTTGTGGATGGAAGTCATTGTGCAGCAGGAAACAAAAAACAGGGGAAACAAAAATAAAACAAAATCAATCAATCAAACAGAAATTGGTGATGGTCAGTGCACAAACTGATTGTCTGTATAAGAGCCTAGTGAGGGTGAGAAGTCCTGAAACTTCTACAAGCATATTGGGCTCAAAAGAAAATCTCAAAACCAGTTCTGCATATTCTCGTTTACTGCATTTTAAATGTTCTGCTACTGATTATGGTATATCCTCTGCCATGGGTTGTTTGTCTGTCTATTTGTTCATCTAACTGTTTGCCTACCTGACTGATAAGACATGCACTAGGAAGCTCTTTCCTCCTTGAAAATAGTTCCCTTTCACGCCCTGCTACAGATATGTCAACATAGGTTGATAAACAATACACGTTTTATGTATCTGCCCATCACAGAGTGCAGAATTAGAGGAACAACTCTGAATACTGGCAGCCATGGTCTGCAGTGTCACACAAAACAGAATTCAGATCATTCTAATGAACTTTCAAAATACTGAGGTTACTCTGAATATCTCCCTGTAACCTGTTCTATTAGAACCAAGTTTTTGATTAATATCTAGTTCTTTGGAGTATTTTATTGTCTTCTAACTAGAAGTCTGAAAGTGGCTTAAAATAGATTTAAAATTTAACAAGATTGAAAAGATTCATTAGGAAAGCACACAAATATATATTTCCTCTCCGACATGTCAGATATTCCAGTTCCTGCTTTGCTTCTGAATCTGTGCTCCTCCCCCCACACTTCAGAGTTAAAATAAGATGCGCAGCAGCTATATTTTATCCCCTTAGAGGTTAAGGCTTTCCCACCTATGTGTTTCCTGTGGATGTGTTTGCTGAGTGTGTAAGAAGGAGGTGAAGATGGCTATAGCTGTTTTTAGATTTTTTTTTAAGATGTAGATTGTCATTACACACAAACACATGCACAAATACCTTTTCCTGGACATCTGAATAAGGCTTATGTCTCCCACAGAGACCAAAAAGTGTGTGTGAGAGTGTTTAGCTGACTCAGGAAGCATAGGAGGACATGAGTGGCCAAAGGTGTATGAAGCTTTTGAATGCTCTAATATCCACTCTGTGTCAGAACATGGAAGACAGGAGGTCTGGGTAGGGTAGGAACAATTCTGGCCTGGAAATGTTTCGCAGAGTAAGTGAACTTTCATCTGGCACAATGTTACATTTTCTTACTTGGACTGCTCCTACTGTCTCTTATAACATTGGCTCCTGAGGTGACAATGAGACTGGAACTGTGTGAGCCTCCAGAGAGCATAGGTGCACTGCAGAAAAAGAAAAAGTGATAAGATTAAGAAGCCTTCTCCAGTCTTCAGATATTCTGACTGCCAGTCTTCTGCTCTTTTTAGGGAAGAGAGATCTTCTCTAATCCTTTTGGGGGGATTAGAGCTATCAGAAAGTACAAACAATCACTTGCAATGAAATCTGTACTGTGAACGACGTTTTCTTGAATGGCACCCAGTGTTACAAACAGGAGGAGTTTGTGCCTGTGGAGGAGAGGGGCAATCTCAGAAGTAAGCATTTCTTCTATGCAGTGCCTATGTTGGACACTGCCCACTTTTTAAACGGGGTTTAAGCTCTAATACCTAGAAGCAATACCTTGATTTTCTGTTGCTAATTGCACAACAGTGTCGTAATCATTCATTTTTTCATCAAATCTGTGAATGTAAGACAGATATTTCTACTATTTTGCCCAGTGGCTGTTAGGACACCATTTTGTCTATTAACTATATAACAACAAATGGTAGTAACATAGTTTTAAACTTGTATTTCAGAGAAATAACTTTTAAAAATCTATCCACATCTAATCACTGGTTTGTCTTTGGCTCTTGATTGTTGAGATTTTGGATTGTTGTTACTTAGTAACGCTTCCTGTGTCCCTGGACATCGAGTTATGATACTTTGTTACTTTCAAAACATAGCTTTACAATCATACACAAACTTCCTTTTAGGTGAACTGCCATTAAAATGTGTAGAATAAGCATATTCTATGGATAATAGGGTCGTCAGCAATCAAGGGAACAATTCATAGAATCCCACAAAAGTGTCTCGAACCGTTGAACCTGATGGCATGGAAAATGATCATACACAAAAATATTCAAAAATGGCTACATCAGAAAAGAATTACAATTTGTCCCAGCATATTTATTTATTTATTTATTTATTTATTTATTTATTAGTCTTATACCCCACCCATCTACCCAAAAGGGAACTCTGGGCGGCTTACAATAAAAAAAAATAGGTAAAACAAAAGCAAACAAGTAAAAAGGGAGCAAGATGGCGGGCATACCCAAAACAAAATAAACATGGGCAAAGGGGGGGGGGAAAGGAAAAAAATTAAACCTAAACAGAAACAGCAGAACAGCTTCTGCCTTCAGATGTTACTTGCATACGTTCTATGCTGGTAACTAGACATGGGCACGACTTGGCAAAATTCTCGTTTCCGTTTCCATTCCTCGTTTCCATTACGCAACGGAAACGGTAACGACAATTACTCCACCAGAACTCGAACTCGAACCGATAAAAGAAAAATTGGGTCTGATTTGTCGTTGTTGTTCATGCCATTGCGGCGATCGCGCGATGCCAAGCGGCACAGAAAAAAAGTTTAAAAAAACACCCGATTCCCGGCCAAAAAAGCAGGCGAAAATATGCCTGCCTGAGTGAGGGCACCTACCAGAGGGGTGGTTTCTGGGGGAGGGGTCCCCGGCCTCCCCGCCTCCTGTCCTGGGCTGCTCTGGTGGGGGGCATTCTCGTCTCACCAAAGTCGCCATGCCATGCAGTGCGGGCGGGGGATCCAAAATGGCGACTGCAATATTTATTTTGAAATCGTGGTCCAAAAACACACCAAAGCACCACAGAAACATGCGAAAATTAGCTATTTTAACTGCCTGAATTTTTACAGTAGCAGCAGTGGGTTTGTCTTGCAATAAAACATCTCCATTGATTTTATTTTATTTTATTTTTATTTTTATTTTATTACACCTGTGCAGTGCGCAATGATGGGCTGGCCATGGGATGGGACCATGCAAATTTTTGGAGCCATTCCACCAATTGCATGGCCACTTGGCCAGGTTTTGACTGAGACTTCTGGGATGTGCCAGTCGGGCATAAAAAGCCCACTAACCCTAGCCCTAACCCTAAGCCTAACCCTAAGCCTAACCCATACGCCAGTACACTGTCCTTCTTAGTGGGTCAGAGGCACCCAGAGGTGCAGCCCACTAACTCACCCTAACCTTACCCGTAACCCTAAGCCTAGCCCTTGCCCTAACCCCAACCCTAAGCCAGATCTGTACTTGCATTGCACTACTACGCAAGTACACTTCCCTTCTTAGTGAGCCGTAGGGCGCCCACAGGGGTCCTCTCTCACTTCGCTCCCCAGCCCAAGTGCACCGTACAATACACCAGTACGCCAGTATGACAGTATGCTGTCCTTCTTAGTGAGTCAGAGTAGAGGCACCCAAAAGAGAGGTGCCTCTGCCAGTGCCACTTGGTACGCATACGCAAACGCAATGGCTACACACGTACTTTTCCCTTTGTAGCGGGCCAGAGGAGGCACCCACCCCAGAAAGGTGCCTCCAGGAGCCCGCTAAATGCCTTCCCTTCTTAGCGGGCCAGAGGAGGCACCCACCCCAGAGAGGTGCCTCCAGGAGCCCGCTACCCTCCCCCCTAAACCAGTACTAACGACAGACGAAAAAACGACAAACGAAACGACAAATTTTTGAAAAATTTCACGACAAACGGAAACGAGCTGAAATGGGCCGGCTCCGACACACGACAACTCGAAACGTCATTTTTCCTGGTCGTGCCCATCTCTACTGGTAACTACAGGCTCAACATGAGTACAATAGCTCTCAGAGTGGTTAATTTCACGCTTTCTTTTCATTTGCCACAGATTCTTTTGGTTAGAGTTGTGCCAAAGTGACTGAAATATTATAATGAATTCACATACTCTAATACACCTGTGGCTGACCACTGGTACTGTAAGTGGGTTCTGCACTTGAGCCCTGTGTATGTTGTGCACTGAGCAAGGGGGATGGGCTCAGTTTGTGAAAGCTTCTGCTGGTGTTCTATTTTTACCAGGAAATGTCAATAATAATGCTGTTAAAATAATCCTACATCATATTTGCATATTATTCAGTATGCTCTTCCAGCAAAGTTTATATATGCACTTGAAATAGAATGAGATATTGCTGAACACATATGGCATATAACTCATATTTCCTGTATATAAAATTTCTGCATTAGGCAAAGCCAACCGTATTGTGGATTTCTTTATAATATTCCTTAGTTTTAAAAGTGTTCTTTTCAATACCAATTTAATTGAAGTAACATTCTGGATAATAACATTCAGATGCATTTTGGCAATGCATTTGCATGTATTTTATTACTTTCTTGATATTTTTATTCATTGTACCAATTTTATATTCTCTCCAGTACAGTTAAAAGACATAAAATTACTGCATTCCAGACTCTAATTGATAAAAACCCTGTAAGATAATGGCAATTCCTTCACAACTATACATAATCAGAATCTCTTCTTTTTGTATAATTAATTTTTCCTAGGCTGGTTATATTAATATGAACATTTTCCTGCAAATTAGTTTCAATGTTTATAAAATTACATTTTAATTTGCAGCATGAATGAAAGTGAATAAATACAGCCTCGTTTGAAGGTGGTGGTTTCTGCTAAAATCTTCATGTTTTAATGCTGTTTCGTGTGCCTTGTAGAATACTAAATGTACTGCTATTATTTATTTGTTTCTTAATAATTTAAATGATTGTATTTAGAGATGTGTGTGTTAGTGTACACACTGACATACCTTTACATACATGCTCTTAACTTAAAATGATTACTGTGAACTTTTGATCCTGCTTTATCAAAAGCTGAACTGCTTGATAAGATCAAAACTGTTCATAAAGGATGATCCCTTGGGATATACTCAGTCAAAGCAATTAAAGCAGAAAGCTCAGAGAGGGTACACACAAAGGCATGTACATGCTGTGTGGCAACTGCTTGAAATCTCTGCTACAGTATTGATATTTTCCAAAGAAATTAGTATTGAATACTTCAGAATGTCCACAAAGATAGTTGTTCTTTTGCTCAGTGTGATATTTCCATTTGTAAATAAAATAATAGCAGAGCTATATGTTCCAGCAATACATGTGAACACTTTCTTACTAGCTGTTAAGTGGCTGTTCTGATATGTTACTTGTCGACTGGATTTACTTATAAATCTATATTGCAAATAGCTTTCTAGCCTTTCTTTGGGCATTCTCACCATGTGCGTAAAGAGCAAGATGGTGTATGGTGTTTCTGCCCTCATACGAAGTGTAATAATTTTAGTATCAGAAAAGTATGTGAACTGCCATGTTCTCAATGGTGCAACAGTCTGTAAAGTTATGTAATATAAGTTCTGAACTTCAGAGAACTACACAGGTGGAGCTTGTTACATCAGTTGTACTCCTCTTGACTTGTGTTCAGTCTATAGAGATTTAGTCTCTGTAAAGAACTTATGTCTAAAGCTTTGTCCTCACAAACCACAGCTGTTTCCCCCCTTGTCACTAGCATGATGTTTGGGAGACTCTGGGAGCTGTAGTTACAAAGGAAAACATTTGCAAGCTCTTTCAGAAATGTGCAAGAATGTGCAAAAACTTGTATTCTTGGTTGGATTTCAATAATATTAATGCCATGTAGTATTGCACTTTTTGATTAATATGTTTATGATCTTGAATACCTACCCTTTACAGCAGCTTTTGGTGCCTGCAATCCACTTAAACCAATGTCCATTATGTCTGGGTGGAAGCAGATTTTTTTGGACTTGGGCAATGGTGTAGGGCTAATTTTGTGATTGTAGAACTTAGCATGATATTCCTAATAACTAACAGCTCCCCATTAAGAGAGTCCCCAAAGGCAAGCTTATGGATCATTTTATACTGCCAAAAAGAGACAGCGTGTATTTTATAAATTAATGGCTTTTAATTGCTTCTTCAATACTAAATAAAGTAGGACTTCGGTATCCACTGGGAATTGGTTCCAGACCTTCCCATGGATAACAAAAACCATGGATAAGAGAGAATGCCACCCCCCCCAACTACTGTATTGTGACAGTAGCTTGTTTTACAACTGCTATTTTCTGACAGTAGTTTGCTTTACGGCTGCTGTTTGTGACAGTGGCTTGCTTTGTGGCTGCTGTTTTACGACCGTAGCTTGCTTTGCGGCTGCTGAATTATTTATTTAATTATTTCCTCTGCCAACTGTGGATAACTGAAACGGTGGTTAATGAATCAGTGGATACTGGGGTCCTACTGTACCTTGCATTATGACAGAAATAGCTTGTAAAAACATACTGTTCCTTGGAAAATTCATTCCTTCTGGCTACTTTGAGGACTGCAACTAAACTGAGAAAAGATTGAGGGAGAGGGGGATGACTGATGATGCCATAGTTCATGCTTTTCAGAAAGCCATATGTCTCATACCTTATAAACTCTTCCTCCATACACTCTGTTCAAATGCCTGATTCTTTAAACTAGCATTACTTACAACTGCATCTTTTGTCCATCTCTTTATATATGCTGGTCATTTTGGTTCTAGTAATAATAATACCTTTATTGTCAATGTACAACATGTGCACAATGAAATTGGCTGAGTCTCCCTTTCCCACCCCACCTCCCTTTCCCACCCCCATCCCACTAGCAACCACTCAGTCTTATTGCACCCTGTGTACTTGACACAGAATGCACCAGCCCACAGGTCAGTTCTTCTATACTTGTCCTGGGATTATTTCCCATTCAGCAGTCTGACAGCCCATGGATAAAAAGTGGACTGGTTTGTACTCTTGTGGTTTTGTCAGATGGGAATTCTTTAAATGCATAGCAGAGGTAAAATAAAGAATTCTCATTTTTGCTTTTGCTGGGATGTATTCCATTCTGTGTAGCTCAGCATTCGTATGGTCAGGCATCTGTTGGAGCCTGTACTTACTGACAAAAGTATCTCCTCTCAAACTGGCTGTTTACTTATATTCTCTTCTATACCTTTTCTCTCATGATTTGCTCCTCAGAGTGGCCTTTTAGCCAGATGGGTAATATATAAATGGAAACAAACAAACAAAATTGTGGTGATACATTGGCGGTTTGGAGAGGAGGGCAAGCCAATATAAATGCTCACATAGTCACTTCCTTAGGAATGAGATTATAGATAATCAATGGTGAACAAAGAATTACAAAATTTGGGATTAGCCCAGCTTTTATATGAAAATTACCTAAAATAAGAATTTTTCCTCTCTCTAGAAACTGATTTTCTATATGCATTGAGATCCCAGTAAAGTAAATGCTGTGAATGGAATCATGACTGTTTTTTTATGTATTTTATATACTGTATGTTATAAGCCAATTTTTTTAATTACTCGGGTCAATGACTGTATAATAAAAACTAAAATAAATAATTATGGCTGTTATGAACTAATTTGCATTAGGAATTATTATTTTAGTTGCTTGTGCTAGCCAATCAGGATATTTGCACATCTTTTCCTTGTTTTTACCATTTCTTTATGCTTTAAGTTGCTTCCATAGACCTGTGTCTGAAAGTGTTACACTTTTTCATTTAAAATGTAACAAAGTTAAGTTCCTTCTTAGAAACGATCCATCCTGTCAGAAGTTTCCGCTTGGTTCACACGCCAGACAATTCCCCCATTAAAGGAAGCAGATGCAAGCCATTGAGTTTGGGTGGCTTGGGGTTTTTCTGTTGTGTCTTGCCAGACTTCTCAACTGATGAAGGAGGTGGTGGTGGTGGCTGCTATGAGTTTAAGGTTTTTGAATACCAAGTAAGCTCCCCTTTTAGCTTCTTATACAGTCCGACAACAGGTACAAGTTGTACATAGAGTATAACATTCATGAAGTATACAGAGGAAATTCCTTCCCTATTTTGGCCCTGTGGTCACTCCCTCCTCCAAATATATATTTTGCTTGAACAAAAATCCTCTGTGGTTGTCATTTAATGTGATGGCTCAAAGAAGATACTGTACATGTTCAATGTCAAAAAGTGCATCATGTATGCCATCTCCATGGCTTAATATCAGCCAGCGTTAAGTAGTTATATTAATTATTCTGACTCATATGGAGTGGTTTCGTGGCACTGAACATACAGTAATACTTTGGTTTAAGAGTGTTTTCCAAGACAAGCAAACATTTCTTATAAATGTTGCCCCGAATAACTAGTGATATACAAGCACTGGAGCCGGTCACATGATCACAGTTGAGCCAACTGTGGATTTTTTTTCTCTCCCTCCCTGCTGGATTGTGGGGGAATATCTGGAATGTTCCATCTCAGGCAAGCCTCCAAAGCAGAGGGAGGAGAGAGGAATGGAGGTCTCCCTTGTATCAACCAATAAGGTTTTCAGAGGAGAGTGCAGATTAGGGGTTTTTCTTTATATTTTTCTTTAATTTGTTTTCAACATCCTTTCTTATTTTTCAAACCATTTCTAGTTGTGAGTCAGATAGTCAAGTTTGCAAAGGACTACAAATTGCATTTTACTATTGTTACATTAGAAACACGGAATAAAATCAAGTTGCTAATCCCAAGCAGAGCAAATTCTGCAACCTGGTAACTGAACCATGGTGTGGACATGGACTTCTGGCCAACCTCTTTTGTGAGTTTTGGCATTTTATGTGTGCAGTATGTGGTTTATGAGGCCGCAAAACAAATCATCTGAGTTTCCATTATTTCTTATGGGGAAATTTGCTTTGAATATGAATGCTATGGTTTACAAGCAGGTTTCCGGAATGGATTATGCTCGTAAACCAAGGTATTACTGTATGTATATTGCTCCTCACCACCACGGTACCATGTTTCTCCCCTTCCCCCAACTCAGGCCCGTTGATAATCCTTCATGCCAGATTCTAAAGAAGGACTGATTCTTACTTTGGAATTCCTTCTACCCTCTGGTAGGACAAAATGGAATAAATATATCAGCATTAAATAAAGGTACAGTGGAACCTCGTATAACAAATGGTTTGTATAACATAAAATCTGTACAACATAAATGATTTTAGTATAAGGTTTTTATTATTGTTTTAATTATTTATTGTTGCTTGATGTTTTTTAACTGTTTTAATTCTTTGATTGGAAGCCGCCCAGAGACCTTTGGGTAGTGGGTGGCATATAAGTTGTAAAAATAAAATAAATAAATAAATAAAAATTTCTGGAGATAGGGGAAATTTGTTTAACAGAATTGCCTATGGTGTGATCTATACAACATAAAAATGGTCATGATTAGGAATTACTCCATTTTCAATGCATTCCAATGGGAAATTTGTATAAAGGAAAATTTGCTTAACAGAATTTCATTTGGAACAAATTAATTCCTTTATACAAGGTACCTCTGTATGTCAGCAATATTTTAAAATACTATGAGGTTGGCATTAGTTACGCGTTCAGCCTGAAAAATGACTGAAATGTGTTTATAGTCATGTCCAAATACTGTGAAATATTTTGTGAATGTTCTTCATCCATCACAGCATATAAATGAAGTGTGCTTTCAGCACATCATTCACAGTGAATGTATTAGATTCATTAAACGAAATATTTTTGGAGGGTTGCCCTATTATGGAGAATAGCTCTCTTAGGCTTTGACAAGAGTAATTGCTCTTAATTTTAAGACACTCACTATCCACTCAATTCTAAACCAAAATGTTCAGATATGCCTGTCAGATGAGGGTTACTTCTGGACAAGTGCAGTCACTAGTAGGGATCATTCTCACACATTTTAAAGGAGGCACATTTTCAGTGATATTTCAAAACTAAATTATTTTAATAGTAGTACTATGCCATATATTAAGAAACATTCGATCTTATTTAATAATGCTTCATGGTGTAGTGCTTCAATTCAATGTACATAAGCACAATTCATTTTTAAAAGACTAACAGATTATATTTCTTGATATTTCAAGTAAATAATTAATGACATTGACTAGAAAAATTAGCCTGATGTGTGCTATTACTCTTAATACTAAAATCTACCTGCTTTTAAAATAGCCTCTATTGCGCCATTGTTGCATATTTACTTTGATAACACAATGTAGTTTCAGAATGTTACAAAGTAATCTATGAAATGCCATACAGTGATACCTTGGTTTACAAGTACCATGGACTATGCATGTTTTGCAAGATGAGCAAACATTTCTGATCAGTTATGTTTTGATCAGCGAGCAATGTCTCCTCCCTGCTGGGTGGTGGGTGATTGTCTGGAATGTTCTGTCTCAGGAAAGGCTCCAAAGCAGAGGGAGGAGAGAGGAATGGAGGTCTCCCTTGCACCAGCCACAAAGAACAGTGCAGATAAGGGTTTTATTTTTCTTTATATTTATATTTTCTTTATTTTTTCCAATAATTTTTCTTAATTTTCACACCATTTCTAGCCATGGGCCAGATAGTCAAGTGTGTATAGGGCTACAAATTGCACTATATTATTGCCACATTTAAAACACAGAATAAAATCCAGTTGCTAGTCCCAAGCAGAGCAGATTCCACAACCCAGTGCCTAAGCCATGGTGTGGACATGGACTTCTAGCCAACCTCTTTTGTGAGTTTTGGCATTTTGTGTGTACAGTATGTGGTTTTTGAGGCCCCAGAATGAATCATCTGAGTTTTCATTATTTCTTATGGGGAAATTTTCTTTGAATATGAATGCTTTGGTTTACAAGCATGTTTCCAGAATAGATTATGCTTGTAAATCACAGTATTACTTTATAAAGATTATCAGTTCATATATTTATTTTTTATATTTCTATACTGCATCTGACTTTCCCAATGGGAACTAGGCAGTTTGCATAGAAACAACATGCAGGAAATTAAACCCAACAAAGTCAAACTGATAATGCAATAAACAAACAAATAACCCAGCAAAAGGCACAAACCAAATAATATCAAAAACAACATCAAATCAAGGGGGAACACAAGACAGACATTAGCAATTGCCGAATGCATCTTTAAAGAGCCAAGTTTTTACCACTTTTTAAAAGGCCACTAGGGAAAAGTTGTAAATGCAAAGAGAAATTGAATAATAGTTTGTAAATCTTGGAGTCAATTACAGTATATAGTTATCCAATTACAGCAAAAATGAATCAAAGAAAGGGTTTCAGATTAAATGTATGGCTACAAATTAAGGATTGCTTGCCATTTTGTGTTGGCTAAACCACATTTTTGCCAGGAAATAAATCAGATGTCTTTTGTATGAAGGCATAATTTTCAGAAAATTGAGTTCTTGGCTGTGATGATGTAGTATGTCTCTAAAAAAACTCCTTTCTGCTTCTATTATAATCTTTAGGATGGTATACTAATTGATGTCTTAAGTATTATGCTGCTGAAATTGGATCCAAAGCATGAGTGCTTCTGATTTGTTTCTGTGTCAATGCAGGATTAATCCACATATGAAACAGCTTTTGAGCCTGTGGCATTATATTTTATTCACAAACCAGATATTTATACTGTGGGAGATGTGGGTTCAGTGATGGTTTTACAAGCCTCCAAGTCTTGTTTTCACATATATTTGTATAAAGTCCTCAAGAGTTATAATTATACCCACCACCACCCTACAGGGATGTTAGTAAGGGATAATAACAAGTACATATCTTTTCTGACCTTTTGGTTTTTTAAGGTGCACCTCAGAGCTCAATCACACTTGCCAATAGTACACCAATTCTGCTATAACTTAAATAATATTATAAATTTCCATTCACATGACACATCGGTAACATTGA
The DNA here is from genome assembly GCA_023846285.1 of Phrynocephalus versicolor. NCBI lineage: Eukaryota > Metazoa > Chordata > Lepidosauria > Squamata > Agamidae > Phrynocephalus > Phrynocephalus versicolor. The sequence continues at coordinate 37,555,414 of JAHTLZ010003526.1, forward strand.
TTTTGTTTGGCAAGCTGATTGTTGTTTTATTGATTGTATTGATCATGTATTGCTTCTATCCTTATCACATCACGTTGTTGTCAACTGATTTACTTTTTGAAGGGGTTGGGTTTTTAGGGCACTGTGCTTGTACTCTTAATTTTTTTAAAATTAAAAAAAAAAAGATAAATATTTTGTAGCAGCAAGCCTAGCAGCCACAAGAACAACTCAACTACATTGCTCAGAATGAGATACCAGTAGTCCCTTCCTTCTGGGTGTAAGTAAGGAAAAGGGGGAAAGGGCTGGACCAGAGAAAGGAACATTTCTGCTCTGAATTGTTTGAGGGGAGAAAGATGTTGCTCTCACTTTCTTTTCTTTTTCACCCCTGGTCTTCACAAAAATCCACTACCTCTTCCAGATGCTGTTCAAAAGGGAAAAGTCCAAAGGGTAAAACTGAGATGGAGAGATACGCAGGAAAATAAGGGAAAGGGGATGAGTGAGTTCAGGAGGCAAGGGAAAAGGGGAGGAGGAGCAAAAGAAAAGAGGGAAAAGAAAAATGGAAAGGGGAGAAAGTGAAAATGAAAAGGGGGATGAAGGCTGGGCTGCAGGTGACAGGTGCCACCAGATCCATAAAAGGTGTAAGTGACAGTGAAATAGTAATATATCACAACTTATTTAAAGAAAGAAAATAAAAATTTAGGTCACCAGGACCTCCAGGAAAGCAAGTGAATCAATTTATATGAATTGGTACATGCAACGGGTAGAACCAGTAAAAAGCAAGCAGTGTACCAGTTGAACAGACAGCTGTATAAATGGGCCCAGGAGTATATAAACCACATGACTCCATGTAAAAATGCATCCATTACTAAAAGGGATGAAAATGAAATTATTCTTTTGGCACATGTGATTGAACCCTTGTTCTCATATCAAAGTGCAGCTCTTAACGTTGTATTTTCATTCAGTCCTGTCTCTGGTCCCTATGCTGGTTTTTCTGATATTATATTCAGCCCTAATAAGGGGGAAATGTGTTATTCTTCTCACTTGTTGTTATCTCTATCATGCCACAAAACTGTTTTAGCAATGAATTTTCCAAACTGAAAATATCAGAAAGGCAGATTCCTGCCTTCTGTTCTGATCCTTCATTTCAACACTGTGACCGGTTGGTAGTTCTACCCCAAAGAAAAGACATCAGGAAAGGCTGTGAGCTTGGAAATTACTACAAACAAGGTGAATAAGGTCAAAAAAACTTGTGGAAAGGGGTGGGATTTGTACAGTATTGTTTACTGAAATCTTGGATCAGGGCTTGTATCTCCACAGAGTTAATTTTTTAATTCTGTGGAGATACTCTGTCATGCAGGTGAGATTATCTGGGAGTTGAATCATAGAAACTAGACTACTTTTCTTGTGAGATTGAAATGTTTTGGTGCTCCATGGTTAAAAACTGGAAATATTGTCCACTTTGTAACAACAACACAATGGTTAAGCTACTGTACAGCAGCCAAAACGATGGTCACAGTCTGGGGTTCAATCTCAAGTAGCCAGCTCAAGGTTGATTCAGTTTTCCATACCTTTGAGGTCAGTAAAATGAGTACCCAGTTTGCTGGAGGGGCCATGTGTAGCCTGTATACTGTATTATTTCATGTATACCACACTACTTTTTTCTAAAATCGTGACTCCAAAAAATAACGGGTGTGAAGAACTTTCCTTGAGTTAAGAACTTTCCTTGAGTTCTCCACCCCCACCGCCCCCACTGTTTTCTTTCATTTCCCCATTGTAAACACTCCTCTTGGCTTTGGTGAGTTTGTTTTTTGCAGGATCAGGCTCCGTCAGGCTTGAGCAGCCTACTTTTTTAGGGTGAAAAGGTGTGGCTTTTTTCATTTCTTTCCAGACTGTATTTCTTAATGGGCTGCTCAAATCCGACACAGCCTGATTGTTTAGTGTCTTTAGACTCAAGGAAAGATGAAGCCTGATCCTGCAAAAACAAACCCACCAAAGCAGAGAGGAGTGTTTAGAATGAAGAAATTAAAGGTAACACTGGGGGTGGTGGGGTGGAGAACCTCAAGGAGGATTTATTTAGTTTATTTATTTGTGGGAGGTCTAAAATGTGTGTGGGGGTGTCTAATAAAAGGTGGTGTCTTATGGACAGAAAAATACAGTAATTAAGTTGTAAACTGCCCAGAGGGTGCTTTAAGAGTTATAGGGTGGTATATAAACAGCACACTTCAACTTGACCTTGTACATTTCATTTATTTATTTGATTTATATAGCACACCATCTAAACAAAGGTCACTGTAAATAAATGACATCATTGGCCTTTCCTGATTGGTTAGTGGAAGTGAGCAGAGAACCTGACCAAGGAGATTTTTTTTTGAAACTTAAGGTTGTGTCTTACAGCTTGAAGTCACAACTGGAGGCTTTGTTGGGAAAATGGACCCATTCAAGCTGCAAGTGTTTGGGCAGCTGGAGAAAAAAAAACTCAGGTTGTAGCATAAGCTTTCACTGGGAGGAAAAGCCAGTTTTTCCCTGAGGCGTCTCTGTCTCCTCATGACCCCATCCATGTAGCTAAACATTTCATCTTTGTGCTTTGAGCCAGATGCTTAAGTTTTCAAAAGCATCAAGGTCAAGAATAATAATAACATTACAGTACAATTAAGACAGTAGAGTGGAGGTAGTTTGGCTCTGAATTTATCTTGATTCATAACTGCCCCTGAAATCAGAGCTGTCTTACTTCCAGTCTAGTCTGTCTTTATTTGCAATGGCACTTGAATACAACTTGAACTACTGGTTCAAATTATGTGGTTTAAGTATCTTGCTGCATAGCTAGAGAGTGGGAGTTCAAATCCCTACTGTGCCTCATTGTCAGGTGCTGGCAGGGCCTGGGCTAGGATTTCTTGCGCCCTAGGAGGCGGGTGGGGTGGCGGGGGTGGCGGGGGGCAGTGGTGGCAGGGGGCTGCGGTGGCCGCGGGGGGGCGGGGGCGCCGCGGGGGGGGGGGCGGCGGGGGGCGGGAGGCTGCCCCGTGGTGGCGGGGGGGGGGTGGCATCCCCTGTCCATTTTGGCACCTCCTGTCCATTTTGGTGCCCTAGGCAACTGCCTATTTCGCCTTAATGGACGTGCCGGCCCTGGGTGCTGGATTCAATGATCCATTGGGTACCTTTCAGCTCTGCCGTTCTTAGATTACACTTCTCTCTTGAATTGCATGGGTACATGAAATGTGGTTTGGGTTATGAATGAATGAATGAATGAATGAATGAATGAATGAATGAATATTCAATAAATACTGTGCTGCTGAGAATCTGAGAAAAGTAGGTCTTAGTCTTAATGTGGACCTTGTTATTTTTGATGAGGCAGCTCTATGTCTGGTGGTGTTGGCCTGGCTGACTTTGGTACTTGTCAGAGTGGATCTATGGAACAGCCAGAGAGAGTATTGCTGCATTCAGGGTGGTGGAGGAGAGATTGTGCTTCCATTTGTCCCCTCTGATAGAGGTTTTGGTTATGTTGGGAGGAGCATAAATGTTATATCCAGACTTTGAACTGAGGGGGGCACTCATAACCCCAATGTTGTTGAAGGGTGAACATTGCCATTTTAATCTTTTTTCCAAGGTCCATTTCTGGCATAGAGTCCTTGAACTCATTCCTCTTATCATTGTATCTGTGTTAATGTTTATTGTTCCAGCAGTGTCGTATGCTATTATGAATAGCGTATTGGCTTTCAAGCACATTGGTATGGTGTTTGTGGATTAATACTGCAAAGATTGTTATACTAAGGACCAGGATATAAAGAAGGGAATGAAGCCCCTGAAAACAGCACAATTTGGTTGGCTCCCATTGAATGTCTAATAAGAAGCATGAGATGAAATTGGTATTCATAGTGGGAAGGAGGTAGTTCATTTCAAATGCTGGTCCTAAATAGAAAACTGAATTATATTATGTAGAAGGGGCAAATCTTAATAGCAAAAGTGTCACAGTTCCCAAATAAATTGTAACTGATGAAGGGAAGAGTTCCAGTCCTCACTATCACCACAGTCCTCCCTTGGGGCATTTCAAAAGGGGAATTTCCTATGCATAGTATCCAACATGCCAAAAAGAAAATGATGAACCTTGTTCAAAGGTTGGATTTTAGTTTAAATCACGACTCAGAAAGCCTCAATTCAATCATGTGATTCATAAACAACTCTCATGCATTTTTGTGCCCTGTTATTTTAATATTTTTCACAACCTCCTATCCCAGGTTAGCTCTACCTCCAGTAATCTTCCAGTCTGTAGAAATGTGTGTGTTCAAATAGATAAGGGCTTTGTCTATGTAAAGTTGCGGAGGAATGGTTGCTAGAGTGTCACTCCAAAGGCTTCAGTGCTACCTAAGAGAACTATTGAAAGCCGTCCTAGAGATTTCAGGAATGTCTACCATCATAACATCTCAAGAAGAGGAAAAAACCCTCTAGGAATAATATCACTTGGAGATGGAATATAGGACTGATATGGCTTGGTGTTCTCAGGGTTGAGTCTAAGCCTGTTAGTTCTGGTCCATTCCATGACTGCATCCAAGCAGGAGTTGAGAGTCTGCGCCACCTCCACTGCAGAGTTGGTAAAGGAGAGAGAGAGCTGTGTGCCATCAGCATACTGATGACAGCAGACTCTAAATCCCCTAATGACCTCAGCCAGTGGCCTTCCAGTCCTTCTTGCACTCTTCTTAACTTGTCACAGCTTGGTGGCACCCTTTTAAAAGTGCTGTGTCTAGAACACAATACTCAATATGTAGCCCAATCAGTGCCAAACAGAGCACATAGAAGAGTGTGGAACTCCATATAAATGAGGACCTAATTTAAGAACTATTGGACCCTGCTAATAATAGTTTAATTCATTTTGATCCAGTAATGGTTTCTTCTTGAAATCCTAAGAAAGGAAACTGTCTTATGATATGATGGTTAGTAGAATGGAAAATATAAGCTTTAAATGTGCCAGTCTTTCTTGTTTGCTGTGTTGTAATTTAACGAAAAGAAATATGAATATTATTAATAGTGCCTAACCACCAATATGAGTTCATGGTTGGCTGTTTCACGTTAGCTTTCCTGCGTTGAATCGTCTCTTGATCTGTTATTGTTACAGTGCCCATTATCATCTCTTTTTCCTGCTTTCCTTCTTGTACTGTTTTCTATTTCAGTTCACGTTCAGGTACCACAGTTTATTTTTCTCCATTCTTTCTGCATTTCTTTCTTGTGATACCACTCTCTGTTGTTATTACCTTATTCTCCATATGTCCAGCATTTTCTGCACAATTCTCCTACAGCACTTTAATACCTGCAATCCATTTGGTTTCAGCTATTTTCCCACTTCCATTTCTATGGGAGTGCAAATCATGTAAGAATGTTATGAAAATGAAATAAATGGATAAATAATAGGATGTAGTATAAGTACAAAAATGCCTTTGATCTAGATGAAAGGGTGTAGTCACATTCCTTGTTCACAGTCTGGGACTTCTTTTAAATTTGCTACTGCACGTGGAAACACAGGTGGTGCAGAGGGTAGGCAGGAAAGCCATTTAATAGTCTAGGTGGCTCTGCCAGCTGTGAATATACCTAGAAAATGTGAATCTAGCCTCAGTAGTTCTCTACACTCATCAGAGCCAAAGCTGCACTCCTGTAATGTGCCCTGCATGAGACTGTGTTTTAATACACTCCACACATTTATGTATGACAATATGTAGATGCTTGTCTGCCTCTTTGTGCCAAATAAAACAGTGCTCCTTCAAGGTTAGAAGAGTATATCTTGTACATTTGAAGGACTATAAATCATTTTGAATATTTTCAAAAATATTCATATATCTGTCAAGGACTCCTCTTCCTTGCTTCATTCTCTCGTATAGCTTTGGGAAATTTTAAACTGTCAGTTCAATGTTTCAAACAGCTTTGATGTATTCTTTTTAGAGTAGTGGGAAATAAAAAGAACAAGGGTCAGAACCAGTGTGTAGTGCTGACATAAGAAAAACAAGAGAATTACAGAATTATTTCTTGGCGGTAAGCCCATTTGTGTGATAAAATCAGGTTGGGGAAATGATCTGATACATCAGGTGCTAATAAATAAGACCAAACTGTTGAGAAAAAACATGTTTAACACATCATATTAACTAACAAAGTGTCTTTGAATATTGGAGGAGGGATTGTGTGATGTAGACAAATGGACTACAACAAAAAGGGGGAATGGGATTTCTGCATCATTGAAAGAAATCACCAAGTCATGGCAGCAAAACATGAATAGATTTTGCTACCATATAATAATGTTTCTGGCATCAGCAATTTAAATAGAAAGGTATATTGTTGAAAGAAAAGGTGGGAAATGGTACAGCACTTGGAAGACTAATACTTTTTATTTTAAGTGTTAGTCTTCTGACACTCGAAGATTTTGTGGATCAGAATCTCCTCCTTCAGACCAACAAGCTTCTTTGTGAGATTGATAAATTTCCACTCTATTCAGCTAAGGCCATATTTGACTGGCTCAGACTCTGGAAAACCAAATGGAGAGGATGGCAAACACCAGTTTGATTTAAGTATGTGCCTTTCTGCATAAAAATCAATGAAATCAGGTACATGAAAATTTGCACTGAAATGAAACTGTTAAAATGCTACAGTGCTTTGTATTTTTCAATGAAAGAAATTGCCAAGAGGCTCAGATAGATTAACATGACTCCTTTTTGAAGATAGATATGTTGTTTTGTACTCGGTAAATGATTTTTTTCCCCACAAAACTGTTGCTGTAAGATGTTGTTTGATGCTTCAGTTGAAAAATACAGCAAAGGATAAATGAGAATTACTAGCATATTCAGCATGGAATAAGAGACAGACAAAGAAAAGTCTAGGGTGTCCTCTAGATCACTTGACCCTGGATACTAGTGATCAGACCCAAGTGCATTCTTATCTCTTTGTGCTGTTGTGAAGCATGGCAGGAAAAGGTAGTGTTTGCTCAGTATATCTACTTCAGGGGCATTACCAAAATTCCAAGTTTTACATGGGCTGGTAATGCAAGGCCAATAAAGTTCCTTCTTACTTTGTAAAAACTTTCATCTGCCGTCATGGTCTGAGCAACTTGCCTTTTAGTAAAGATCAAGCTGTCACAGATTGTTTCAACCTACATATCTGCTCCCCGTTTCACCTACTTGTCATCTCCCTTATCTGCTTTGCTTCATCACTTTTAGCCCTGACAACGGGCTGGAAATATCTACTTTTAAAATCCCAAATGGGTTTGTGGAGCAGCTTACCAAAATAAGAATATAAACATAGCAGCAAAGTCATCAGTTTAAAAGAAAAGGTGCTTGTAGAATTTAAACAGACATGCACTGGAAACCCTCCTGCTTTGTGAGACAATCTTTTCCATAGAACATCAAAGAACTAGGAAGGAAAGGGCAAAGTAGGGAGCAAATTAACAAAATTGTACCACAACAGAGAAGGCCCCTTCTCACTTCACCACTCTATGTGATTCAGGTTGAAGTTGAGGCATTGAGCAGAACTTTATGAGAATGGTCCTACTATAGAGGAGGATCCATCATTATTTGGGACCTATACAGATTAGGCCAGGGGTACGCAATATGTGTCCTTCTGGATATTGTTAGGTTATCACTTCCATCGTCCCTCAACATTGGAATGTTGGTTAGGGTTAATGATCCAGTGACATCTAGAAGGTCACATGTTTCCTTTGTTTAGGTTAGAGAATACAAGATCAAAAACAACACTGAATGACACTGATTCTATTGGGAGCCACTGAAGTTGTTTCCGAATTGGAAAAACACATCCCCTTTAGTAGTGTGTTCCTGGCTACCAAGCTTGGTGCAGTTGTTATTAGAGATGAGCATGAAATGAATATTTTTTGTTTCATTTTGCCATTTTTCATTTTGCTACAGATTACAGAACGAAATGAAAAATGAAGTGCCCCTTTAAAAAAAGAAACAAAATGAAATGGAAATGTTCATTTTGTTCCGTTTTGTTTTCATTTATTATTTATTTTTGACAAGCGCTGATCTTGGTGCTTGTCAACATAAATAATAAAAATAAGCTGGTTGGTGCTAGACTAAAAAAAATAAGCACTGGCCCAGCCCATGGGCCAGCTGGTTGGTACTAAGTAAAAAAAAACTGCTGACCTGGCCTGTGGGCCAGCTGGTTGGTACTAGGTGAAAAAAAAAAACCAGCAACCCAACCTGAGGGCCAGCTGGTTGGTGCTATGTAAAAAAAAAAAAGCACTGACAGCGGAGTTGTTCAGCTGTTAAAAACATTTTAAAAGAAACAAAACAAAGAATGATTTTTAAAATAAAAATAATTTCATTCCAAACAAAATGAATTTTAAAATAACAAAATGAAAAATGAAACAAAACGCCTTTTTGATGTTTTGTGCCCATATCTAGTTATTATAGATAAAAGTGCTACTGTACTACACTTCTTGTTGATGTTCTACACTTGTTGATGTTCTTGCTTTTATTAGTAAATTACCTACTGAGATTTTACTATGGAGCAAATAAATTGCACAAGTCATGTTAGGAGATTGTAGCTAATTAACAAGGTGCTGGTCAAGTAATTTGTTGTATTATACAATTCTCCTTTTTCTTGAGTGCAATCCCAGTGTGTTTCTTTGTGTCCTTCTGGTTTTGCAGTAGAAATTTGTGTGAATCCTGTACACCCTTAACTGGGAAGAAATAATATTAAACTTTATCTTTATGGGGCTTAATTCTAGGTACACATGTACATGATTGCATTGCTACAGTATTTAAACCAGGATATGCTCTCTCTGTGTCTTGTAAATTTGTTAGAAGTATATTACAAGGCAAGCATATAGATTAAAATGCAGTTATAATCTGGGGTGGGCAAATAGTGATAAAAATGAACAAGTGGTCACTAAGAATCATTGAAGCAAGAAATATTTTCAGCCTCTGGCAAAACATATGGTGTTACATGAATATTTGTCAGCTTGGTGTATGAAAAAATTATATATTTCCTTTTGCATTTGCCTTTTTCTTTCTTATTATGGGGGACTGAAGTGAAGTTTTTTACCCTCAGTCCTGTTGCCCCCACAAATTATGTCTTGTTTTATGAACAGCTGTGCCAAAAACAATCCTTCCTAGTTAAACTATTTTATTCAGAGACATACAATCTTCAGAGCATAGCTGGTTGGATACTTCATGCACCATGTGAGGAATGTTTTTCCAGCATATTGAGAGGAGGGAATTTCATTTGGAATGGGTGGTGAGAATGCATCCCACTAATGCTGGTGTACTTGTACTACAGTTGTCAAAGGTCTTTACCACCAGCTGTTCTGGCCATGGATTATGGGAGTTGTACTTCAAGAACATTTGGGGACTCAAAGTTGGGAACCACTGCATTAGTGGATGTAGCTCAGAATGCATTTAGAAGCTAAGGACCATATAATTGCTAAAGAGGCCAAGGCAAGAATGGGCTTGCTGATCAAGGCCTGAGCCTGAGATCAGGGAGTATCTCATTTGTCCTAAGATACCATTCCCATTGCTGCGAGATCTGCTGTGAAATTAGACCACTTCTGTTGTACAACAGAGGCTGCTCCTTTCTTTTTGTCACCCTACATCCCTGTCCACAGCTTTTTAAGAGACTCTGGCTCTTTATACACAAACTATCACCAGTAGTATAATTGACTTGTTATTTATAGCTCTGAATTAATTAAAGTGCTCCCTCCACTTCGCCTTCTGTCATGATCAAGCGCCAAAGGGGAGATACTACTGATCCAGAGCAACCTTGAGCTACGTCCAGTCATAACGGGAGAACTTTTGAGTCCCTTCCATGACCCCGGCAGAGAGAGCTGTGCTGTTAAGATCCTTGAGGTTGGGTGAGAGATGTCAAGCTTTGTTTGCAGCATGAACTGACTAGCAAACTTTGGCTAGGTTCCTTTTACTCCTCTTTTGAAATCAGAAACCAAAGGACATCTGTTCCTTGCAATCTACAACCTGGTGTCCTCCTGAGACCTAAATTCTGTTCTGTTTTTCTGAATTTCAGATGAATTGAGTGTGAAAGAGAAATCAATATTTCAAAAATAAATTGAAAAACAAAAATAAACTTCTGCAAGTCCATTGTGACACTTCTTTACAGCACACTGATTGTAAGGAGAAGGATATAAATAATCTGGAGGTAATTAACACTGTCAAAGGAACACTGTCAATCCTTTAAATCTGTAAAACCATCTTATGAAGTGCAAATCTCATTTTGTGATCAGGGCTTCACTAACACTTCAGTTCTCTCTCCCTGTTATATTCATTCAGTACTGTGCTAAGTATACTGGGATTCTTTTTTCCTCATTTTTCAGAAAGAAACAGTGTGTTTTATTTTCTGCTACAGTAGGGATGACCAATCTTATACTCATCATTTGGTACATTTTTTTTCAAACCCATTTCTAGGTTTGAATATAAATATAAAGATTGCTGATGCATCTTATATGTTGTCTTTCATTATGAGCAGCTAAGTAGAGCTAAATTTGCATTCTGTAGGGCATGGTTTTAAAATACAAGTGCCTTGGGGAAAAATAAAAAAATCATTCATTTGCAATTGATCCTTTTTCCTTCAATATATTATTTGTAGAATAGGATCCTGGCATTTCTGAACTTTCTGACAGCATCAGAAATTTAGGACATTCTGAACAGAGTCCAAGCAAGACTGGCCATAATTTCTTATCTGGAACTGCCTCTCCTCCCAAAAAAGAGGTGTTTCACCTGAGTAATAATTAAAGATGGACATGAAACACCAAAATGGTGTTTCATCATGGTTCATAGTTCGTAGAACACCACAAACAACAAACCACAATTTAAAAAATTCCCTAATGAACTAATTAATTGCTCTGTTGGTTTGTTCAAGATTTTTTTTTAAGACAACCCGGTGGTCCTCCCTGACCCTACAGCCTGTCTCCTTCCCCCTCCTACTGCTCCCATTTACTCCCTACCTTGTCCTGCCATTGCCTCCTCCTCCCCTTCCGCTGCTGCCGCCGCCAAATTAAGTAGGTGCACATACTAGCTCTGTCCCCAATGTCATTATCTGCGCCATAAATCTCTGAATCAGAGAACTTTGAGTGTGTACACTCAAAAATGACAAAATTAAAGGCAGATGGTTATGGGATCTTTAAAAAACCCCACCAAAATATTGTGACAATTCAATGTCTATCAAATATATTTCAGTGCAAGATTTAATTGATCTGATCCCTTTCCTAGATACAGGGGTTCAAATACTATGTCAACTGTGAAAGCAAGAGTAGATGATACCTTTATTACACCACAAATAATGAAGGCACTGTCTACCCCCACTTTGGATTATATACAAATCAAATGGCATTTCTTCCTCTTTTCTGAATTGTTTAATTTATCCCTATTGTGTTGGGACTTGAGGCCAGATGACAATAGCCATAGTAGACACACTATGGCAATGAGTAGAGATGGGCATGAACCTCAATTTGGAAGTTCATACCAGTTTGCATGCATGGCACCACAGGTGGTGCACAATCTCTTCCCCTTCAATTTATGTGCAACTAACTACCTCAGCAATTTTGAAATAATTAGGCCACACCCAATTGTTTTAGGTTATATATTTTCCTCTCCCATTTAGTAAAAGCTGTCCCAATCTTTTCAGATTCTCAAACTTAATCCATTACATTATGTTTGTACTACAGGTCAGCTATCTGGGTAATGTCAGAATTCCTTTGCTGTTTTAGGATTAAAGCTTGTTTTAAGCTAAGGTTTTGTGCCCAGCCTGTAATGGAAAGATGTATAAATGCCCCAAATTCAGATGTCCTTCCTTATCAGGGCATTTTGCACTATGTGTGTACTAAATTTAGGTTTTTTGCCTAGGATATAAAACATTCTATATGGTTTGCCTTTCTGTCATAAAAACACAAAAACATTCCTCTTCCATCTCTAGGTGTTCCTGAACCTCCTTGTGTACATATTTTACTTATGTGTAGGAGAAATATAGTCTTCCCCATCAGGGGAATACTCTAGAGTATTCCCCATACAATATCAATGAACCCAAGCAAACCATGGCAAATGTCCTGGTCATTGGGGATGATGGAATTGTGATTCAGTTCTTCAGGAGGTTGGAGGAAGTTGCTATCTGATATATTGCTGAACTCTAGTGTGAAAAGTTAGCAGGATGGCTTACCATGGAGTTTTTGAATATCAGCAATACAGTTGTCCCCCGCCCTTTTGCAGTTCATATATTGCAGTCCCGGTATATCGGGGGTCCACAGTATATTTAAAAAGGCCCCCTGGGGTAAGGAGGAAAGTCCTTCCCAGGCCCGTTGGAGGCCCTGAAAGTGCTTCCCTGCAAACCGGAAGTGACTTCTGATAAACCAGAAGTGACTTCCAGATCACTAAAAACACTTTTGGGGCCTCTGGGGGACTGGAAAGGCCCTTGCAGGTCCATTTGGGATAGCGCCAGGCCTACCCCAACAGCCCCCAGAGAGCCCACCCAGTCCCAACCTGACCCAGCATCCGCATATTGCGGATTTACAATTATTGTGGGTCAGGTCGGGTCCCTAACCCCTGCAATAGGTACTGTTATTTTCCATTCTTTTCTTTTATCTTATCTGGCTGAAATCCTCCAAAAGCTTCTAACACAACCCAGTAGAAAGACACAATTGCACAGGCTTAGAGATAATAATAGATTTATCATGACAATTCCAATTCGGCTATATATGGATTAAGACAGATGGGAGAGTGGGCAGTTTCTACCAGTTGTATGAGGGTGTGTATAAAGAAGCCACATTTGGGCTCAGCTTTTTTTGTACATGTTTCTTTTTCCTCTTAGAGAAAAAAACCCCTTCTTTGTCATGTATTTATGAACTGCAGACTACTGAAAAAAAATGCTTTATGGATCGCATATCTTCGTGGCATAGCCACACAGCCATGAGCATATTCAGACAAACTAAATAGTAATACTAGAAGCTCCATTACCTTCCTTTGAAAATTTGAAAGGAAAAAGCGTCTGATTCTGTTTTACATGCCATAGACACATAAATGCATACATAAGTACAGTGGTACCTTGTATAACGTAATTAATTCGTTCCGAATCAAATTACGTTATACAAGTTTTCCATTGTACAAATTGTAATTTCCCATAGGAATGCATTGAATCCATTTTTGGAGCCATTCCACCAATCGCATGGCCAGGTTTTAACTGAGACTTCTGGGTGTGCCAGAGAGGGCATTAAAAGCCCACTAACCCGAACCCGAACCCGAACCCGAACCCGAACCCTAACCCATACGCCAGTACGCTGTCCTTCTTAGTGGGTCAGAGGCACCCAGAGGTGCAGCCCAATAACCAACCCTAACCTTAACCGTAACCTTAAGCCTAGCCTTTACCCTAACCAACCCTAACCCAGATCTGTACGCAAGTACACTTTCCTTCTTAATGGGTCAAAGTGAGGCACCCAGAGAGGTGCCTCGCAGAGCCCACTCACTATCCCATTCCCTAACCTGTACACCGATATTCCTTCCCTTCTTAGTGAGTCAGACGTCAGAGGCACCCAGAGAGGTGCCTCCCAGAGCCCACTTACCCCAACCCCAACCCACAAACGACCAAATGACCAAACGACAAACGGAACGACAAATTTTTGAAAATTATCACGACAAACGGAAACGACCCGAAACGGACCTGTCCCGACAAATGACAACTCAAAACGTCATTTTTTTCTGGTCGTGCCCATCTCTAGTAGCCAGTCTTGTGTTGATAATACACTAGCTGGATCAATGATATCTTTCAGTACAAGGCAGCTTCCTATGTCTGTTCCTGGCTGACAGAGAGATGCAAACTCAGTTTTCTTATGGGGTTGGAATGTAGAAATGCATTGAAGTTCTGACAGTTAGTTTTTAAGGAAATAAATGAAACAGCTAAATTAAATATAGAACCACTTCCTAAAATAGCATTTTTGCTGATATTTGATAAGGAATAGTGGGAAGGAATTACAAAAGATTATTGTCAGATTAATGAACAGCATCAAAATTAACAATAGCAACAACAATAATAACAATAATAGCAAGGAAAAGTTAAATATGATTTCCAATTAAATGAATGGTATGAAGAAATTTGGAATATAGCCATAATGATAAGCTGATGTGCAACAAGTTAAGAAAGGATTGTTAAATAAGAAGATTTTTATAGATACCTGTGCAGCATGTGTTAACTATGTATGAGTAAAGGAGAAAGGTTGCACACATTTACAAGAATCATTGCAGTTCTGGAATGAGTAGGGGACTCCATATGGGGAGAAAAATTGTTTATATTTCCAAATGGTACCAGTGGGGGTGGGGAGCAATGTGTGTTTTATTGTATTGCCCAAATGTATTTATGTTGTTAATTGATTCGTTATATAATTTCTTTTTGAAACTTTTGCTGGTTGCTCTAAATTAAAATATTAAATATATATATATAAATAAAGACACAAACACATGAGGAATAAGGGAAACAAAGCAGCTCTAATGAGACAAAATACAGTATAATGTAAGGGTGAGAGTTTCAAGCCTAGCAAAAAAGATTGCATCATCTGACTTCTGTAGTAGTATGGTTGAAAGATTAAACGTTATTACTTTAGGTGTTATAAAACTAAATCACAAAGTTCATTAAGTGAAATGAAGAAGAGATGAATGACTCCTCTAACAGAACTAATATATCATGCCAACACAGAAGAAAGGATGTCTCATGAGTGAGTTTTCCCAAGCTAGAAGTAAAAGCTAGAAAACAGGGTCAATCTAGATTTTATATGATTTAAGACTCCAGTCCCACACCTGCTTAAGTGGGAGTGAGCTTCACTGAATTTCGTGGGATTCATTTCTGATGTATAGGACTACCTAGGGCAAACACAACTACTTGTTTTAAAAATGTGTAGAATTACAAATTAACAATTGTACTAAATTTTCAGAATCAGAATCAGAATCACAATACTTTTATTGGCCAAGTGTGGTTGGACACACCCAGAATTTGTTTTGGTAAAATATGCTCTCCATATATAAAAGGAAATATGAGAATCATATAGTCATCATGCAGTAATGTTTGTGTTCTTTTATGGTTTTTCTAGTTTTACGACACCTGTATTGCGCAACTAGTAAGTCAGTTCATGCTTGCATTCATTGTTTCTTTGAGTGTGAGCAGATAGGCATTTATTGCAAAAAAAAATATTCAAGAAAATGTTAAATTAGGATGATCTTTTAAGGTTGGGGTGTACTTCTACCACCTCTTACTATTGCCTATGGGGGCATGGGCTGATGGGGACTGCAATACATCTTGATGGTTGTGCTTTACTTTAATCCCAGCCTAGGTTTACAACCCTATTTCCCCATACAGTGGTACCTCCATTTATGAGTTTAATCTGTTCCAAATGCATGCTCATAAATCAAACAACTCATAAGTAGAGCAGCCATATCTAAAAAAATTAATAAAAAATTGAAAAAATGAAAATTTGTAAGTAGAACAGGCCACATCTAAAATTTGTAAGGCAGCAGTTAAAATGACAACTGTTTTCTGCTCTTAAGTTGAATTGCCCGTATGTAGAGCTGCTCGTAATTAGAGATACCACTGTATTTGCTTTAGGCCGGTGATTGTGAACCTTTCAGAGTCCGAGTGCCCAAACTGCTATTCAAAACCCACTAATTTTTTGCAAAGTGCAAATTCAGCAATTTAACCTGAGTACAGATGGCTGTGAAGGGGCAATGTTGGGCGCCCACAGAAAGTAAACCTGTTTTAAATATGAAGCAAACCCTCTCTAGTATCTTAAGTTGATATGTTTCTAACACATATTTCAAATGGACTTGGGTACTTCTTAATGACAGCACAAACATATACTCATTTATTAAAAAATAAATTTGTTATGTTTAAGGGGCTTACTCTGTTTTATACTGCCTTGGAGGGCCTTTGGGGAAAAAGACAATTTACACATATTTTAAACATAAATTGTAAGCCTTAAAGGCATGTACAGTGGTGCCTCTATTTAAGAGCAGCTCTACTTAAGAACAATTTAAATTAAAAACAGAAAACCGTTGGTGTTTTAACTGCTGTCTTACAAATTTTAGATGTGGTCTGCTCTACTTACAATTTTTTTTATTTTTCAATTTTTCAATTCATGTTTTTGATTTTTTTTAGATACAGTACCTCTACTTAAGAGTTTTTTTACTTAAGAGCATGCATTTGGAATGGATTAAATTTGTACGTAGAGGTACTACTGTTCTAGTATGAACTGGAGTAGGTGCACTAAATCAAATTTTGAATGGCACATCAACAGCTATATTTGTTTGTTCGTTCATTCATTCATTCGTTCGTTCGTTCGTTCATATGCCACCAGACTTTCCCAAAGGAACTCTGGATGGTGAACAAAATAAGGCAAACAATAATAGGAATAATAGGACTTGTCTTATTTGCATTTTTCCACTTTTTTATCCATTTGATTTAATAGTTTTACTCTATTTGGTATTAGCAACTGGATGTAGTCTTAAGAATGTTTAAGACTTCAGCTTCCTAGTCAAAGGGACCAAAAGCAAATCAATGAGATTTTGGCTTGCTAATATTGATCTTGTTTTCATGGAAATCTTCTTCCTTGGTGTGCCTTTATAAGGAGCTAGAAGGTTAGTAAGCGTTCAGGTTAGTAAGTGTTCACCTTCCTGCAACTGCTTTTGAAGTTTTCTCTGCATTTTTAAAAGATGGCTTGTACTGTATGAAGGAACTGTTTTGCAGGGAAAGACAAAAAGCTGGGAAACATAAAAGTCCCCAGCACACTGAGAGTCTGAATCAAAGCTCAAAACTGTTGATAAACAACCTTGAATTCTCTCAGTCAAGGGAGTGAGTCACTGTCACTGTATTCCCCCCAAAAGCCTTCTCCCTTCTTTCTGAATGTACCAGAATAAAACCACCACATGCATACATTTTTGTGGGGAAAATGAGTGCCAAGAATTTGAAGCCATCCCATGCAGAAAAATTGTCCAGTGCTGCCTTCTGTGACATACTGTATGTCTGCCTTCCTAGCGACCTAGGGAGGTGTAACATTTCACTGAAGGTAGTGCTAGTGAACTCAGGCACCAAAGCCACGATCACACTACAGAAATCCCCCCTTTTTTTCTTGCATCTTCTGCTTCCTGTGGAATTGTGCATTGTGGTCGGATGTGGCAGATATCCATCAACAGCAGTTCATACCCTTTTAACCATTCTGATTTTTTTGGGGGTGGGCAGTTAAATTAGATGTGGTATGCTCATCTATACATCTCAAGCAGAACCTATCCCCTCCAATTGTATTTTATTTTATTTTCCTTTTCTCTGCTCCCTTCCCCCTACTTAAAAAATGTGTAGGTACATTGTTGTACCCACAAAATACCCTTGTGGGCCACTGTAGTAGCCATCGAAAGACACTGTGGTACATCCAGACCTATTTGACAGAAACATGGCAATGCGATGGCATTCTCATTTGAAAATTAATATACAGTATATTAAAAAGGGAAGGAGCTGAATGACAGTAGGCAGGGAAGGTGGGACCACACACCAGATGTAAAGAAAATGCATCAGTTTAGTAGTACATGCACAATTGTCCAGGGCAATCCTTTGGAAGCCTTTGACTTATTGGGGGAGGGGTGGTGTATTATACCCAGAAATTTCTGCTGGATGGGTGTTGATAGTCCCAATCCCAGCAGCAGTGATCTGGCATAAATCACTTATGACTGTTAAATGTGGATATTTTAAGTTCTTATGTCACTCTTAATTGTACATGTTCCTGAGCGCCACCATTTAAGGATTATCTTCCCTATCTGGAGGTCCCCAAACATTTCCCCCACACAAAAGGGGCCCCAAGGAACTCTCAGAACATAAATTAGAGAGTGAGGAAGCTTTCATTATATTTGAATTAAATATTTCCTTTTCATCCAGTTTCCATGGCATAAAGTGTCGCAGGCACACTTGCTGCAGGTGGCCACGCCCAGGGAGGCTCGAAAAACGTCTGTGGCTGGCCCTACTCTTTGGAACCACCTTCCTAATGAATTGCACTTTGCACAGTCCCTGCCAGCCTTCAGGAAATCTTTAAAGACCTTGCTGTTCCGGGAGGCGTTCAGTGACTCTTAATTACTTTTTTTTTTTTTTTTTTTTGGTCTGCCATCTGTCTACATGCACCTTTTCTACTATGTTTTTAAATTTATTTTATCATTTGCTCATATGCTGTATTTGATTGTTTGCTATTTTGTTTGTTGTGAACCGCCCAGAAGACGGGCGGTATATAACCCTTAAAATAAATAAATAAATAAATAAAATTTACACAAGATTTTGCCCATTATATTTAGATTCTGAAGCCAATTTCAAAATCTTAAAACATGACTAACGTAAAGGCTATTTAAGTGTTCAAAAGGACATTAAATCTTAAAATAAGTATCTAAAGAAGCAACTTCAGTAGCTCCACTCCAGCTCTGTTGGTACTCGTCACACACATGAAGTGGTACTCTGAAGAGAAGAGACTCTGCAATGTGTGGAGGATCTCCATTAAATTGGAAACTGAAAGTTAGAGAGCATGTTGATCTAGAGGGCATCAAATTGGGAAATTATGCTTCAAAATGTTCCATGCTCAATCATAACATAATGAAACTATTATGTACTACAACTTTTCTTGTTCCTTTCAACGACATTTTCTCAGAAATATGTTGCTATGGATTCTCGTCTCCATTCTGTGTGTTTTTTCTCTTATGAAAATAGAAGTACTGTTGACTAATTAATGCAGTAAGTCTTTTTGTATATCATTTTCTATGTGGGCACAAGTGTTGATAGTTTGCTGGGAGATTTCCAAGAAAATTCTGTTTTCTTATAAAATTGTCACTTATGATTCAGCATGTGACATTTTACCTATGATTAAGTATTGACATGAAATCTTATTATGTTGAAAGTATGGGCAGGATGCATGCAAAAGTCTTCTGTGATTTTATATATATGGTCATAGGTAAAATTTAGCAGTTAGCACTGGGTAAAGACGATTATGGAAGCTAAGCAGGGTCGGCCCTGGTTAGTACTTGGATGGGAGACCACCAGGGAGTACCAGGTGCTGTAGGCACCTGGAGTAGGAACTGGCAAACCATTCCAGTATTCCTGCCAAGAAAACTCCATGGACATGGGGTCATGAAGAGTTGGTCACGACTGTAACAACACAACACACACTGGGCAAAGACCCAGTAACTCAGATTATTTTTTGTTTCTTTTCTCTTTTCATTCATGGCAACTTAAAAAGCAAATTGAAGCAAATGTAAAACTAAGAAACATAACCACAATACTTCTTCAAGTGCCATGTCCTTGTAGAACATTGTCGATCAGTAGCCTGAACTGGTTTCTATCTAAGGCTATTCTAAACAGAGCACCTGTGTTCACTGAGGACCATTGGCTTAAGTTCTTAAACCAGAATATTCTTCTATGTCCCGGTCATGCTTCCCATCTATTTTTTCCTTGAATGATAACTTGCAACAGATGGTATTTCTTATTGCACATTATGTGTCTGAAATATTGCAATTTTCTTCTCTTTACAGTATTGAGGATTTCTAACTTTTTATTCATGCACTTTAATACAGCCACATTAGTGATTCTAGCTGTCCAAGGTATCTTCAGAATTCATCTGTACGTCCCCCAATACTGTATTCTTAAGGCTTGCACTATCTCTCTTATCTGACATTCTGCTTAGTAGTTATCATCTTTTCATAATGGGTGCAGTTGCTTTTATTTACATTTGAGTAACTACAATACTACTCAAATGTAAATTAAAGCAACTGCATCTATTATGAAAAGATAACAACTAAGCAAAATGTCAGGTAAGAGAGAGAAAGAGTGCAAGCCTCAAGAATACAGTATTGGGGGAAGGAGTGTGGGGTATTATGGAAACTTTACAGCAAAAACTCAATCTGTAATCTCCTGGTATCTGTAATCCAGGGCTTCCTTCTGGCAGCCAATATTCTTAATTTTTGAAATGAAGATCTGCAGAGCAAGCTATGATTGGCTTGAAGATATATGAAGATGTGCCTTCTTCTGACCCCAATTTTGACTCCCTGTATTGACTGGGAAGGACTGGAGTATCCACAGTGATGCCAAAAGTGATTTGCAGTGCTTTATGTAACAGGTAACCCTGTCTGCAAAAAGTTTAAGAACCATAGGACTTATGGTTTTGACGTCTCACTGTGAGACATCAGGCAAACGGATCTCTCTGTTGGCCATGCTGATTTTCTTCCTGCCTGCACCCCTAAGAAGGGGTTAAACCTCCATGTAGAGGAGGTGAGATAGGGCGGCTCCTCTCTGGTCATGGAGTTGGCGGTGTCTGGCTGTGCTGCAATGGGATTGCCTTTTTTCTCCTGCAGGGAGAACAGGGCTCCAGTTAATGGTGCCCTATCAAGATGTCGACAAACCAGACATCGATGGAGTTGATACAGTAGTTGATAGACACTGTGCTGGAAATCATGGGTGAGACTATTTTTCTTCTCTGCTATATGAACCAATACCCTGGATCTAAGTTTTGAATCTCTCGAAGCAGGATTACACGCCACAGCTGAGAAAGGCGGCTTTCAAGCAGTAAGGGGGGGAGTCCTTTTTGGCTTTTTCACTTACTGTGTTTTTTGTTCTATTGACGGAAAAGAACTCTAAAGAGGTGAAAGCATCGGATCTAGCTTTCCTTGTTTTTCTCCTGTTTTTTTTTCTTTTCTTTTTTTGGAATATATCCCTTTTCTTTGGTGGATTACTGAAGGATTAAACTGGGAATTATGGGAAATTATCTTAGCATTTGCATAGAGGCAGGGATATCAAGGGACAGAAGAGAAAGAGAGAGAGAAAATCTTGGCCTTGAACAACAGTGTACTTTTTCACTCTCAAGGGAAGAGATGTTAACTTCTTTTTTCTCATATGTTAAGTGTCAATTACTGTATATACTCGAGTATAAGTCGACCCGAGTATAAGTCAGGGTCCCTAATTTAAACCCAAATAACTGGGAAAATTTATTGACTCAAGTATAAGCCTAGGGTGGGAAATGCAGCAGGGCCTGGCAACTCCTCCTTTGTGAGCTGGGTGTGTGTGTGATGTTTAAAATGACTTTTAGCCACCGAGGCAAGTGCTTTAAAACATTGTTTTAAAATGACTTTTTAAAAAGTCATTTTAAACATGGGGGGGGGGTCATGAGAAGCGGCACACAATGTTTAAAATGACTTTTAGCCACCAACCCAAACTTGTCTCAGTGGCTAAAAGTATTGACCCGAATATAAGCCGAGGACCCCTTTTTTCAGCTCAAAATTAGGGCTGAAAAACTAGGCTTATATTTGAGTATATACAGTAAATGTGAACTGTATAGGCCATTCTTTCTTTCTACCTGGGAGAAATAAAGGAAAAACAACATCATTTTACTTGAACTATCCCTGATTTTGAAATACCTGCAAAATGATGCAGACAGCAGATTTCCAGAAACTTGTTCTGTATAAGCTGCCGCAAATTTTGGAGGTCCTTACATCACATAAAGAAATGGAGATCAGAGAGAAAGCGGTCTGCCATGACAACACAGAACTACAACAGAAACCAAGGGAGAAGATGCTCATAAATGAGCAAGTAATTAAATATGAGGACAAGAAGAGATTGTTTTTGTTTGTTTGTTTGTTTGTTTGTTGTTGTGTTACAGTCATGACTGACTCTTCGTTCCCCAGTGTCCATGAAGTTTTATTGCCAGGGATACTGGAGTGGCTTGCAAGGCCCCTGGTATTCCCTGGTGGTCATCCATCCAGGTACTAGCCAGTCCCGACCTTGCTTAGCTTCCGAAATCGGATGTGCTCAGGGCAGGACATAAAAGCTGTAGTTCCTTTTCAAGAAAGGAAGAGAGACTTGCCAAACCTTAGCTCCTAATTGATGAAGATTTTTTTTTAAAAAAAGAAAAAATATTTGGATACAACTGCTCCAGATTTGTTCCATAAGAGAGAGAAAAGCAGCTAGACCTCAGTTCCTGTTGGAGAGTGGAAGAAGACTTTATAGTTGTTGCAGAGCTATTTCCGGAGAAAGAGAGCTGTCAGGTCAGTCCCTGTTTGATAGAACAAGAGGGAGATTTTTATCTACCAGGAGAGATCATGTAGACTTGGATGATCTGAATCAGAGCACACTGATGAAATGAGAAAGCCAATTAACAATTTTTTTTAACTCTAAGCCATAGGAAAAATGAAGATGAGATAGCATATAAACTTGTGATAAATCACTTAGTATAAAACTTTGTTTCTTCTAATTATATGGAATCGGAAATATAAAATTACTGTTTTAGAAATTTGGCATTTAAACTATGGAAATAAGAAAGGGTGAAAAAATGTGATGAAAATATAATACGACTTTCATTTTCTCTCTCCATTCTCTTTCTTTTTCTGGAAGATGATCAAGGTGAACTACTTGTAGAAATTCTAAGAGGGAGCTTGCATATGGAGGCAGTTATATTGTGAACTTTTCATCTTTTTATCTTCTTTTCTCTCCCTTTAAAACCTTAAGAGAATGGCAAGGTTTAGGGATATATCAGTTTATAGATGTGAAATTAAAAGAAAACAAAAGGAAAGAAAGACTTTGTAGGCCAGGATATGGTCTTTTTAGGGCAACCCATAAAGCAAAAATAGCCCAGAGATAAAAGAGACTTGAAATGCTGTGATTTATATGAAGGATAAAATTTATGATAAGAAATGTTAAAATTACAATAGTGATATGTAGACATGGGCATGACTCGGCGAAATTTTTGTTTTCGTTTCCGTTTTTCGTTTCCTTTATGTAACAGAAATGGTAACGATAATTAAGCCATCAGAACTCGAACTCAAACCAAAAAAAGAAAAATTTGGTCAGGTTTTTTGTTGTCGTTTGTGGCATCATGGCGATCGCACAATGCAAAGCACAGAAAAAGTTTTAAAAAGTTTTTTTAAAAAAAACTGACTCCTGGCCAAAAAAGCAGGCAAAAATATGCCTGCCTGAGGCTTTGCCAACTACCAGAGGGGTGGTTTCTGGGGGTTCCCCGGCCTTCCCCCCCCTTCTCCTGTTCTGGGCTGCTTGCACCAGGCTGGGGGGGGGGTCATCCTCATGGTCTCGCCATACCATGCGGTGGGGAGGGGATCCAAAATGGCGACCGCAATTTTTCTTTTGAAATCGTGGTCAAAAAACACACCAAGTCACCACAGAAACATGTGAAATTTATTTATTTTAAATGCCTGAATTTTAATAGTAGCAGCAGTGGGTTTTTTTTATAGCAATAAAACATCATATTGATTTTATTTTATTTTATTTTATTTTTTAATTTTTTAGACCTGCCCATTTGGGCTGGGCATGGGATGGGGCCATGCTAATTTTTTGAACCATTCCACCAATGGCACCGCCAGGTTTTTGACTGACACTTCTGGATGTCTTGGAGGGCATAAAAAGCCGAGGCACCTTCCAGAAATCACAGTTGGGTGTATGGATGTGGTTGAGGGAGGAGGGCTGGCTGCTGGTGCTGGTGTGATCCGATCGAGATTGAGGAGGGAGGCTGGAGGCTTTAGGATTTAAGTTAGGCAGGCAGGGAGGGAATTGAATTTAGAAAATAATTCCTTTGATTCCCTGCAGCTTTGTCTGCTGAAGGGAATAGCAGTTTATTCTTTATTTCTTCTCTGGCAGTTTGCGAGGATTTTTTTCTGATATTGGATAAAGGGGGAGGTTTGACTGGGAGTGGGAGGTGTGGATTTATTTTAAAAATATATTATATACTACCATTTATTTTCTATTTTCCCAACTTCAATTTGCTTGCACACACACACATTCAGGGTGCAAGCCAAGAACAGAACCTCTATCCTAAGTGATATCCTAACTGCCCACTCACCCGTCTGCCTGTGCCGCCACCCGCCTGCGGCCTGCACCGCAGCCTGCCTACTCTCCTGTCACTACCCGCCCATGCCCCCCCCGCCACCCCCGCCTGCCTGCACCTCCCCCCGCCACCCCTCCCCGCCCGCCGCCTAGGACGCAAAAACACCTAGCGCCGGCCCTGATTGCGGGACGCCCCTATGCTCTGGGAAGTCAAATCGCGCTAAATCACGGTGGAAACAACAAACGACAAATGAAACAATGAAATGACAATTTTTTAATTTTTTTTTGCGACAAATGGAAATGACCCGAAACGGACCCGTTCTGACAAACGAAAACTCGAAACGTCATTTTTTCTGGTCATGCCCATGTCTAGTGATATGATTTTAAAAAAACCTACCACCTGGCAGGTAAGCTTTAAGATACTTAATGTGTTTTAACAATAAGGACTATTATGTACGATAAATATTTGGTATAATTTTTTCTTTTTTGGTGTTGATATAAGGTAGATATCTGACTTGTCACATATTTGAAGTAGATATGGTGTTAAATTAGAATTAATTTAAAATAAGGAGATCCTGATAGAGGAAACAAGAATACAAGATTTTTGATGTATACTAGAATTAGAAATATGATTTCTTATTTTTTTGAGTAAGATGATGAAATAGAGGGGAAAATTAAGCATGGAATTTGTATATTTAAAGGTTAAGGGAGATACAAAATAAAGGAGTGGATTGGCTCTAAAATAAACAAAACAAACCCATGTAACATGACGTCTGACAAGCATTGTGTGTATTTTGTTTTGTTTTTTTAGGAAAAATATTTTTTTAAAAAAGTTGAAGAACCACAGGCTAACCAGTTATTGTATATTTCCCCAGTCAAAGTGGACAGGTCAGATAGAAGGAGCAGAGAAATGACAGCACTGTGTCTCCTTCTGCCCTTCATGGTTAAATTGGCTGATTACTTCAAGAAGGCAAATATTGGGAAAGATATATGGGTTTTAGACTGTCAAGGTCTGCTCAGGCCATCAAGCATCTTGAATTAGAACAAAATAAGTAGCATGTGCAGTTCTGACAACACTCATTGGATGACTTTGCTCCTCTTATCATTCAGCAGGAGGAGGATGGCAGTGTTCCACATCACTAAAAGAACAGGCAATGTCAGTGGAACTGGACAGGAGCCATTAATTCTGTTGTCTGTATCCCAAAATGTCTGTAACATTCTGAGCAACAGAAGGAAAAAGCTACTAAGTGTCAGGATCTGGTCAGCAGCAAAGCTTTCTCTGCAGCATAGCCCTAGTAGTTGCGGGATCAGGTCCAGCTTGGTCCTAGGAGACACCCTGTGGATCAAGCATCTGTCAAGGCTCTCATGAGGTTCACCTGAGAATCCTGAGTAGATCTTCCTGTGGGAAGCTGCCTCAATCACATAGGTTTTTTGGCTGTGTTGTTCCAGTTTCAGATGTTGGACTCCTGTTCTTACTTAGCCTCTTGCATCCTGGATGTCACCCTCTTGCTCTAATGGAGTGCTCCTGAACTGCTGGTGTGCTGGCTTCAGTTCCTATGCTTCTGTTTAGGCAGGTTGGTCTGGTTGTAATCTTGAACTAGTCACCCTGTTCTTCTGGCTGGGTTCTGGTGCCTCTGCTTTGTTAGTAAAGGCCACCGTGTACCACCTGGACACTCATTAAACATGTTAACTTAAATATTTTGCTCGCAGCTACATCTCCATTTGTTCTTTTTCCTTCCTCACAGTGGGGGAGGACATGTGGTATTGGGACAATACTGTGCAGATGAGGAAGTTTAGTAGTTTTCTTGCTACTACTGTATGTAACAAGAAACACACACAGAGAGAGACAGAGAGAGAGAGAGATCCCAACAAAGGAATGTGTCCTTTATTGAATCTTGGTGATTCAATGGATAGTTGCACATTTCTGTGCAAGGATGCATATGGCTGAGAGGCAAAGCAACCATGGGCCTTTTCCTAGACACCAGTTCTCCACTATATATGTTTTGAAAAACACCTTTATATTATATACCAGGCAAAAGGCAAAGAAATAAAGCTAAAGAAAGATTTTTATTCCTGCTTTGAGTAGGGGTTGGACTTGATGGTCTTGTAGGCTTCTTCCAGCTTCACTGTTCTCTGAAAGACAAAAACATGCCACCTTCAAGACTATTTATTGTAAGCTCACATTAAAATATAATAGTTAGGCTGCCACATGCTTTTGTCTTTCTTTTGTTTTGCCTGATATGCTTCAACAGACCAACATGGCGAGCTCTTCTAAAACCTTTATACTGTGTATTTGCAAATAGAAGTGATCAAGCAGCATGAGCAAAGTCAATAAATCAGCATGTCTTGTGCTGTGCTCCTCCCCCAGATGAATAGACCTCCAAGAATACCAGCAGGCGTTGGAATGGTAGTCCCAAATCATCATGTATCTGCCCCATATCCCAGGCTGCTATATCTGCATATTAAATCAGAAACTGCCTCTCAGAGAGATGCACCTAGTGTGCAGGTGGGGTGAGCGCATATATAGTTCTTCTTCCTGTAGCAGTGGGTGGGTAAGCGAGCAGCTGAGAATCTGCATTTTCTTTACATGATAATATGGTGGTATCAAACCCACAATGAATTTCTGCTTCCTGCTGTGTATATCTGGGCAAGTTATTACTTACTACAGAAGCATACCTGTGAAGAACTACTAATCAGGAATTCCCTTTTAATAGCTGTGGGTGGATGATCACCATTTGCTTACAATGCAGTTGACAGTGCAATATAAAAACCCTGCATATACCATATTGAGGAAAGGGGATTAGTAATGACTTTCACAGTTCTCGCAAATGGATGGATTCAATAGCATTTATTTTTTTCTTTACATTGCTGTGCCTTTTTTCTTTCCAGAAGTTGGGGCGGGAGAAAGGGATCAGTCTGACAATTCTGTTAGACAATTCTTGATAAGGAGTTTGAAGAGTTCATGTTCTTAAAATGTTGCACAGTTATTTGATTTCTGATTGATTGTTAACATAAAAATGGCTACCTCTCCATGTTATATATGATGTAAAGTTGGAATCAACTTAGGGCTTCCAAGGTGAGAAGTTTAAGAAATGGTTTTACAGGTTCCTGAGTCGTAGTTCTATACCACACTGGCAAAAAAGCATGTGACAGAGCAATAGATAAAATATTATTGATATATTATATGGAAGACTTCCAAGACTAAGATGCAGATACCAACAACAAGATAGGTTTGCTTAGCGCTCCTCCCAAGTAAATAGTCTGAGGATGTAGGCATAAAGTAAAATTGGCTGGGTAGGGATGATAGGAGGAAAGCCAAATGCCCAGGGAATGACTGAATGATTACTGAAGACAGTAAAAACAAAAGATTAATGCTGCATGGAACAAGCTGACTGTTATAGATAAGATGACTGCCACAAAGGCAAATTTGATGGAACTGAGATGAGTGGGCAATATAAATGACAGTGAAAGAAGGGTAGTTATAAGCATTGTAAAGGGAATATATAAAATAAAAACTCAAGTATTTTGATTTGTACCATTTTATGTAAAAGAAAATAACAGCTTCCAGGTGGTGATGGAAATCTATCAGCAGACCACAGATCAACATCCATCCATGCAACTTCTCTCAAATAATAAAATGTCCTAACTTTTCTTGCTCATGTAAGCACTTTGATTCACTCTTCTTATACCTTAGCTTCCATCCCAAATATGCACTGAAGTATGATACCACCAGTCATACTGTTTCCGCTTTATATTAATAATTATGATACAGCAGAATTATCCATGGCTAGTGATTAGTGGGTGCAGGGTAGTTCCAAGCTTGGCAGCGAGGCCGAGGATGGAAAAGAAAAAGAAAGTAAAAGTTACTGATGCCGAGCCCTCCTTGCTGCTGCTGCCGCCGCATGCCAGCTGCCCTCTGGAGGGGTTGGGTGGGAACTTAAGAGGACCTGCCTGGCCAACTGGCTTTTGACCCTCCTGCTCAGGTCCCAGGTATAGGACCAGAAGTTTGAGCTTGAGCAGGAAGTTCAAAACTTCCAATCCACCACCCAGGACCTGAGCGGTAAAGGCTAGGTGGGTCCTCTTAAGTTCCCACCCCACCCCTCCGGAGGGCTGCTGGCATGGTAAGTTTTCTCCACACCACCACCACTACCACTGCCTCTGAATGCCAGCCACCCTCCAGAGTGGTGGGTGAGGTGGGGACTTAAGAGGACCAGCCTGGCCAACCAACTTTTGAACTTCCCTCTTGGGTCCCGGGTGGAGGACTAGAAGTTTTGAACTACCCACTCGAGCTCAAACTTCTGGTCCTCCACCCAAGACCAAAGTGGGAATTTCAAAGGGTAGTTGGCCAGGCATGTAGTGAGGAGGGCTTAGCCTCAGTAAGTTTTCTCCCCCCCCCCAAGAAGCCTGGAAGAAAGAAGCTCTGCTGGATGAATGGCCTAGTGCAACTAAGAAGGGTGAGAGACTTCCAAATTGCTGAAGGACTTGTAAATATAGAGATAGCACACTTTATTTTGTAAGGTAGTGAAGTGAACTCTTCTCAAACCTATTTATAAATAAATTCTGTCTTCTCAAGATAAACAACCACTGCAGCTCTGTATAAAACCCCCAACAGGGACTCTATTGCTTGCACAAGCATACACGGACTGACTCTTTTCTTAGAAGGCATAGTGGGAAATCAAATCCCTGGCCTCTGATTTCTCAAACCAAGAGGGTATAACAATAGCATACAGCTAATGGTGTTCAAGTGCTCGATTTGAAACACAAGCTGGGATATTGTGAGCATCTACAAAGAGTACATCATTAGAGTTAGGCCCATTAAATCAATGGTGATTTGGTAAGTCAGTTTCTCCTATGTTCTACTGGTTCATTGAGTCCACTCATTATGACTTATTCCTGTATTTCCACCATAGTATTAATTGGGCTTAGATAAACAGGTTCCCATCCCCCTCTTACAGAAATAAAAAATGTACTCCAAAATACTTATTGCAGTCATGTATATTTAGCACCAAAACTGCTGAGGAACTTCTGCAAGTTCTTCCCTGTAAGTTCCCCCTGGGGCTCAGGGGGCTGAATTATTCAGCTCCAATAAGGGTCCCCTTAGGAAAAAATAATTCTAATTGACTCAGGAAACCACTAGTCACTTGCCTGTGGGGGGGGGGGGACTATTGCAGCTTTCCGATTCAATTAGAATGATTTTTTTCCCTAGGAGGACCCCCTTTGGAGTTTAATAACTAAGTATGCCAAACCTCTCCAAATTTGGGGGGCTTAAAAGGAGAGTCCAAATATGCTCCCCTGTGATTTTGGTGCCTCTAGGACCCAGGAGAGCATTTCATTTCATTTCATTTCATTTCTTAGCAAAACTACTTTAAAAATTTGTTACTAATGAAATGGAAACTACTAAAGAAAAGAAATGAAATGAAATGCTATATTTCCATTTTGTGCCCATCTCTCTGTAAGCCAC
This sequence comes from Phrynocephalus versicolor, assembly GCA_023846285.1. NCBI lineage: Eukaryota > Metazoa > Chordata > Lepidosauria > Squamata > Agamidae > Phrynocephalus > Phrynocephalus versicolor. The sequence continues at coordinate 37,584,668 of JAHTLZ010003526.1, forward strand.
CTTGGGTCCTTTTCCAGGGTGAAAGGCAGGGTAAAAATACTCTAAAATAAATAAATAAATAAATAAATAAATAAATAAATAAATAAATAAATAAATAAATAAATAGTCTACACTGAAAAAGTGAAGATACAGTAACCCACTGCCTATCACAGGGGTTATGGACCCGAACAAACCCAGGATAATTGAAAATCTGTGATATGAGAATGCTAGGTCAGTTGGGGTCTGGGGGGCCTATATGGAGCCTCCTACACTTACCTGAGTCCTGGTGCTGCCCCGAATGGTAACCCCAATAGAATTTTCACAGTGACTGAGGTAGATAAGAAAGGGCCTGTGAGCTTCCATGACCAATCAAGGATTCAAACCCAGGTCTCATAACTGTAATCCATACCTCTCGCCACTACTTCATACTGACAAGTGTCCCCCAATGTGTCTCCCACCTTCCAAGTATAATAGCTCTTTGGCTGTATGTATTGCTCATGCTAGGTTTGAATATCTCCCAGAAAAAGCCTATGTGCACCAGACTTGTTGCATGTACTTTTCTGTGCATTTTGGAGTTCTGGTTATGCCAAGATTCTATAGCATATGGAAACAGTAGCTATATAGACTGTTCACCTGTGTACATTCATTCCTATCATATGGTCATCATGGGTCTGAGTAGATGTATGCCACCCCCACAGTCTCTGCCTCAACATGTTCTTGCATACAATTTATGCAAAGGGGACTCAGTTCTTCCTTGCACACGTCACAGATTTCTAAAGCACTTTGACATTTTAAATAGAATAATTCGCAGAAATAGCTTAGAGGGGAAAGATTTGGTTCAGCCAAAATAAAATAATGAGAGATTTTCACACTGTATTTGTAGCATAGGCTGCTAAATATATCTGTGACTCAGCCAAAGTGCATTTTATGCACCGGTGATTCTGGCAGGAGAGTTAAACACGTGTGCTGTCTGTTTCCCATTTAAATCAATAGAATTTGAAAATTCTCCTTTTTATCTTGATGGAACACCGTAGACAACCTCCAGCCACCTTTAATTCTCACTGATTTCAGGGAGCCTGTTGAACAACGTAAATCACTCCCACTGAAATTGCTGGGACTAAAAAATCTGTTTTCTTTCACCCGACTGTACAATTGTTCATGGATTTTTATTTTTGTCACAAAGCTGTCACATTTGAGCACCAGGATTAACAACGAATGTCTCATAAGAAGTGACTATGTGTCTCTTAACCATCTGGAAGCCATTTAAATTTGGGGATTTATGTGGAATCTAGTTATTCAGACCTTTATTGGAAGGAAAGAACAAAGAAAGAAGCAGATATGAGATCTATGTTTGGCTTGCTGTAAAGCAATATATGTTATATCTTTATTAATCTGCTACCAGGCCACTACCTTCCAATTCAATAATTACTTAGGAATGGGGGAACTATGAACCCAAAGAGATCTGCTAATTCATTTCCTTGAAGGCAGCTAATTACTCTGTGCAGGTAAATAAAAGTAAAAGCCTACTTTCTTTCCACTTTATTTTGAAGTTAATGATTTCTATACATAAGGAAGCTTTGTGTGCACTGTACAGAAATTGCTTAACAGGAGTTTTTTCTCCTCTGCCCAGAACTACTGTCTGGAGGAGTGAATTACCTTTAAATACTTCCAAGTGGTTCCTTTATTGATCACCCGGCCTTGCTGTATTTGATTATTAAAACAATTTTTCAGTAAATACTCACCATAGGCACCTTCATTTGAATATTAAGTAAAGACCTTTATTGAAAAGATGAAATTTCACAGGAATATTAGCTTACTGGAAAATGATAAAACATGATTTCCCTTCCTTACTTTATAATGTCTAAAGCAAGCTTCAGAGGCATAGCCTTCTAAAATCCCTTATGCAAACTACATGATTAATCATAGTCCATTAGTCTATATGCAGAAACCATTCTAGAAAGAATCCTTCTCCTTCTCTCCCTGTATCTGTCTCTCTTCACAGAATGGGAAAAACAGTCGCGTGTCCTTTTAGGCCAATCAGAGTTCACTTGCTTCATGGATGGAATGCATCTTCAGCCTTTGCTTACATTCCTTCATGATCTCAGATCTATGACAGTTCAGGCCTTCAGCAAAATATTAAAGATGTTTACGTTTGGCCTTTGAGACAAGCTTTCCTCACTCTCAATTTACGTTACATGCACTATGATGCATAGGAAGGAAGCTTAGATCAGATTGTATGCAGATAGTGTTTGAGACAGAGATGATACAAAGCTTTCAAGGTCGGTGAGATATTGAAGAAGTGGTGTTACCAGTTCCACTCCCCCAGTGAGTTTCATGGCCAAGTGCAGGTTCAAACCTTATTCTCCAGAGTCCTGGCCTGTCAATTGACCTAGTTCATAACATGGGAAATTGCACTGGGAAACTCATACACAGGGTCACCATACGACTCTGAAGCAATGTGATGGTACATAGCAACAATAGGGCCAAGATCCCCAGCCCTGAATATGCTTTGTCTGTCTACATGCAGCGGTTGCCTGCTAACCAGTTGCAGGCAACTAGGACTAATTCTACTAAATACTGCAAATAATTGTATAAAGAATTTAGTAATGCCACTTTTAAATCTATATGTGAAAATTAGTATTTTGAGTTTATGAAAACTGAATATTTATATGAAATAAAAGCAATATGGTTTGTCTGAAGATGCCTTTCAAATGACAGAAATGAGAAATATACAATAGCAGTACTATGTTACTGCACAACTTTCATTTATTTTAATGGTGTTTGCAAAACAGAATATCTAGAACGATTAGGCTGTGCCCACATTTAGGTCAGTTTGTCTTTTTAATCACATCAGTTTGATATGTAATATTTCGTGATTCAGGTATTTACAAACATTATGATATAAACTAGTACAGGTCTTAATTGTTTGTTCAGGGTAATCCAAGTTCCTAATATTTGGCATTATAGGGAGAGGACTTCTAACAATAGGCTGTTGCAGAGAAAATCCCCACATATTGTATATGCACACAACTATTATGAAGTTTTCCGTGCTCTCAGGGAAGTTTGATTCGCGTAGTAGATGATGTTCCTGTCAACCAAAGCTCCCAAAACTTCAGCACGGCAAGATCTGCGATCACTATACCTCTTGTGTATTATGTCCTTTTCCACTATCAGGACTACCAGAGGTCATCCGACATATTTTTATTATTCCAGTGGTTTTCAATGTGTAATATATCACTACCTTGGCAATTGACATACAATTGTGCATGCTCCACATTTTTTATTTACAAAGCAAAGACTTTATAAGTCAAACTTTACAATACAAATGATTGTATATTTGATATGTTATTTTACCAACAAAAACTTTCAATTCAGTAGACTCTCTGTTGCACACTTTTTCAGATGACGGTTGCTGCTGGTACGAGCATTGAGAATAACATTCAAAGGACCATATCCTGCCCTAATGTATGTTCTACATATCTTGGATTTTTGTCTCATTTAAATGCAAAATTTCATTATATGAATTTACTCTTGTCATTTGCAATATCATGTTCATTTCAAGCATACTGCATATTATGCTACAAGTAAAGTTTAAAAACTGGTGGTGGCCATGGAAAGAGCTTGAAAGTAACATGTCACCAGTAGAAACATTATATGTAATATGTTAGATTTTTAGTAACATCAGTATAAATACTGTAAGTTTTCAAGACTAGTGTAGCCTCTGGTGACCTCATTACTTGGTGTAATATATAAGGTTCTGTAATAAATCCCAAAATTTTAATTAGGCAGCTGCAATATGGAAAGTGGCTATTTTTATATTTTATTTTATTTTATTTAAAATTTCTAAAAGTAAATTTGGAATATGTTAGTAGCATTTTACTCTTGTAGTAACATATAATGTCAATGTTTTTATACTTCCCAAAGTAATGAGTAGCAAATTAAATTGTTTCAAAAGTATCTCAAGGTCTGGCCACTGAATAATTTCATTATATAATTAGATGATTTTGCTAAACTGTAGCAGATCTTTCTGGGTGGCTTCCTCCCAGTTATACTTCACTGAATTAAAGAATGCAAGGTGTTGATATCATGTTTGTTTAACCTCTAAATTGAGTCTGAACACTGGTTGTAAATCTTAATTCCTATGCTTGTAGTACAACAGCAGCTTTTGCATTCCATACAGTCTACTGCTGCCTAAACAGATTTTATTTAAAACACTCTGCAGGGATATACATTATTTTTCCTATATGTTGAAAAGTGTCTTTTACCAATAAGAAATGTGACTTTGGGGATTTTGTACACCTATGTACATGTGCATCTCATTCAATATAGATTGAAAAGTGGTCAAAATATCCACAAGAACAGAAACAAGAAAGTATGTTGTCATATAGTTATGTGACCTATGTAATCAGAAGTCAATTATTATAGCAGGTACTTTGAATAATGCTATGTGAGCACCCTGTTGAAATGAAATCAAAAAGCTTGTGCTCTTATGTTTTTCACTATACGTCCCATAGTCTTAATTGTAGACTTATCAGTTGGACCTTCCGAATTTTTAAGTCCAAAATATCCAGTGGAGAGCAAACATTGTCTCTCCTGTATCACATTATGCTCTACCTATGTGGTAGTATGTTATTTTGGATTTCAGAGACAGTAAGCACATCAGTGAGGAAATATGACAAAACTAAGAGGCAATGAAATGGGGGGGGGAACATGGTAGAAAAATTGCACAAAAAATGAAGAATAGTAAGATGATATTATAGCAGACCAAGACGGTGCAAAGCATAAATCAGTAGTACAGTTCAAGATAATGGAATAAAACATAAATAAGATATAATATGCACCTTTTTTGTTTGCCAACTTGGTTCCAAGTTGGTGTGAAGTACCAACCTGGGAATGTGCTGTACTTGAGGCTTCCCACACAAGGATTTTGGAAACCTTATACTTTTAGCTATTATATACATGATCTAGAACTACCTATAGCTAACAATAAGGCAAGGAATTAAATAGTATGGAAGCAAGATCAGATAAAGTGGATAGAGGAAAGCACTTCTCCCTCTCCCAAAATACCAGAACTAGGGGACATACACTCAAATTGAGGGCTGGGAGAGTAAAAACTGACAAAAGAAAATATTTTTTCACCCAGCGCGTTGTAAGTCTATGGAATTCCCTGCCACACAATGTGGTGATGGCATCTGACCTGGATGCCTTCAAAAGAGGATTGGACAGATTCCTGGAGGAAAAGTCCATCACAGGTTACAAACCATGATGGAGATGTGTAATCTCCAGGCTTTAAACCAGGGTACTTCAAGGGCCAGATGCAGGAGAGTGGTATCAGGAGACAGATATCTAGTCTCATGCGCTCCCAAACACATCTGGTGGGGCCGCTGTGAGATACAGGAAGCTGGACTAGATGGGCCTTTGGCCTGATCCAGCATGGCTCTTCTTATGTTCTTATGTTCTTATGTTCTTATCATCATCCTCCATATACTAATGTTCATAGTTGGAATCATTCCAAAATTTATCATTCCCAATTTAAAACAATTGTCAGTATCTGCTAATTTGCATCCTGAAATTCAAAATTCAACCATGTTCCAAATATGTCTCAAAAGAAGAACAACAGCTGACTTACAATTGTGCTAGGATGAGCTGGATACATTATGATCATTATGAAAGGTCGTATGCCATTGACAACAGATTATAAGCTTTGGAAGCAGTTTTGCCAACAGACTAAGCACCAGAAATCAGGAATCTAGAAAAACTGGAGGTCATTGAGTCTGAACCTACAACTCTTAACTCCATTACACACAGCTCCAAAGATGGCTAATATCTACATGTGCCAAAACTGGCAAAGCAACTAATATGAACCTTTGGAGTACTGCAGATTTGTTACGTTCCTGACCAGAAACCTGGCATTTTATTTTGCAGGAAGAGACCATGTCTGAAAGGATACTTAGCCTGCACTTAAGTAGATTTGTCATCATTCTAGTCTTTTTTCACCTTTGAGCAGCTTGCTGAGTGTCCATTCTGAATATCACTCTTAAAGAAAGATGCCAAAAAGCTGGAACAAATTCAGAGGAAGGAAACAAGGATGATCAAGGGCACAGAAATGAAGTCCTTTGAGGAAAAACAGACAGAACAAGGCATGTTTAGCCTAAAGAAAAGAAGACTTAGGGGCGATATGACAGCATTTTTCAAATACAGTGGAACCTTGACTTGCATGCTGCTTGACTTGTAGCATATTTGACTTGCAGCAAGAAGGGGCCTGTTTGACTTGTGCTGCAGGCTTTGACTTACAGCTCGGACCCCCGGCGCAAGGCCCCGGAATCGGGCATTAGCCACGACCCAGCATCACGCCTGCCGCCTCCAAACTGCTCCTGCCTTCTTCCTCTCCTCTGGCAGCGGTGGCTTCGGCGAGGCCAGCTCTGATTAGCTGGAGCTGGTCCTCGGCCTCCCCGAAGCCACTGCCGCCACCGGAGGAGAAGGGCCAGGAGGTCGGGGCTGGCCTCACTGGTTAGACAGTCGGCTCAGTCTTGTAAAAAAATCTGGCTGCAGCATTCTGGTCCACAATGGAAGCCTTTTAGTTGGGGAGCTGTACAATTGTGGGACTCTAATGGTAAGCATAGAGTTGTTCAGAACTTGGAACGTCAGGTTAAAAATCAGTAAAACTTAAATGTTAGACATTGTTGCTATGAACATTAAAAAGTGGAGGCGTATAACTTGTGGACTATAATTCCACTGCCTCCTCCTCTCTTTGAAGAGACATTTCATTTACATCCTCAGAAGGAATCTCCTATCCCAGTCAAATTTGTGTTAAATTGCTGTTTTGGGGGGTCTTTTTCATCATCTGGAACAGATTAATCCACTTTCCCATTACTTTCTATGGCAAAAGTTCGTTTGACTTACGGCATGTTTGACTTATGTCTAGACCTCCGGAACGGATTAATGACGTAAGTCAAGGTTCCACTGTACTAGAAAGCTAGTCATGCAAAGGAGAAAAGATAGTCATGCAGGATCTATTCATATAATAGTGGACTCAAGTAACAAGAAGACAGAATTTGTGTGAATATCAGGGAAAATCTCTTAACTGTTAGAGCAGTAAAACAATGGAAGCAGTTACATCAGAAAGTGGTGAACATTGCATTGCTGGAGGTATTCAAGAGAAAGCTGGTCAACCATCAATCAGATCTGCTTTGATTTGGATCCTTCCATCGAAGCAGGTGGTGGTTCTCAATGGCCTTACAGGCCCCTTCCAACTCAACCATTCTCTGATTCTATAACTAGGAGCTATCCCACAAGCTGCTCCATATGACCTGCCTGTATGTCCTCAGCCTTGTTTTGGGGGGCAACATGACAGTCAACTGTCTGGCCTTTTTTATTTTACACAAAGCAGGAGTGTTTGAAGGGTTCAGGATGTTTTTGCTTAGATAACTTGTTACCTGTCTTTTTGTTTTGTTTTGTTTTTAGAAAGCACTATATTTTCAAAAGTTTGTCTTATTTTATGTATAAGATGATATGGGAGCATTAGTTACATATATAAGGCTCTAATGCTGACAGTGTGAGTATTGTGTTTACATTGTAAGCAGAAGATGTGGACTAAATCCCTTGTTCTCTGTATAATTTTAATTCCATCTGGTTTGCAAGTCTTTGATTTGCCTTACATAAGATTGTGCTTAACCTGTGTGAAACTATTGTCTGAACAATAGCAATGCTTTATGACTGGTTACTCTGGGTTTTGTAAGCTTACTGTAGACTAGTGGGTTATTTAAAATTTCTTAATACTTGAGAGAACTAGAGTTTTTAAAAAAGGGAGCTCTGGACCAATATTGCAGCCAAACAGACCTGGGAATGAGGAATAATGGTAACCATAATTTAACCACCCTTCTAAGTCCACATTTTGGTATACATTACTGTATGAATCATTATCACAGAAGAAATATAGATGCTAGAAGGAGGAAGCTACAGATGAAGGTGTCTGGTACAGATATCAGTCAAGTTTCCGATGATAATGATAATTACAGGATTAAAATGTTTCGTGGGCATACTTGGTTCATAAGCTAAAAGTACAGCGGAGAACAATGGTTATTCTATAAACAAACATGCTTATAGAATAAATTAGTGAAATATATGAATAGGTTCATGTGAGATGTCTCATTTTAAAACAGTCTGTCTCAGCAACCCTGTCAGGGGTAGTAGGATATTTTTCCTCTCTTTGTTGTCTAAATGTACTTTATGCTGAAATAGAAGTACTGTACCTTTACGTCAAGACATGGCAGGTGATAGGAAGCCAGGTTAGAGGTCTGCTATGAATCATTCTCCTGAATGGCACAACAAAATGTCAGATATTCTCTTCTCCAGTAACCAAAAATAATAAGCCATTGATCCTTTATTTTTTTATTTTTTAGGGAACTAAGGTGCATTTCCTTTCTGATAGCTCAATGCTAGCATGCTATCAAAGGCCAATGGTAGAATGTGCTGTGACTTTAAATTTTGTTGGTTTCAAGTTTTATGCTTTTCTGTTCCACTTCTGATATGTTGCTTATTCAGTGAAATAGAGTTCATCTTTCAATGAAATCCTTTAATTACTGCCAGTATGAAACAGAATAGCAGATGAGGGAGGGCAAAGTGTGTCTCTGAAGCCACATGGAGTAATCAGTGCGGTCCCTCTTATAGCTCTTCAGTCAGTCCCTGCCTTTTCTGACAAAAGACAGTACATTACAGTTCCTGGAAACCCCCTAGAGTCAGCAACAGTCACACTTCATTTTATATAGCCTACAAGCTCTTCTTCCCTTGACTGTAAACTCACAAACACCCATTTTCCCACTGCAAGTGGACTTGTGTTTGTGTTGGGTTTTTGTGTCTGGCCCCCAGAAGATTCTTGTGACAAAGTTGTCTCCCCTGGCTTTGCCCAAATTGCATATTGTTGATGCAGATAATCCAATGATCTAATCTGGATAATTTTGTTGCAGTTTAACAGACCACAGCAGGAATTAGCCTCCTGTATAGGCAGACAACCCTTTGTTCATATCAAACTAAACAGGAGAATTCTAATGGCCTCCCATTTCCTTTACTTCAGGATGCAATTATTACCAGCTTTGGTACAAACCAGGATGTTAAACCAACTCCAAACCATGTTTCAATATTCATACATGTTCCAAAACTGGTAAACATGGTTTCCTGGATTTGGTGAAATGAAAATATATTGCTAATTGAAGACTTCCTGTTGGGGAGGCTGACACCATAAATAGAGTAGCAAAAGCTTTGTGCACAGGAAGACGAGATGTGCAAACTTGTGGTCTTGGACCAAAACTTCCAACAGCAATGCTGAGTGATATAGTCAAAACACACAAATCTGCGTATTTTAATCTGTGTATCTGAGTATTAATAAGCAAAATATAGGCAAATGCTCGTAAACCAAAATACTCATGTATCAAAGCAAATTTCCCCTTAGGAAATAATGGAAACTTGCCTGACCCGTTCTTGGCTCCCAGATGCCATTATTTCCTATGGGGAAACTTGCCTTGGCCAAGAGCCACAGTAGCCTCCAGAGCTCACCCTGGGCCAAGCGCTACTCAGAGTGTGGTGTGGAGGCCACAGCTGGGCAGCGCCTGGCCTGAAGCATGCTGGTAGCACTGGTCCTACGGTGCGCTGTGGAGGCTACATATGGGTAGTGCTGAGCCTGTGGCAAGCTCAGGAGGCCACACATGGGTAGTGCCAGGTCTGGGGCGAGCTCCAGAGACTCACTGCAGGCCTACTGCAGGCCCACCATGCAGCCCGGAATCACTTCTGGTCAGTGTTGTGCTAGGACAGGCCAGAGGCCCATTTGTTTGTCAGGCCACAGAGAGCCCCAGAGGCCGCTTCTGGTCCACTGCGAGTCACTTTCCATCTGTGGAGAGGCCCAGCAGAAGACCACTGTGCAGCCCAGAGGCCTGTTCCAGGCAGCACCAGGCCTGGGGCAAGCACCAGAGGCCCTGCACAGGCAGCAAAAGGTCCGCACAGGGCCTGCTTGCAAACCGGAGCAAGGCTCGCAAACCGAGGCAAGCTTGGTTTGCAAAATGCTCGTCATCCAAGGTACTTATAAACCGAGGTACCACTGTATAAAACCTGAAATTAAATGAGCCTAAAAAGCCATGTGTTTTTAAGGACTGAAGTTCAGAAAAGGAACAAAAAAGTAAAGCATACTTATTATCCTAGAGTAAATCTGCAAACTCTACACATTCAAGCAATCAATTCCTGAGGCATTGTTCATTTTAACATTGTTTAGTCTTCCTCCTCATTACTGGAGGCTTTTCCTGTGAAAACTATGAAATGAACATTATGAGCAATAAAGTATCTTCTTTTCTCGAACAATATTGAGCACACACAAAATAAGAGAGTGTACTCAGGAATTATTTTTCTTTTTTTCATAGCAATCTCTGAAAGGTTCCTGCTGGTTAGGGACTCAATAGCAACAAAAGACTTTCAGCTATATCTCCAGGTAGATTTGCTGTTTCTTCAGTCCAATTATCTTTATCTTGTAAGCATACTTGATCTTCCCTTTAATTTTTTTATCATTTTTTAATGATTAAGGTTCAGCAAGGAATCACTCCTTTTTTTACCCATCTCCTTTTTTTGCTGGGGTTAATTAATCAATTAATAATGTTTTTTTAAAAAAGAAATCTTTCAGTTAGTTTCTGAATTCATACCCATACCTTGAAAATGTCACCGTTTAATGAATCAAGTCACATTGATGGTGTGAAGAGAAGTGTGAAATTTTAAACTATCAAAAGAGAAATGTTTAGATACAAAGATTAAGTTGTCTTTTATGCTCCTTGAGACTTTCTGGACAATTAGGCAGGCAGACTGTTTTAATATCTTTGGCATTCATTCATGCCAGATTGATTTTTAAATATATCCCATTGTTGCTAGCCCTGCAAAGACACTTCATCATTTAATAGGGCAGTTTTAAATGATGGCAGTCCTACATAAAGCAACAAAGAAGGCCAGTTAAATGTTTTACACTTCCAATAGTACTGTTTATTTATTTCAGACATTGAGAATAGTCTCTGGAGGCTATAGCTAGCCACTTCCATCTTCTCTGTTCCCTGAGTGTACTTGCCATTTTCCCAGTAGTTTTTGTATAGGATGGGTTTTCTTAACAACAGCATGTGCTATATCTGGTGGATAGCTCAGTGATTTAGGTACCTAGCTCCTGGGAGTTAAATCCTCCACTAGGCCTCCTGGAAGAACAGTCAGTCTGTGTGGCCTTGGGCACACTGCACAGTCCCAGGAAACCCCAAGAAGAAAGGAATGGTAAATCACCTCTGAGTATTCTCTACTTGGGAAATCCTGCAAAGGATCACCATAAATCAGAATTGACTTGACAGGGCATGATTATGAACATTTTGTTGCTATAACTGGTGTAATACAAAGTATGTTTTGATGGCTTGGTGACTCATTAATTGTACAAAAGAATTACTCATGGTAGATTTGAAAAATTGCTAGAACTGGTTTGTTGATATAATTCAAGAAAGCTGCTTGCATTTCTGGACTCTCTCAGGGAAGCTGATACTGAGGCTGTCATGTAAAAGGAACGTCAGTTGTTTGTTTGTTCTTATTGATTCAAGCCATCTCGGCTTGACAAGACACTTTGATGGGAACATGTCGAACCATGAGATTCCTTTGTGCCTTGGCAAGAATAACGCTGCTTCTACATGGTCAAATGCTGCTTATAAAACGGATGAATTCAAATAATTTTTACTCACCACCTGATGCAAAGGCCTATTTAAATTTCAGCCCCTTGCTACTTCCAAGGCAGCTTTTTTTTAAAATTGCCTTTGGGGTTTCTACTTTTTCAAGCCATAATGTTTCAGATAGGATTTTCCCTGTGTGGTTCTTATTCTTTTCTTCTTTTCTCCTCCCCCTCCCCCTCTCCCACTGTAAATCAAAACGTGGCAAAGCCAAATCACTCTGATTCTACTTTCCTGTGTACTTGCACCCAGGGACAAAGAGTACAATTTTTTTCTAGAGTGGGTAACTGAATTAATGGTGATTTCATAAGTATAGGTTCCATTAACTCAATGAGCCTACTCTAGTTGTGTCTTACAGCCAGATTTCAGCGACTGTCTCTGTGCAAAAAATAGGATGACTGGATTATTAAAAGATGCAGATGACCCATTTATCCTTAAAGGTTCTTGGAACACATTACAATGTAATTTCCATCAACAAGTTATTTTACTTCATTTTCACTCAACAAAAGTAATTCTCACTCTCATCTTTTCCTGTGAGAATATATATCATTTCTGTCTCCACTTCCAAATTTCTCAGGATCTCACTGGCGAACTTCCTGCAGACCTTACAAACTGATAGGTGTAAGTGGCAAGAGAACAAGTGTTTCAGATGCTTTCCCCCTCTATTTTATTTTCTTAACTATACTGGGAATTCAACACAGGAACATTAAGTCGGTGGTGGTTTGGTGTTTCAGCAGAGAACAAAACATTCAAATATCTGCTCTTGGGTGCACAGTATAAAGGATTAAACATATGACTAGTATTTTACTTTAGGAACATTTGGCATGACTGCATTTTATCTGCTCTCTTGGGAGGACATAACTGTGTTGCTTGAAAAATAATTATATGTGATCTGAAACATGGGCCTTGTTCTCTTTGAAGTCCCAACCCAGTGTGTGGACTTTTCAAGTGCCAAATCCTCATAGAACATTGGTGATCAGTAGAGTGAACTGGTTTCTATCTAAAGCTATTCTAAACAGAGCAACTGTGCTCACTGTGGACCATTGGCTTAAGTTCTTAAGTTCTATTTTTCCTTGAAGGATAACTTGCAACAGATGGTATTTCTTATTGCACCTTATGTGTCTGAAATTCTGCAATTTTCTTCTCTTTACAGTATTGATGATTTCTAACTCATGTGTTGTAATACAGCCATATTAGTGACTCTGACTGTCCAAGGTATCTTCAGAATGTTTCTGTAAGGGTCCAAGTTTCAACACCATAGAGAAGTATGCTGAATACATAGGATCAAAATATTCAAGTACAAAGTCTGTTAGATAAGTCCCGGATTGTCAAGAATTTCCTCATGTTCTGGATGGAATTTCTAGCTTGTTCTATTCTACAATGAATTTCACATGAAGGATCCCAGTTATCTTTGAAAAAGTATCCCAAGTATTTATAAGATGATACTCTCTCAGTTATATCACTGCCAATCTTGAGACGTTCTGTGAATCATGTTTTTACTGATAAACATCCATTTTGTCTTTTTCACGTTAAATCACAATCCCATGGCACTGCTTTCTGCAGCGACAGAATCCAAGAATCCTTGCAAATCTGCCAGACTTGTTGCAAGCAGGACAGTGTCATCAGTGTGTCTTTTGTTATTAACAAGAAGTCAGTTCACTTTCACAACTTGGTTCTTTCCTTCAAGAGCATCCCAGAAAATTCTTTCTGAATAGATATTAAAAAGTAGAGGTGAGAGAATACAACCTTGATGCACACCTTTTGTAACTGACACCTCTTCTGATATCTGACCATCTATCTGGACACCAGTACACTGATTGCAATACAAATTCCCAATCAATCTGATATCATAATTGTCCAAGTGCAGTTCTTTAAGAATATTAATAAGTTTATCATGTTTAACTGAGTCAAATGCTTTTTCATAATCAATGAAACAAACAAAACATCAGTATTGACATTGAAACATTTCTGAACTAGTATTTTTGGACTAAATAATGCCTCCCAAGTTCCAAATCCATTCCTGAATCCCAATTGGGTATCTCAAATTCTCCCTTCACACTTCCGATATATTCTTAAATGCAGGACTTTTAAAAATAACTTCAGGATGTGACTCATAAAACTGATTGTCTGGTATTCATTATGACTTTTCACATTAGGTTTCTTTGGAAGTGGTATAAAAGTGGATTTCAGCCAGTTCTGTGGAATGGTTCCACTTCTATAGATTTTGTCGTATAGTATGGCCTGCATTGCCTTAATCTATGTGTAGCAAGTCCCCAGGAGGGAGGGAGGGATGGACGGACATGTGGACATGTGGACGGATGGACAGACAGACAGACAGACAGACAGACAGATAGATGACAGAAAGAAAGAAATACTATATAAATTATTAGAGGTTATGAAGAACACTTTTGTTTTAACAGAATCATTCAAGAGGCCTGGTATAAAATGGATACAGTTTCCCATCATTATCATATGGTGCTTCCAGTTCTATAGTGTCATAGGTGAAATATACTTCAAAAGCTACCAGTATGTCCTTGTCATGTTATCAAGGTAATGAAAGTGAAGATGTAGAAACTCAATGTTTTGGAGACAGATGTGGAAATACAAGGATATAATTTTAAATGGCTAGTAATTGCAGCCAACACAACTTGCAAAGATATTTCCATGCATATCCTATGAAGGTCTCCCAAGTCCCTACCCCCCACTAAGTTTGCCTGATAATAACACCAATGGATACTAGGGGAATTACACAAAGATGTGGCAATGATAAAATCCACTTTGAATAATCGTTTTTCAACTAGCTTATTAGGTCTGAGAAGGAAGATTAAGTTGCCTATATTGAATTGTCCAGCTGTTCTTAATTATACATATAAGAGGTGTATGTGTTTCCTTTATATGTGCATAATTTATATTCATAATCCAAAATAGTGTTATTGCATCCAAGGCCAATTTAGAACAGTTATAAAAGCCTTGCTTGTTTTTGTTAAAACTGAGACCTATCAAATTGCAGTGGTTCCCTGGGGCAAAATAGGAATTGCAATTTTAAGCATGGATTGGCTTAGTCAGAAGGGAAAAAATAACTTTTGGAGACACATACACATATTCTAGTAGTTGAAGGATTTATTCTGTGACAAAAGGTGATTACCTAATTTAATGTTAAAAATATTTCAGGTTCCTTTGGTTCCTGCTAAGTCTTCTAAAACTGAGAAAGTAGAACAGTCTTGTTCCATTTTTAAGCAAGTTCGCTCACTCAGTTAATTCTGAGTAAATATCTGCTTTGTTGTACAATAAATAATCCTGATCCTGATAAAGCAAATGAAATTAAAAATAGTTTCTGGAGTATTGCTTATGCTTAGCTGCATAAGTAATTCTCAGAAATTCAAGCCAATATTTGAGCCTAATGTCCCTTGCATCATTCAGAAGAGCATAATCAGAATGTTCAAAGAGGAGGAAAAATATGTTCGTGCATGCTGTGACTTCCTTTTTAATTGGCATTAGCCCCATATATACACAAGACTTGTCAGAATTTAGACCTGCAAGGCAGTTTGAATATCCATGTAGTCATAGAGCAGTGATGACGAGCCTTTTAGAGACTGAATGTCCAAACTGCAATTCAAAACCCACTAATTTTTTGCAAAGTGCCAATACAGCAATTTAACCTGAATATAGGTGGCTGTGAAGGGGCAATGTTGGGTGCCCACAGAAAGGGCTCCGAGTGCAACCTTTGGCACCCGTGCCATGGGGTCACCAACACTGTCATAGAGTGTCTGCCTGAATTCATACAGAGAAAATATAGTGTGACCTATATGGGCGAATTATAATTAGTAGCATCAGTTTATATTGGCAAGCTTTTATTGGATATACTTGAGCTACTTATTGTAATTTGTCATGGTCAAGAATATACATCAACTGGGAAAAGACAAATTAAATGGGTTAGTTTTAATCATTTTTATATAAAGATCTATTTGGTAACAAATTCTTCCTAGCCCTTCAGTGCTTTTGTTGCACAGCAATTGCTTTCTTTTGTTTTTGGATTATTTCTCTTGATTCAGTGAGCTCCATGTGCTTGTTGCTCCTTCTCTGGTTTTGTTGGAAAAAATACGAAGTGTAAAAGGTTCTATTTTGCAGTCACTTGGGGTCCTTCAGCTTGAGCTATTATAAAGACAGCCATCTTTAATCCTAGGCATTGCAGAATGTGTAGCATTAGGAAACTATATTTAACTCTACCTTCCATCAATCCTCTCAAGCATATGAGAATGAGAAGTTTTATTCCACTTTTATCATTTATTCCTTTATTCCAAGGTTTTATTCCACCTTTATCATTTACACCTTTATTCCAAATTTATCATTATAATTTAGGAGTTGCTGACAGTTTTGCTCTGAAGATGACTTTGCTTCTAACTGATGACAAGGGTGTTTAATTAATAGTTGGATGCTTATTCCTCTCTGCTATGCTTTTAACACTTTCCTAATGGTATGAAGGATCAGAGGACTTGAGACATATTGTTGCTAACATTTGTGTCTATAGAATGCCACCAATTTTAATTTCTTTACTGTTCTTGTTCATGAACATCTACTGAAATCAGATGGTTTTCTCTGTTGGGTTTTTTATTTCTTGCTTTAGCATGTTATGGAACAAAACAAAAGAAAAAGGTACATCCACAAGTGGCAAAGGTGCAAAAAAAAAGAATGAGTCTCAGGATGTAGAAAATAAATACGTAGATTTATTCACAGGTATTCTACTAAAAAAAACTCAACTTCTACACATTTTCACCAAAGCCTTCCTCAAGAGCTGAGCATGAAACAGAATTACATATTAATTTAAAAACACATGGCTAGGGACATATAAATAATACGGTAGTTATGAATAGTAACAGATTCTCGTGGGCACACATTAAACATACTAGATTTATGCCTTAGATTAGATCTTATGGCATAATCGTAAATAAATATCAATCATGTGAATATTTTCATTAATAGCAAGTTAATTAGGCAACATCTGGATGCAAAAATTTTCAGCTAGGTACTAATTTTAAATAAGTGTGTGGAGAAATGCATTTGGTAAACTGTATTGTAGAAAATTCTTTCTGTATTTCTAAGTTGTAAGTCACTAGACAAGCATTTATTTAGACAAGCATTTAGGTGTGAATTCTATATTTGTATAACATTTAACATTTAATCTTTTACTGGACCAAAGTTGTCAAGTCCTTTTCAGGCTTGGTCTAAGTGACCTGAATGATGACAAGGGGGGATTTTAAATTTATAATGCCATGCCATCTTATTTTAAATTATTTTTATAAGCTTCTTTATCTCTGATTATTTCTTCTGTTCCCCCCCCCCCTGTAAATGTTCCACTCAGAGCACTCCATTTTCGGCATCTGTGATTAAACATTTGTTGAGTATATTGCAAAAATAAACTAACTGCCAAACAAATGACATGAATATCCAGCATGCAACATTTATATAGCAGCAAATGAACTAAATAGTCCTATATCATAATTTTTCCCTGGGGCTTGTTATGTTGCTCTTGCTGGTCAGCTTATATATTCGTTATATTTGTTCTAGTTGTTCATTTTAATAATTAATATTTTATATTTGTGTCTATTGTAAACTGCCCAGAGTTGCTTTTGGAAGACTAGCAGTATATACTTGTATAAATAAATAAATAAATAAATAAATAAATAAATAAATAAATAAATTTTGTGATTTGGAATCCAAAAAATCATGGATGAACTACAGGGTATAGGCTTTAGACTTCCTTCTACCTCAAGTTCCCTTTCCTGTGCCTCACGGCAAGTGGGTTTAAACCAACTCAATACTAACTGTAATAGGACAGAAGAATAAACCATTTAAAGGGAAAACACTCTAGTCTCAAACTAGCCTCTTCCTGTTGCCCAAGTAGTTTTTCAAATTCTACCCGTACTTCCAGTGTTATCATTAGATCTACATTATAAAAACGAAATGAAGTAGACACATTTAAAATACCTTTTATAAGTTTTGTCTTTAATAGGAGACAAGGATAAAAGGCTCTCCTCCCTTATAAAGCAAAATGAGAGAATTTTACATAGTACATGATGTAAGCAAGGCTCTCCAGATAATCTGAATTTCCTGTGTCTGTGCCCTGTGGGGAGTAGACTGGAGCAGAGAAACATCCTCAGCCTTGGCTGTTGGGCAAAAGCATAACAAAAATGAAAAAAATAAAGAAGAAAAAAATGTTGGAACACCTTAAAAACTGACTGCCATATTTTAATGTGAGCTTTCATTGACAAGTCTAAAGATGTGGACATAATTGTCAGGTTGGGAGACGCTCGGCTATTTGGAAAGAGTAACAGACAGCTGCTGTCACTAATGTCACAACTAGGTTAAAGCCAAAAGAATGTCTAAGTGAACAGAAAAAGAAGGAAAGTCTGATGCTGAACAACACATACACCTGGAATACAAAACATGAGAAGCATGAGTCATCTAAACTGGAAACTGTAAAGAAAGAAATAGAACAGTTAAACATTCTAGTTCTTGTATTCCTGCATGGAGCAGGCGTTGTACTTCGTGACGTTGTAGACCCTTTCCAACTTCACTATGATTCTTGGTTTAAGGGGACTAATGTGGACTGAACTGTAACATTTCAGTAAGACACCTGCAAAGTGTTTTAGTCAGAAAACGACAGACTCAGAAGGAATGGAATCACTCTAATGTAGAGGAAAGATATACTGTAGCAATAGCAGTTAAATAATACCACTCAGAACTGTTCCAACAGTTAAAACAAAGAATTTTACCCTGTATGGAATGTGAAATGCCTCATGTTGAAGCTGGATTCAAAAAAAGAAACAGCACCAGAGATCACATAACACATATGCATTGGCTACTGGAGTATTAAAATAATTTCAAATCAGATTATGCTTTATAGATACAGCCAAGCCTTTGACTATGTGCATCATGAAAAGCTATGATTTTTTTTTTTAGATGAGGTGTCCCAACTCTTGTTTGGCCTGATGTGTAACCTATATTCTGGTCAAGAAGCTAGCATTAGGATAGAGAAATAGATTAGTTTCCATGAGCAAAGGTATCAGACTAATATGTATTTTATGTTCCCATCTGCTTGTAAAATATGTCATATAAAAAGCTTGCCTAGATTCGGATGAAGGCAAAGTGAAAATTGGTAGTAGATTTTTGTATACATTAGTTCACTTATTGGATGAAATGGATACTGCAGCCAAAAAAATCAGAAGAGCGAAACTCTGAAGGAGAGCAACTAAAGAACTAGAAAAGATAATCAGATGTAAGGACTTACCATCACTCAAAACAACTAAGATCTTCCGTACTATTGTATTCTTGATTACTATGTTTCAGTATGAAAACTGGACAGTAGAAAGATTATTTATTTGAAATACAGTGTTGGAAAAGATTTATGAGGAAATCATTTGTTCTCATTAAAAGTAGATGTGGAAGAAGTGCATGCCATGTTTTACTGGGAGCTTGAATACAGTGTGTTTTTGGTCTGTGTACCCTGGAATAATTTACAAGCACTGGCATTCCCAAGAAAATTGTGGGAAGACATTAATGTTGCACCATTGCATCCACAAATTCATTATGGATAGCAGGTGCTCCAGGAGCCACAAAAAACCTGGGGTGTACATCTAGTTCATAAGGCTGCATATCATGACCACATATAATGCAGCCGCACTCCCCATGGCATGGACACCACCTTCACTGTCACCCCTTTGCCACAGAAGGGTGCCTGCAGTGGCAGGGAAGGTCTGCTGAGGCACAACGGCAGCAGAAGTGATGTCCTTTCCACCACCATGCCTGAGGCATACCCCCCCCCCCCGGGTGCATGCACACAGTCGCTGCTGCTATGTCCAGGTGTGGCAGCGGCAATGGTGCCCTGCCCAGGCACAGTGTCAGCAGCTGCTGCATCTGTGCAGCAGCGGGGAGTGGGTGTGCAGCCACAGCAGGCAAAGGGCTACCCGGTACTCATTTTTCAAGATGAGACTGTAAACCAGAACAAAAATGTTCTGAAAGTTTTGCTCAGCCTGCATAATGATCATAAACCAGGGCACTCGGAAAAAGAAATATTACTGTACATCCAGTTCTAGCAGTTCAGTTTTGTATCTTTCCTGCAAGGAACTTATGGACTGAGGAATTCATAGATGAATTTGTGGAAGAAACAGGGATCAAATTCAGACCTTGGAATTAACTACTGGTAGTTACCAATATGTAGTTTGTGGTAATTTGCATATATTGTGTCTAGCTGATCAAGTGATCATTATTGTTAGGGTTTTCTACAGCAGTCCTTCACAGGTCCGATCTGGCTGCTCTTATTTCTGGAAAGCAGTTCAGGACTGAATTAAGCTTCTGCTTTTCAGAACTAACCACTCTAAGAAGTATGACTGCAGCAATAGTTTTGATGTTGTCTATCATTCTGCTGTTGCTTTTGCCTGTGACCCAGAATATCTTGCAGGTTGGTGTGCAGGGGTGTAATCAGGGCCTGATGTCTAAGCAACTACAGAGGAGCCCATCTCAGCAGAAAATGAACCATTAACTGCCAGGCATTACAAAATGGCTCCTCTGCTGAGGGCATAAAATGGTCTGGGTGAGAATCAGAGGAGGAAAGGAACCCCATGAGCTGTGGTAATAGTATTAAGGAGGTGAAATATCTTTCATGCTGCCTGCCACAGGGCATTTGCCACTGAAGGTGTCTGGAATTATTTTTATGCCAGTGCTTCTGCTTCTGTTATATACATTTTTGTTATGCAACAGTTTTTTATGATCCTTCAGTAGACCAGGGAACTGTGATCAGAATATGGAGCTGCAGAAGCCGAGCTGCAGACATGGATGTTCCCACACAGGCCATTGTATCCAGATAAGATCATTGTGACAATGTGGGTTATATAAAGGTGAATCAAGATACAGTACATATTTTTTCAGAAAATATGGGTCACATTTAATTAGGCTATGCAGGATAGCTACCCATGATGCGGGCTCCTCAAGATGGCTTATACTTTAAGCTATAACACCCATCATGGTCAGTGGCTAGTGATGTTAAAAAGATGGGCTTGACAATGGATAGGGGAAGATTAGAGTTATCTATGGTCTTCATTTTTAGAGTCTTTTTTAAAAAATGGATGACAACCCATGCAGGTCAGATAAAGTTGGTCTGCAGCTATGATCAATCAGACCTAGAAATGTGCATGAACTAAACAACCCCCCTTCAAAAAAAAAAAAGAACTGGGCTGGTTTGTGGTTCTGTTTGTGGTTTATTTGCCAAAATGAAGCAAAGGACTGATTATTTTTCTCCCACTTGGCACTTTGTTTTGCTTCAGATGCCACCAACGCCCCCTCCTATTGCCCATCTTCAGCTTGATAGATGGGTGCATGCACAGAGATAGCAAGCCCAGCTGCTGGAAGAGAAGCCAGGCCACTCTCTCTGAAGAGGGTAGCAGTGGATGAAGAAGAAGAGGAGGTGGCAGGATCTGATAGGGAGGTGACTGGGGCAACAGGAAGGGAATGAGTGGGTGGCAGAAGAGGTAGAGGTGTTAGGTTTTCCTTCTTCCACTTTGGAAAAAAATAATAATGAACTGGTACATTTTTCTGGGGTTCAGGGGTGGTTTTTGCATAGCCATGAACCATGAACCACCACGATTCATTGTTTTTGTGCTTTCTGCTCATTTCTAGTCCTAGCCAGCATAGCTAATGGTGAAGGATGGGAGATGCCACCAAGCAACAGCTGGTTCCCTATTCTTGCAAAAAAGCATCAACCTTGAACTCATATAGAGTGTAGTTATCTCTCAGGGGCGTAATGTTGGTTTAACTATTTTAATCTCTTGCTAGCTGTTTACCCCTAAGAGCTGATTGATTATTAAGGATTGACATACTACAATACTGACATATCGATTCCCTTGATGTATTTAAATAGTATATGGTTTTTAATTGTGTATCTTTTTACTAAATGTATCACTACAAGGTCTTATTGTATGAAACTTAATATTTTAATATCATGTAGGACTTGGTTAACAACCATAAATAAAAGAATTCAAATTCATTTCAATTCAACCTTGAACTGAGCAATGCCCATAAAATATTTTCAGAAATTGCTTCAACATAATATTGTGAAATACCCTATCAAAATGTGGATATAAACTCCTATATAGCCACAATTCATTTATTTACTGTATTCTTTAAAAAAAATCAAACTATCAGCTTTTGTTACCAGTATTAAGTTTTTTGGAAGGTGGATTGTTGTGTTTGAAAAGATGGAAGTAGAATGTTCTATGTCAAAGAGAAGTTCTAACTGCTTTGTTCTGCAAATGATTATTAATATTATGCACTTTATTAAATCAATATATATATATATATCATGGTGAATTATATGTTTGTTCATGTTATAGCTCTGAGAGAGCTGTGCTAAAGAAATGAAAACAGCAACAGTACTGGCCGTCTGTATTTTGACCTTCTCCTGGTTTTATTGGGTTATGTGATTGAATAATTTCCCTCGACCATCCTTCATTTTGATAGACTGAGCAACAATATCACCAGGCAGTGAATAATTTGTTTGCTATTAGAACCTGTCCAGAGGCAACCACTCAACTATGTTCTATTTTTTCACTACTGCTGTGACCTATTTCCCTCTATCCAGGGTGAAGCATTCTAAACAGTGCTACATTTACTGCTCTAGTTCATTTTTAAAACTAGTGATTAAGTACCTAAAGAAGTGGGATTTTTCCTATGATAGATTATCATTTGCACTGCTTTTATACCACTGCTCTAACTCCTAGGTTGCACCTCCCAAGTGGGTTACAGTCCTATTTAACGTGGACCGCACTGGTGGCTCTGCTTCCATTTAATTTTTGTGTTCGGTCTAGAGGCAATCAATGGACCAAAACTGTTTAGACCTTTTTGTGAACAAAGAGTGGGCTCTGTGTGAAGCAGCCTTAGGGTATTGATTTAAATGATGTAAATAATGTAAACCAGTATTCACCAGTCCAGATTCTTTGAATGCCAAACCCCATCATCCCCAGTCAGCAGGGACAATCAACAAGAATGATGGCACTATAGTGCAGAACATCTGATGGGCAGCAAGATGAGAAATCCTTTTTAGTCTGTGTCAATAAAGACTATTCTATGGATCTCTAAAGATTACAAATACTTGCTTTAGACTTCCTGTTTGATGAGGAAATATTTCCTTTGGAAACTGGAAGCTATCCATCCATGTTTACATGTTATTGCTGAAAACTTTCACCTTGGTGTAGAACAGATTCTTTATTTTGTTGGCCTGTTGAGTATCAAGAGCTACCAATTCCACTTTTAATCTCTAGATCCAACATCTTGGGTGTCCTTCAAGGTGAAAAATAACCAAAATGGCACCTGCTGGGATAATCAATTTGTGTTTTTGAAACCCCATATAAAATAAAATTTAAATAACACCTTTTTGAAAGTGACTATTTTTACATCTGAGAATATAGTTTGGATTAAACTCAGCATGACTCTCAAATCATGTTAAGGTGACTCAGGCCTATGAAAATGTTTGTATAATATGGCAGAAGTGATAAAGATACCTGTTAAATCACAGGTTGGTGAAGGGAAAACAGATTGAATCATCTCTCTGTTTTAGGAGGAAATATCACTTTGATTTCAGATAGATTCAATCAGATATAGACAAAGATGATTCATTTTGGGGGCCCATAGATCACATACTGTACAGACAACATGTCAAAACTCACAAAAGAAGATGGATAGAAGTCCATGCCCACACTGGTTTACGTACCTGGCTATGGAATCTGTTCTGCTTGGGACTAACAACTGGATTTTACTCTGCATTTTAATATGACAATAAAAAGTGCAATTTCTAGCCCTATACAAACTTTACTATGTGGACCATGACTAGGAATTGTTTGAAAAATAAGAAAGGATGTTGAAAACAAATTAAATAAAAACATAAAGAAAAATAAAACAAACCCCTAACCTGCACTCGCCTTTGAAAATGTTCCTGGCTGGTGCAAGGGATTCCTCTTTTCTCCTTCTGTTTCGGAGGCTGCCTGAGAAGGAACATTCCAGACAATCACCCACAGTCCAACAGAGGGAAGGGGAGAGAGCCATCATTGGCTCATTTATGATCATGTGACTTGCTCCAGTGCTTGTATATCAAGACATTGCTTGTTGATCAAGGCAAAATTTAGAAGACCCATTTGCTTGTCTTGCAAAATGCTCTTAAGCCAAGTTTCTCTTAAACCAAGGTATTGCTGTATTCCTTTATTACTTTATCTCTTACCTTTAAAGTCTCATTAGGTTTGTTATTAAGATAGTTCCAACTTGATGGCACATAAAATACATAAATGAGGCATAGAGTGCTCAGATATAGCTATAGATATAGATAATAGATATAGATATAGATTCAAGTATCCTGAGTGTGACTGGACCCAGAGTTTCTTTAGCATCTTTACAACATGATCATAAATTTCCTGAGCATGTGGAAACTGTAAACCTAAGCTAACCCAATGGAAGGATGCTTTCCTCCACCATTATTTTGTCTGGTTGGAACCAGTTTTGGAAGATCTCACAACTAGGTTTGGATTCAAGCAAAGCAAACAGGATGAGGGGAGTGGGGGACAAGAAAGAGAGAACTTACATCACAAAATACTGTAGAGTTTCATTGGCTGGGCCACAGAAGGAAGGGAGGAGGGAAGGAAGGAAGGAAGGAAGGAAGGAAGGAAGGAGATATTGAACTAATTCAGTTCCTTATTATGTGGTTAGAAGATGAGAATGCCTGATGTGGAAACTGAATAAAAATTAAAACATGGTGGCAAATTGAATATTCTGAATCTGTACCTTTCTTGATATTTGCATGAGACACATGAAGGCAAAATGAGCCTAATACAGCTTTACACATTGATTAAAAGTGGCTTACAAAATACCCCACAAGGCAAAAGCATCACATGATGAAAAAAATGCAAGATGAAAAAAAAATCCAGGAATAGGGGTGCTTTGCATAACAAAAATTTCCTATGGGATGCTTCACAAGTTGAAAATCCATTAAAAAACTCAAAAAAAGATTCCTATGGGAAACCACACTTTGCAAGACAAAATTTTCGTAAAGGAAAGCGACCTGTAGAATGAATTAATTTTGTCTTACAGAGTAGCACTGTAATTTGGGGAAGGTCATGTCTTCCTTGCACAGTTCATAAGCCCTTCATGAAGTTTAATAAAATTATGCTTTCTTCCTCTCTTTGCATATTCCTATTGAAGTGCCATATGCTAACCATTAAAACTGCTTCCCATTGTAAGAAGTCTGTATAAAATAGGTCATCTGCAGTGCTGACATTTGGCCATTATTTTGATGAAAAAGGGAAAGCACGTTGCATAGAATGCTGCATGTTAATTTGAAAGGTGATAATGTGCAACATCTGGCTACATGAACAACTACAAGACTGTCAAATGTAGAAAAAAAGGATAAATCCGGAGTATTCCCCAAAAGACGTCAGTGTACAAAAGGACAAAAATGCTCCCCCTTTCAGCAAGCTAAATGATATATGCATGTACAGAACTATGCTCAGATTGCATTAGTGGGAAATTGGGGGTATCTAACCCAAAGGCAGTAGATAAATTCATCTGCCTGTTTTGCAGTAAAAGGGATTGACATACTTACTACATTCTTCTTATTGTGTAATTTGTTGCTCTAGTCATCTTTAATCATCTCTCATTTGGTATCCCTGGGTAGGGAATGAATAACAAGGGCCTCTGTGTTTCAGCCATTAACTAGAATCTTCTAGGAATACTCTTCATGTTGCTTGTAACAGTGGACTTAGCTGAACCAAAACAGTTATTTCCAATTAAATGGGAAATGTGCAGCCGGGTTCATATACGTCTGATGTGCTATCAACTAAGTCAGTAGTCCCCAACCTTGTGTCCCGGATGTTCTTAGACTAAAATTTTCAGAAGCCTTCACCACTAGCAGTGCTAGCAAGGCTTTCTGGGAGTTGTAGTCCAAGAACAGTTGAGGACCCAATGTTGGGAAGCACTGATCAATTGGAGTTTAGGCTATGTCACAAAACTGAAACAACACAGGTCACTCTGCAAGGCCATCTCTTAAGAGAAAGCAGAGTGAGCATACCTCTGCTGATGCTTCTGTCTGTTTCTGGCACCACTGACCACTAGAGATGAGCACGGAACAAACATTTTTTCATTTCCGTTATTCGTTAGTAGTTCCGTTACGTAACGAAATGACAAATGAAAATTGTGATGAAAATGCAATGAAATGAACAGAACCACGAAAATTGGGTTCGTTACGTTTCGTTTTCGTTAATGGTGACGCAAAATGAAATGATCTGCTTTAAATGTTAAAAAACGCTCTGGACATCCATAAAAACGCAGTGATAATTATTTATACTGTCTGATAATACCTACCACGGGGGGTTGGGGTCCTTTAAAGGTGCATTTATGTCTTTTCTCAGATTGCTGTATTTTTTCCCTTTAAGGGGAGTTAGGGAACATCGAGCCAAAATGGCTCCCAGATGCCTAATATTGAATGATTTCTTGGGTATTAAAACACCCTGGACATCTGTAAAAATGCAGCAATAATGCGATAATTATTTGAAATTATTACCTACCGGGGGTTGGGGTCCTTAAAACATTTGTTTTTGTCTTCTCCCGTTGCGATGTATTTTTCTTTTCCGTTTAAAATGGATGTTGCCACCAGCCACAAAATGGAGGCAAGCCATGTGATGGGATCATGTTCAACCAATAGCATGCCCAGGTTGCAGACTGGGCAGGTCTGGCAGCCACAGAGGGCATAAAAAGCTCTGGCAGCCCCCCGTGCTCCTTGTAGTCTCCAGTGGGAGTTAGGGTGGGATTGCTGTCTCTGCGACTCTAGCTTCAGTCCTGCAGCCTCCCTGTATGTGAGAGTGCATGCGTACCTCTCGGTGAGTACTCTCCCTTGCCCTGCAGTGCAGTCACTCTGCGGCTGCCTTGCACCCTGGGCAACGCCCGCCGCTGCCTTTGCAGCCTCCCTGCATACCTAGTCTATACTGTGTCTCTGCCGGCATCCAATTTTTTTTAGTGTTTTCCCTATGGTCTGGGACATTGGGGGATGCCCACACACGGAAATGCTTTTAAAATCGTGCAAAAAGCGGGTAGAGACGACAAACTAAAAAACAAAAAACAGAAACGAATTTTTTCCAAAAATTCACAACAAACAGAAACAAACCGAAACAGACCTCTCAACGACAAATGAAAAACCGAAACACCATTTTTTTGGTTCGTGCCCATCTCTACTGACCACCATATATTTCTGGAAAGACTATCAAGTTTAAGGGCTTGGGGGACAGCTGTTTCCAGGTTCTGGTCCTTCCTTGGTTGCCAGTACAGTTTGTGGATGCTGCCTAAATCTCTTGGG
This sequence comes from Phrynocephalus versicolor, assembly GCA_023846285.1. Taxonomy (NCBI): domain Eukaryota; kingdom Metazoa; phylum Chordata; class Lepidosauria; order Squamata; family Agamidae; genus Phrynocephalus; species Phrynocephalus versicolor. The sequence goes on from JAHTLZ010003526.1 coordinate 37,611,758, forward strand.
ACCTCTGCTAGTGGTCCCACAGGGTCTATTATCTCTTCAATGCTTTTTTAACATCTAAAGTATATAAAGCCACAGGAGGTGTAATGAGGCGTTTGGACTTTGCTGTCAACAGTACACTTCAAAGTTGTAAACTGGCCTAAGCAGTTTGAACATAAGGCAACAGTGCTACCGTGGTCTACATAGCTTTCCTACTCCTTGCATTGTTAGAGGGAAACAATGCTTCAGTACAGTTACGATATGACTGTTGTTTTCCATAAGAATTAGGACACATGGTAGACCTGTCTCTCATTTTTTAAAAACTGAGAGTGTTTAATTTTCTCTCACACTCTCTGAAACCATGTACACTGAGCTTCCATAAAATGAGTTGGAATCTGGAAGGTCAAGTTAGTTAATCTGGGAGGTCAAGTTAGCTTTTAAGGGTATAGAACTGTAGCTGCCATACCTTGGAGCCTATTGGTGCAAATAAGTACTGAATGCCTCTTTGCCCAAACACTGAGCTCTACTCACACAACGTGGGATCCGAGAGCATAAGAACTGTGTAGAATTCTAGTCATCTATTTATATATGTATTTAAAATGTTTCTAAAGTTTAAGGCATTTTATGCAAAAGGAATAAAATGGTTATGTGTATAAAGTATTATGTGTAGCAGCATAATACTGCACATTTGAGTATAAAAGTGGGAATATACATTTAATCATCTTCATGCTTAGTTTTTAATTGATGTTGTAACCCAAAATGTTCTTTATAAACTTTAAGAGTGCAGTTTGGTCTGTCGTGCTGTGTTAGTTCTGCAGCAGTTTCTAACTTGAGGCTTGCTAAACTTTGACTGACCATGCAACATTTCTACTGCAAACAATAATTCTAAATGACAGTATCCCTTTGGTTTCTGTGCATCTATGAGGCGAATGCAGAACAGAGGTCATTATCATCACAAAATATTATGTAAGTGGGTGAAACAAAAGCCTTCATTCCTTGGCTTTAAATTTTGAGCTAACATATTTATATTTCAATTTTTTTTGTTATCATACTGTGTGCAAGTGTCAAGCTACATAAAAAACTTCAGGAAAAAAATCCTGTCAACAAATGACATTTACTGGTATTGTTATTAAACAGAAACTCAAAACAGATATCTTATCCTTTTATTAACTGATCCCTCAAAAGCCAAGCATGACAGAAATAATATAATTCTAAAGCTGAAAGGCAAACTCTGTTGTTTTCAAGTTCTTTCAGCAATTTTTTTTTTTAAAAAAACTTGTGGGTTATTTTAAGCAGAAAACATGTTGATATCACTCTTTGGAAAGATCATCTGTTCTGTTCAAAGCAAAGCATTCAAAATGTTTTTATGCAATTGGGTTAAAAAGGGGAAAAAATTAAAATTTCAAATACGTCTTCCACTATGATAAATTTATGCATCTTTTTTTTAAAAAAAGGTCAACAACAAATATTTAAAAATGTTGTTTTAAAAACAATGACTGAAATCCAGTAATATGTCACAACCAGAGTACACCCACTGAATCACTTGGGATTTGGTGAGTCAATACATATGTAAATTTTGTTGATTTAACAGGTCTCTTCTCTTTGTGATTTACTACTGGATTTCAGCCAGACTATGAAATAATTAAAACTGTTGTGAGATTAATTAGATCTTGCTAGAGGAAATTGCATTTTTTGAAATAAATTAATGAATTTCAATCTGAACATTTTTATATGACAAAACATTAATTTTGAATGGCTTTATTGAGCATTCATGTCTGTTTAGTTTAATGTGGTACCCTCTTTGAACTGAAAGATTTTGCTCACTGTGTGACCTGATCCCTTTGTAACTGGAAAAGCAATATTTGGCAGATTCTGTTGTCATTTCTACATAGATCACTGGTAGCAATCATTTATCTCTGTATTAAGGTGTCAACAGCAAATTTATCCAAACACTAACTCTGTTTAAAGAATATTTCTGTTCATATTCCTGGAGAGTTAGCAAAATCCTTTTTAGTTTTAGAACAGGTTAGGAAAAGCTTCCATTGGTTTCTCTGTGATTTTAATAGTATTGTTATTTCTGCATTGATTCTGTATTTTCTTTTATTGATCTGTGACAAAAACAACAGCAGCATCATATGTAATTAACAAAACTGCTTTTCATACTTTGTTGTGATGGAGTTTCTGTGCTCACTCATGGTTTAGAATGCCAGGAACTGCAACTGTTCAGGGCCCTCTGTTTAAAACCTATGGTGTAATGGAGATAGAGCTTACAGGTCAAGATAGCAAGGCTGTCTGCCACATCTGTATGGGTTCCCTATTACCTTTGAGCTTAGCTGCAATCCTTACAGAGAGAGAGGGCATGAAGCAAGTTGTACTTCTTCATCAAAATGTATACTGTAAACAAAAGCCAGTGCTTCTAAGCCAGCTGTCCACTTCAGGAAGCAGAGGCTTCTCTTCCTGCCTCTTCTGTCAGCTGCCCACTCAAAGGCAGATGGTGGGGGGTGGACCCCCTCCACGTGCAGCACATACAAATTTTGATGAAGATGCATGAATTGCTTAGTGTCCATCTCTATTTACAACAGCTCTGTGGGGATGGGTTTTCCTAGCATCCATAGGTTGTTGCATTCTGTACTTGTAATGTAAAGCAAAATAATTTGGACTGTGTTTAGCAATTAAAATCTACTTGAATTACAAAAAGCCTTCTCATTGTTGAAATGAAAAATGCTAGAAATGTTTCATTCACATGATCAGCCCAACTGTCTGTATTTTGAAAGCAAAAGTGACAATGAGCCTTGTGGGAAGAGGTTTCATTTCTGTACTGTATAAGTTTTCATGTACCAAAGTCCTCTTTTCCAGAAGAAGTGGGTTACAGGACCAAAAAGTATACACGAAATAAAACCTGTTAGTACTTATTTTTTTCCAAGATCCCATTGTTTTTGATGTAGTCATCAACAAACATAACTGCAGTGTAGCATGGCTATTCCCTCCCCTTTGAGTTAAGAACTGCCTCCTCCCTTGAAATATTCAAGTGAGGCCTTAAGAGAGCGAGGCCTTAAGACTTACCAGTACTTATTTAGGCAAGCCTTCTGAGCCTCCAGCCTTTACAAATTTTTATAACATCTTATTGGCTGGGGAGCTTTTTAAACTCTGCTGCAGCTATTGTTTTTAATTTGTTGTAAGCCACCTTGGGTCCCTTTGGGCAGAAAGGCAGCATAAAAATAAAGTAGTAGTAGTAGTAGTAGTAGTAGTAGTAGTAGTAGTAGTAGTAGTAGTAGTAGTAGTAGTAGTAGTAGTAGTTGTTGTTGTTGTTATTATTACCTTTCTCACATGGCTGTTGGGACTATCATGGTGAGCACTGACATTGCAAGTTATAGTTATACCACTTCTTAAAAGATTTTACTGCTAATGACTGCTATTAACACATGGAGTTCGTGCAAATGAACCATTAATACAAATGAATGTTGCAGGTAGACAACTGTCTGTCTATCCATACCATCCACATAGTATGTTGGAATGAGCCTTGAAGGTCACCTGGTCCAGGCCCCTGTTCTAAGATCACAAATAAAACATTCTTTATTATTTATATCTCGCATACAGGATTTCAATTAATTTTGTAAAAATGAAATAACAATACTGCATAAGTGAAGTTCTCATTCAAAACCCAATTTCAAGCAAAATGTCATAGTGTAATTCATTTTATCGTGTAAATCATGTTCTTTCTAATAATGAGCTGTCTATAAACTAAAAGCACTTAAATCAAAACTCTAATTAGTTCCTTGATGAGATGAAGTTGGCTTAAATCCAGCTATTCTCATTTAAATGGTTAGTGCATCAGAGTGATGAACAATTTCCCTCTCTCAAAATTATAGATAATCAAATCTGCAGTTTACTAGTTTGCCAAAAGCTTAACCTTTTTTTAATTAAAAAAAGACAAAACAGAAGTGTCAAATATTCTCAACAGAAACCATACATGGCTAAGCTTTAATATTCTCTAGGGGCTACATTGATCTGGTTCACATTTTATTAATGAGAAACTGAGTAATTATAGTCATTAGTAATCATATTGGAGGAGGTTTTTATAGAACAATATAGTAGTGGATGTGTAAAGGCACATAAATGGTACCCTGTATTTTTCACATCATTGTGGCCATGTCTCATCTTAAGAAATATGCACATTTAAGGATCAGCGAAACGTTTCTATCTCTCAAAAAAGAAGTCCAGTAGCCATGACTCAACTCCCAGATCATGGAATTAGCAGCATGCAGTAGAATAAAAGATGCTTGAAAGATGGAAGAATGTGGAAGCAATTTGTTGTAGACTACGCTTGGAAATATTCGTGGTTTAATTTGGTTTGACTACCGTTTTTAGAACCCCAAGCCAACATACCCAGTAATGCATGCTTGATAGGGGATTCTGGATATCATAGCATTCAGCTTCATCTCTGGAACAGTGGTGGGAATGGAGGGCATGCGTCACAGACCTTTTACATGTTCAATGCAAACTGTCTGTGAGGGCATTTAGCTGTGTATGCTTACAGTGCTTCTGTGATCTGAAGCTCTGAAAAAGGAGAACTTCTTATCATGGAAAAACCATACGTTAGATGGATTTGTAGGTTCTGCTAAAGACCTTTGCATTAAACATGCAAAGGCATTATATTCCTGTATGGATGGGACATAGGGGATGAATTTTGCAATCCCCCCCCCCAATATTCAGCACTCATTTAGCCTGAATAGGTTTTGCACATAATAGGAAACAATTCAACCAAAGCCTCTGATACACATGGATTGCTATACTGTAGTTGCAAGGTCAACTTGGGGAAACTACTTGCCAAACCATCTAATTTTAATATGTAATATTTAATATTAATGTGATTTTTCCATATCTTTTTAATTGTAACATTTTGATTTCAATTTTTATATCATTTATGTGCTGTGTTTAATTCTAATTTTATAATATTGTGATGTTGTTAGCTGCCCAGAGTGGCCATATGACCATGTAAATATACAATAAGGTTTGTTTGTTTGTTTTAACTTACAGAATTTGCCCTCCATATCTTTTCCTAAAACTGCTGATTATGAAAGCAGTGGTTTTTCACCCTTGTACAGGAGAGAAAAATCTAAGCAGATGATAGTTTTTTCAACAATTCTAACATAAATTTTATACATCTTGAGTTGTACTGTTTGGCATAATCCATGTTGCATGTTTTGTATTGTTCAGTTTGTTTGGTGCTGGTCTTTGACCATCATTAATTCAATCATACATTCAGTGCACCGGTGTATCAAGATACCCTTTATTGTTGAAAATGGGAAAGAAAGTCTGCAAATCTTTCATTACTTCCATACTCAGAATTAGGTTCACTATTGGAAGGCTATCCCAGGATATGAGAGCACCTTGTTTTTATTCATTGATTCAAAACATTATTCAATTTGTCTGTGGCAACAGTAAAGTTTCAAAAATGGAGTGAAATTAATTAACAGGACAAATGGCTGCTCCGATCAGCCTTTCAGTGCTGGGAGGGGCTCCTTTGCCTTCCTGCACCAGCCGTGAAATGCAAATTGTGGCATCAGGCTATATATAAGGTTCTGGTGAAGGTTTCCTTACCTCTTTTGCCTCATGCCATTCTCCTATCTGCCCACCTTATTAGGAGAATGAGATTAGCTGGTTGCGGTGGGGCCAGATGGGAATTTTTTGACTGCTACTCAGATTGGCCAAGAGTGGCAGTGAGTTTTCTCCCATCCTCCTCAGGTGAGGTGTGGTTATTTACTATTCTAACAGTCACAATTGGTGGTTAGTGCAAGTGACAACTCAAGTTAGTATTAGAAAGTTGAGTGTTTGTAATTTACCTGGCAGCCCTCTATATTAATAGTCTAGGATATTAAGAATATTAGTTAGAGCATTAAAATTGGCCCCTAGAGGTTAGATGAGGGCTGGCCAGACTGTTTATTTGGGGTGAGTGTGGTGCTAGTGGGCAGCACCTGCCTAAATTTAGCTAGGCCCTGTAATTTATGCCACTTGCACTATTCTGAGGCTCCCCTTGGATTTTCATCCTTCACAGTTTACTTAAGACAGCTAATCAATAAATTGTGGCCCAATTCGAACTCCACAATTCATGTCTCATCTGTTTATTTCGGGGCTGGGGTGGAAAAGGTTTATGTGTTTTAGAATGTACTCAGAAACATGAACATTTAATAAAAAATAAGAATTAAAAAGTATTTTCCCTACATTGTGTGTGAATATACATATTCACGCAGAAAGAGAGAGAAACTTAATGAATACTCTAGTAGCTGCAATAATGGTAATGGATTCAGTAATTAAATATGAAATTGAGAAAATGAAATGTTCAAATTAATGATACATTTTTGTCTTTGCAGGAGTTTGCTGCACTTACAAAAGAATTAAATGCATGCAGGGAACAACTACTGGAAAAAGAAGAAGAGATTTCTGAACTGAAAGCTGAAAGAAATAATACAAGAGTAAGTATAGAAGCAATTTTATTGCACAGCAATGTTATCAAATAACTTTTAGCATTAGTTTTTTTAAGTTGTAGGAAGAAATGTGTAATAAATATCATAAATTAGAACGGTTAAAATGACAGAATACAGAAAACATCCTACACTTATATTGTTACCAGTCTTTTTTAATCATTTGCTTGAATGTCTAAATATTTTGTTTATTCAGAAATTCAAATTTAATGTTGATTCCCTGGCCCTTTACTTTGTTTAATCCCTCTCTTTAGGGGGGCTAGAAAGTAAACACTCATTGATTCAGGAGCATCTGGACTTATTAACTTCCTGTTTGGCTCTTGGCTCAGGTATGAAACTGAATAATAAGCTGACATTAAAAGATTGACAGAGAAAATTTGGCTACTATCCTATTGATCCCTTTTAGATATTTTAGTGGTAATTGTTCTCAATTATTTTAAAGCAGCACTGCCAGGAATGCACAGACTGATGAGCATTCCTTTGATAATCCTTGAGCAGTTTCACCTGTCCAGGGAAGAGATATATGCCAAGGGATATAAATATGCAACTGGCTCATATCATAGGAAGCTCTGAATTCGGGGCAATTTTTTCATACCATTCTGGGGAAAAGCATTATGTTTTAGATTGTGGATTTTGGACATTTTGAAAAATGGCTTGCACTCGTGTACTGCAGTCTCACCCTTTCATAGAGACTGGCCATTGCTAGAAATGAATGCAGTCACTAGTATTATACATAGCAAGAAAGCCTATTTGTTGCCTTCTTTTTCACAAAAGTAAGAACTGTTAGAGGAAAACCTTCTTGGTAAAATGTTTCTCCTGTGTTCTTGATGTTTGCTGGTAGCTGAAATAAATGTAGACTCTATAAATGCTGTGGAATACCTCCAGCAGAACAGAAACCCTGGAAGATGCTCTGGAAGTACCTACATGGTAGACAGAAATGCTACTTTATATGTATGGAGACAGGGTCATGGGGATCATTTTGAAAGAATCCATAGAAGGCTGCAATAGAGATGGGCACGACTCAAAAGAATGGTTTTTCATTTTTTGTTTTTCGTTGAGGGGTCCGTTTCGGTTCGTTTTCATTTTCGTTGGGTTTTTCCGCAAATTTTTCATGTTTGTTTCGTTACCTAATGAAAATGAAAACGAAAAATTTCTGTTTCGTTAGCATTCTTTTCAGTTCAATGCGTATGCTGCAACAAAAATGAAAAACACGGCAAAATTTTTCATTTCGTTTCTGTTTCCGTTTTGTTTTTGAAAAATTTTCATTTTCGTTTCATTACCTAACAAAATGAAAAAATGAAAACGGGAACGAAAATTTCGCTGAGTCGTGCCCATCTCTAGGCTGCAACATTCAGATGGGACCTATGTCAACAGTATTATATCTTTATAAGACTTGCAGAAAACGACCTTCTTTGGAAATTGATGGGTTTTTGTTAGGGATATGATGATTTCCTGGGAAATTTTTCACTGTGATTTTTGGTGGCTCTCGATATTTCCCTATGGTTTCTTTTCTCCATTTCCCAAAATTTCTTCTGTGCAGGAAGTACATTAACATCTTTATGGCTGGGGAAATTTTGATGTTTATTTTAATTTGAATATTTTTACCCCACCTTTCTCTTGACATTGGGGGAGTGGGCAAACCAGTGGCAAATGAGCTTAAACTTTAGCAAGTGCAGAATGATTGGGGCAAAAAAGCCCAATTACATTTATAAAGTGACGGGGTCAGAACTCTCTGCAACAAACCAGGAAAGGGACCTTGGTGTCCTGGTGGACAGCTCAATGAAGGTGTCAATCCAGTGTGCCACAGCAGTGAAAAAAGCAAACTCAATGCTAGGGATCATTAGGAAGAGTATAGAAAATAAGTCAGCAAGTGTCATTTTGCTTCTTTATGAATCTATGGTGAGGCCCCATCTGGAGTATCGTATAGTTCTGGTCTCCATACCCCCAGAAGGATATTATGGAAATAGGAAAAAGTGCATGGGAGGTCAACAGAATGATTAGGGGACTGGAACACCTTCCTTACCAGAGGATCACTGGTCTATTGAACTCCCTATCAGAAGAAGTGGTGACAGATTTCAGCCTTGACAGCTTTAAGAAAGGATTGGACAAGTTCATGGAGAGCAAGAGTATCAATGGCTAGGCTATCATTGTGGATGCCTAAGGACAACCTCCAGGTTGAAGAGATAGGCAGGATATATCTCAATGCCATTTGCAGGGAATTGTAAGCAGGTAAATACGTACATCTGCATGGAAATACCCTGAAACAAATGGTGAGCCGCTGTGTGAGACAGAATGCTGGACTGGATGGGCTGTGGCCTGTTCTAGCAAGGCTGTTCTTATGTTCTTATGATAGTTTATAATGAAGTGATTCTTATGACATTACATGTATTTGCCTATCAGTTTGTTCTGTTTGTAAATCACACAATATACCGTAGATACAAGAACCTTGCAATATTTAAATATTTAAATATATGTTAACAGTGACACAATCTGTACAAAGCTTCAAAATTTCAGATGATGACATAATTAATCCCCTCAACAGCCAAGAACAGCCACTTCTGCAGGAGAAGGTTTCAAAAGCAGCAATGTGTTTAGGCAGGGCTGCTTAACCTTTCTTCCATCATCACACCCAGAGCAACTCCCATAGGGTTTTAGGCATATGTTTGGGAGGGCAGATGGGCTTGAATGGGATTGCATTGATGTCAAATGGACTAGGTTATAGGTATTTAGGGCAGAAAAGTATGAGGCATACACCCTTGCCATTTCTATTATCCATGTCATGTGCCTGTCCTGGGGAAAATGTACTTTTGTACTTCACCTATAAAACTGGCAAAGAGATGGAAAGCTAAGAATGGAAAATGCAAGTACGGTACTACAAATATAGTCCAAGCAATAATGCATAACCATCCATCTAAATGGGTAGTCATTCATTTAGAGAAAGCTTGCCTGAAGAGAATGATCTTCCGCTGTCTGTGGAAAGATAGCAAATATGGGAAAACCTGGCATCCTGTGGGAGGGAGCCCCAAAGTCTAGAAGCAGCAACACAGAAGGTTTTATCCTGTGTTCTCATTAGATGCACTTGTGAAGGTGGCAGTACTAAGAGAAAGACCTCTACTGATGATCTTAAAACCCAAGCCAGCTTATACTGGGAGATGTGATCTTTGAGGTAATTTGGTCCCAGACAATTTAAAGGTTTATACATTAAAACCAGCACTGTCCTGAGAACAGCCATGACACCATCTGAATCCATCAACCTACATGGGTGTATATTGTTTGTCTGATCATCACTCCAGCAAAGTTCCAGTGAGCCTAAATCACACCAGATAATGATCTGTCCAAGTCAATGGAACTACAATGTTTCTCTACACCAAGGTTACCAACATCTACAGCAGAAGATCAGATATTGGCTCAGTTAGCTGAAGAAGAGAGGTTGTTATGTCATGGGGTGGGCAGTACACCAAGAAAATCTCTATCTTCTTCTAGACTCCAGCTTTCAGAAACATATATTCAGATCCAGTGATCTGAGGAATATGATATCTATTATCTAGTGAAAGGGATGGAGTTGTGCTAGACAACTGGTACTTCACCTCTTCTTTCCCCTGGTCTTGGCCTGCTGTGGCACAGATTACCCTGGAGGACAGAGCTGAGTGAGGTTAATAACCCCAGACTCATCTAGCCAAGACTCTGAAATGCAAGTGAGGTTCACATGCTCATGTAGGCTATTGATTTCCCATTCACTAGCCTAGCATTTAACAGCAGTATTGTCAACCCAGGGACCCTAATCACCATGGCTCCCTGAACAATTTAAATTTACAGACAGCTTGGAAGCTACCAATACCCTGTTACCCTTTGTTCTTATATAATGTTAAGGCACCTTATGCCTTCCATATCTTCCCCTACCCTGAGCAATTCCACTGGGTAATCCCTTATTGTCTCCATTAGTCTCTGTTTTGCTTAAAAACACATTCTCTGTATCCAGTTGTGGACCCAAGTTATATAGGAGTGCCTGCAGCTTCTCCTGTGACTCCAAGTGTGGTGCTAGCCAGAGCATTGTCACTGGGAGCCAGCGAGTTCTTATTAGGGATGGGCATTTCATTTCGGAACCAGTAGGTTAATAAACAAGCCATGCAAACCCAGGTGGTCCTCAGAACTGGCTAATACAAGCAGATCCAATTGTTTTACCTTTCTCTGTCTCACGCAGGGTTAAAATCCAATGAGGAAGCACGCTGTGCTGTCATCTTTCCTACTTTGTGATGCTAGCTAATCAGAGAGGGAGGTGGGATGATGCCTGTCCCTGCACAGCTCCTGATTGGCCAGCATCACAGATCTAGCACAGATGACATCGCAGCATGTGTGTCTTCAACATGAATAACATAGACCCTAAGACCAGGAGTCATGGATTTTTCAATGCTGTTTTGGTCAGGTCACTCATGGAAGTAACAAGGTCAAATAGAGGTCCTGACCTATAGTATCCCTGACGATTCAATAGATCAACATGGTTGGTCCCTAACAAGGCCACAGCTATGAGCATTACAATGTAAATGCCACTTTAAAGTATAAGAGAATAGGTGTTGTTTTCCCTGGTAGTCACAGATAATTAGCAAACCTTAGATTACATTTACAGTACTTACATTTACAGTATTTTTTTCAGAGTACCTGTGAATTGCCTTTTTCAATTGAGTAAAATTTTCAGTTAATGTATATTGAGTTATGCATCTCCCTTTTAAATTAAGTTAAAACTCTTCACCCTATACTTTTTTTAAAAAAACTTTATTTTATTCTTTTTTATATAGCAAAGTAATTATTTCCTCCACTTGTGAATTTTCACTTCAGCCTGCACTCTGGACATAATGTGAAATATAGAACAATATGTATTATTTCAGCAAGGTGCTGTTCCTCCCTCTGTATACTTGCTGAAGATAAATGCACTGTCTAGCACACACTTTCAACAGTTGAAAGTGAACTTATCTCCTGCATTGGTTCACTATTTACACAAGAGGAAATATGTTATGGGGAGTGCAATAAGATTTGAAGTGGGAGGTTCAGCTTTGAATTTCTGTTGGGTCTTAAAAGCTCATAGGGTACCTTTGGGCAATTTAGTCTGTTATGACTTATCACAGATCATTTTTGTGTAAAAGAATTGTGAAGCCATTTAGAAAAAAAATCTTGACTAAATGACAGCATTGTGAATATTGTTGAAAGGCTCCACATTTTTAACCTTGCAGCAGAGCATCCTGTTTTTTACGGCAAAACACTACAATCTAAAACCTTCATTTTAATACATACTGGTTGAAATCCTATTGTGCAGTTATACAAAAGGTGTGCCATGCCTGCAAATACTTCTCAGCCCATGGCAATTCACTTCCAAAATATATGCTATATTTATTAGGTATTTCTGTGTGTGGGAGAGCTAAATGCCACATCTCTACATTTTGGATCAAGCAAGACGAAGTGTAACACTCTAACATAGTTTGCGTACCCTGAATGAGTAATATAAATAAGTGAACATATGTTCAAGTTGGCCATGAACATTAAAATGATGTTTGCTTAACTTGGGTTGACACTCTACAGTGCACAGATCCAATTCTCTTCTTAACTGAGACAACTCAATTAAGCACTGAGATTCC
>JAHTLZ010003526.1:37623852-37641118 GCA_023846285.1 Phrynocephalus versicolor
CATATTAATCACTGGTGGACACTACAATGTTTTCTAATGAAGCAGCCTGGTGTTGGTACGGAAAAAAACAAGTGGAACATCCAATCTCTGCTTTATTATGAGAGCAGCTGCGCGAGTGGGGAAGTTTTGTTTCCTGCATACCTGGGAGATACACTGGAAGAAGAGATAATGAATCACTATCCTTTGTTCACCTCTTCTCAGCTCTAGACTTGCACTCCAGAGTGTGAAATCCTGTTCCTTAACATAGTAAGTTACAGCTAGAGCAAGCACATAGAATCAGTAGAACCTATGGAGGAGCTGACTCACTCAGTGTGCACTGATTCAGTGCACCTACTCTAATTGTAACAGGATTTCAGCTGATCATTTTTATATATCCTGTTTTATATATCCTACTCTTACATCGAGCAGGGGGCTGGACTTGATGGCATTGTAGGCCCTTTTAAACTTCAATATTAGAGATGGGCACGAATTTAAAAAATGGCATTTTGGTTTTTCGTTTGTCGTTGAGAGGTCCATTTCGGTTTGGTTCCGTTTTTTGCAAATTTTTGGAAAATTTTTGTTTTTGTTTTTCGTTTATTCGTTTTTCATTTCTACCTCCTTTTTGCGCAATTTTTAAAGCATTTCCGTGTGTGGGCATCCCCCAACGCCCCAGACCAGAGGGAAAACACTAAAAAAATTGATGCTGGCTGAGACACAGTATAGACTAGGTACGCAGGGAGGCTGCAAAGGCAACGGCAGGTGTTGCCCAGGGTGCAAGGCAGCCGCAGAGTGACTGTACTGTGGGGCAGGGGAGGGTACTCACTGAGTGGTACGCATGCACACACACACACACACACAGGGAGACTGCAGGACTGAAGCTAGAGTCGCAGAGACAGCAATCCCACCCTAACTCCCACTGGAGACTGCAAGGAGGACGGGAGCTGCCAGAGCTTTTTATGCCCTTTGTGGCTGCCAGACCTGCCCAGTGTGCAACCTGGGCATGCTATTGGTTGAACATGATCCCATCACATGGCTTGCCTCCATTTTGTGGCTGGTGGCAACATTCATTTTGTCATCCTTAAAGGGAAAAAAATACATTGTGATGGGAGAAGACAAAAACAAACGTTTTAAGGACCCCAACCCCCTGGTAGGTAATAATTTCAAATAATTATCGCATTATCACTGTGTTTTTATGGATGTCCAGGGCATTTTAATACCCAAGAAATCAATATTAGGCATCTGGGAGCCATTTTGGCTCGATGTCCCCTAACTCCCCTAAAAGGAAAAAAATACAGCGATCTGAGAAAATACATAAATGCACATTTTAAGGACCCCAACCCCCTGTGGTAGGTATTATCAGACAGTATAAATAATTATCACTGCGTTTTTATGGATGTCCAGAGCGTTTTTTAACATTTAAAGCAGATCATTTCATTTTGCGTCACCATTAACGAAAACGAAACGTAACGAACCCAATTTTCATGGTTCTGTTCATTTCATTGCATTTTCATCACAATTTTCGTTAGTCATTTCGTTACATAATGGAACGAATAACGAATAATGGAAACGAAAAAAGTTCATTCCGTTCCCATCTCTATTCACTATTCTATGACTCTGTGATAAGCTATTTACTGTGCAATGTAGTTTGTTGATTTAGTTTGACTAAAAGCAAAGCAAAAAGCAAAGTGTTCTGCTTATATACTGCCCCGTACCACTTATTGTATGGAAGCTACACATTGCCCCCCCCCAGCAAGCTGGGTACTCATTTTATCGACCTCAGAAGGATGGAAGACTGAGTGAACCTTGAGCTTGCTACCTGGGATTGAACCCCGGTTGTGAGCACAGTTTTACCTGCAGTACAGGCATTTAACCACTGCACCACGAGGCTCCTTTGCCAATATAATAATGTCTAAAATCATTCTTTATTGGGACATTACAAAGATGAATGGAAATTCTATGAAGTTTGCATGAGAGTTCAAAAGGATATTACTTACATACTGTATATATTTCATTTCCTGCCACGTCCAGAGTCATCATAAGGCCTCAAGCAAACTGCCAGTGTTGTTATCATTTTTTTCTACAGAAAATCACAATGCCAGCGAACTTTAGGCACGAATGAGCTGACCTTCTTTTTTACGTTGAACCCAACAGCTGTTACTGGAACACTTGGAGTGCCTTGTTTCAAGACATGAAAGGTCACTGAGAATGACCGTGGTGAAACGTCAAGCACAGTCCCCCTCAGGCGTTTCTAGTGAAGTAGAGGTTCTGAAAGCATTGAAATCTTTGTTTGAGCACCACAAGGCTTTAGATGAAAAGGTACAGTATGATAATACAAGCTTATTTGCTCAATACATTATTTACAATGGACTTGGGTATTTTGGTCTATACAATGTTTACTATACATAGATATTTTCTGCATCCTTCTGGCAATGCATATATTATTGTTTTTCTATTATTTTGTTGTCCAGTCTTGTAAGGTAACTTAAGGCTTACCTTAAAATCCTCGTGTTTAGCCTAGAGAAAAGAAGACTGAGGGGAGATACAAATACTTAAATGGATGTCATACAGAGAAGGGGCAGGATCTGTTCTCAACCACCTCCAAGTTCAGGGAGGAACTGAAGTTACAGCAACAATGGGCTGAAGTTACAGGAAGCCAGATTTCACTTATCAGGAAAAACCTTGTGTTAGAACAGTATGGCAATAGAACCAATTACCATAAGAAGTAGTGAGTTCCCCAACACTGGAGGCATTAGAGAGAAATTTAGAAAATCGCCTGGTAGATATCCTTTGATTTACAGTATAGTATGTTCCTACATTGAACAGGGAGTTGGACTCAATAGCTGTATAGGCCCCTTCCAACTTCATTATTCTATGATTCTATTAACTAAAAGAGGGGATAAATTTGAATCATCCCCATTTTCATGACATACTTCATTCTGATTATCACATGTTAAGTAAAGAGGCCCTATCCTACTTTCATTTATTTACTTTGTAAGAATCATGGAGTTAACAGCCATAGAAGGATTTATGAAAAATATAGCATTATCATGGAATAAATTATCAGGAGTTCATAATATACCTTGTGCAGGAAGGAATAGATTACACACTGCATGCTATGTAGTCCAGACCAAGGTAGATTAATTTTATGGCTAGAAGCTTTCACTCCTATGAGAGGAAAATGTGATATACATGGAATAAATAGATAAAATAAATATATTTATCTCTGTCTTTTTAATGGAATCTAATACAAATTTCAGTGTATGTAGGGGTTCAATGTGGCCAAAGAGATAATTATCTGTGATTAGTAGATACTGTTTGCAGATATGGGTTCTATGTCCACAGCTCTCACTATTGATATGGGGGTGTACATGTGATAAGTCTATTTCCAAACACCATCCACCATCTACTGGGGAATAATCACTTCAAAAGCTGCCCCTACATTCATATTTGGATCCAACTGTCTGAATTATGAATCTTCCATGAAGTCATCAACTGCTCCATGTTAATTTGGAGTGGTGGAGGTGGGGTTCGGACAATGTAAAAAGGGAATGCCACATGTCTTGCCCCCAGACTGGGACTGGGTATGGATGGAGAACCCATGGACTGGTGACTGGGAGCAGATGATGATGCCTAAGCCAGAGGCTGAAAGTTACAGAAGACGTGCTCATCGCCAACGTTGTTCTTATTGGGGTGAGCAGGAGGCTCGTGAGTACAACCGTAAGAGAAAGGAGATCAGAAAGGAATTGGCTTGGGAACAATGGCTAGCCAAGCTGAAGGAGGGGGAGGAAAGGACAGGGAGAATGTGTAATGGGAGGGTTCTGACCTTGAGAGACGACTATCCCTTCAAATCCCACCACCAGAGACGTCCTGGGCCCAAACTCACTTCGGAGATTGGGGTGCAAGTGGGGGAACCGAGCCTCTCCGAGAAGGAGGGGAAGGAAAGTGGTGGAACCAAGTCTCCCCAAGATTAGGAGGAGGTCTAGATTTTTCTGTGTTTACTCCTTCATATGAATCCAAGAATAATCCGTTTATCGTTGATGTTAAAGATGTTGGAATTGTTTTCAAAAAAGAGCCTCCCTTGTTGTGGAAGAACAAAATAAAAGTCCCGTTTATTCTTTCAAAGATGTGTCTTTATTAAAACCTGAGGGGCGGAGTGCCTGGAAGAAGCAAGAACCCTCACACTTACAGTTAAATTTAATGTTATGAATATGATTTGTATGTGGTGAAAACAAGCCATTAACAAAATGGGTAGCAAATGAAAATGAAAAAATTTAAATAGTAAAAAATAACTGATTGTGAGTTTTCAGGTATTTTTATGCCTGAAGCCAAATGAATTCAGGGATCTAGAGCAAGTCACAGTATAGTCTTTAAAAGCTAAATAAAACAGGGGCACTTCAAAAGAGGATTTCCAGCTGAATAAAGAAATAGAGAACCATCTGCTCTATTTGACAAACGAAATGCCTGCCTATAAGTATAATTGTTTGTCAACATTTGAAAGATCAGTGGCCAGAATGAGGGGCAAATTCTGGAAATTGTAGCACAGAGTTTCCCAACCTTGGGTCCACAAATGTTCTTGAATTGCAAATCTCAGAAGCCCTATTCCATTGCAATAAGGTTGGCGGAAAGGCAACATTTCACCAACCATATTGCTTCCTCAGAGTGCCATCTAGCTGAGCTGTTTTGATTGATCTGGGAACTTCTTCAGCTGGAAGATATGGTGGAGGTCCTGGATCACTCATCACCTCCAGGCACTGCTGGATAAAACGGATTTTCTGGATCCATTACAATCAGGTTTCAGGCTGGGTTTTGGGACAGAGACTGCTTGGGTCACCCTGTGCAATGACTTTTGCCAGGAGCCAGACGGGGGGTGGGGGGTGGGGCGGTGCAACCCTGTTGATATTCCTGGACTTCTTGGCAGCTTTGAACACCATTGACCACAGTGCCCTTCTGGATAGGCTGGCCAGGTTGAGAGTTGGAGGCACTGTTTTGCAGTGGTTCCGCTCCTTCCTGGCTGACTGTGTCCAGAAGGTGGTGCTGGGGGATAGTAACTCTAACCTGTGGCGTTTATGCCATGCGGTTCCACAGGGCTCAGTACTATCTCCCATGCTGTTTAACATCTATATGGAACTGCTGGGAGAGGTCATCAGGAGGTTTGGGCTGAGGAGTCCGCAATATGCTGTGGATACTCAGCTCTACCTCTCATTTTCCACCAATCCAGGAGAGGTGGTTTCTGTGCTGAACTCATGTCTGAACCAGATAATGGACTGGATGAGGGTTAATAAATTGAAACTCAACCCAGACAAGATGGAAGTGCTGTTAGTGGGTGCTTTGCTGGACAGGATAGAGAGTCATCTCCATCCTGGATGGGGATGCACTCCCCCTAAGGGACAAGGTCCATAGCTTGTGGTTGGTTCTGGACCCCGGTCTAATTCTGGAAGCCCAGGTAAACTCTTTTTCCAGGGGTGCCTTTCTTCAGCTATGTAAAATATACCAGCTGCACCCCAACATGGGTGAATGGATCATCATGACAGTTATGCATGCATTGGTAATATCCTGTATTGATTACTGCAATGTCCTTTACATGGGGCAGACTTTGAAGACGGTCCAGAGACTGCAACTGTGCTGCGTGGCTGGTGAGTGGCAGGGCCACCAAGGAACATATCACACCGATTCTGTATAACCTTAACTGGTTACCAGTTGCTGCCTGGGCCCAATTCAAAGTGCTTGTTTTGACATATAATGTCCTAAACGGCTTAGGACCTAGATAACTAAAGGACTGCCTCGTTCCATATGAACCTACCAGGCAATTAAGATGTAGCCAGGGAGCCCTCCTGAAAGAGGAGGTGAAAGGGATGACTTGTAGGTCTAGGGCCTTTTCGGCAGCTGCCCCCAGATTATGGAATGCCCTCCCGAGTGAGACCCGCCTGGTGCCGACGTTAATGACATTTTGGTGCCAGGTAAAAACCTTCCTGTTCCAGGAAGCGCATTGCAGTAATCAATATGGGATGTTACCAGTGTGTGCGTAACTGTCATGAGGCAGTTATAACATATAACAGTTTTTAACTGATGATTGTGGGTCCTGATGGCAATTTTAGTGTTATGTTTTAATGTATTTTATTTATTGCATTTAAATGTTTTTATTGTTTTAATTTTATTGCAATTTTAATACTTTAATTGTTTTAATTGTTTATTTTGATTGTAAGGTGCCCAGAGACCTTTGGGTAGTGGGCAGCATACAAGCTATATAAATAAGTATTGGGACTCTAAAAAAACAATGCTATGTGTCTTGTGTGTTTCGTCAGCCACCAATAATATGTAATGTGAAATTTAAAATTAATGTCATATTGCATTCACTGAGCTCATCTAAATTTTTATATAAGCTACAAAGACCAGAATTATATTGCTGCTTAATTTATTTTTCTTTTAGGTCAGAGAACGACTGAGGGTTTCTTTAGAAAGAGTCTCAGCTCTTGAAGAAGAACTAACAGCTGCTAATCAGGAGGTAAAGTAACCATTTTCTCCCTCTTATATGATATGAACTTTTTTAAAGAAAGCAAAGCAACTGGAATATTCAATGGATTACAAGTAGATTACAGTATTTGATGTTGTATGGAGAAAGTCACATGTTTGGTCTTGGGAAATCCATAAATAATTTGATTGACAGGAATTGATTTTGATTTTGATTGATCAGGATTGGAGGAGTTGCCCTTTGCTGTTAATACTCTTGTTTCTGCACAGTGGCAGGAAATCCAAGAAGTGCCGGGAGTGATGACACTGTTATTACATTTGAAGAACATGAGTTCCTATTTCCACACATTCATTGGAACATGAGCTTAATATGTATGTCCAGCCCCCTCCCACCACTGGCACAACTAAATAGATAGCATTATAGACATTTATATGTTAATGTTCCTTCATTTTGCCGTACTCTCATGGAATTTTTTCCTTCTTCCCCTGCTTCTCTTCCTTTATTTTGTACAGGTAATAATTATAGTAAAAGAATCATTGTTTGACTACTGAAGAATAACATTCACCATTTGTAGTGGGGAAAATTATCCCTTTTGACATTTTAGTGGATTGTGTCATTCATACTGTGTTATCTCCATGATCAAGGTGGGGTGGGGAGCTTAGATTCTAAGGGCAGTGGTGCTGCTCATGCAAAAGCTGTCTTTTTCTGCAAGACAAAATCTATTTTGTTACAATTTAAACATTTTCTTTCTCTTCTTAGTTTTGCAGTGTTGGTTCTGCACATTTTCACCTATGCATACATCATGTTCTCTAATAGTAACATATGATGTTGAATGTGAAAAGAAAAGGAGCAAAAAATGTACCATTACCACATAAAGTAAATCCCAGGATTTGCAGAAGTACAATAAAATATAATTATTTTGAAAGAAAATTATTGGAGCAATTCTGCCCCCAAAAAACATAGTCCAAAAACCAGTAATACAGTGGGGTCACGGTTTGCCAAGTTAAAGCCCCAGAGTCAGCTAAGAAAACAAAAATAGCAGAACAATGAGGGTTGAGTGCAGAGTAGAATATGCTTGGCTAGTTGGAATCCTGAACAGGAAGTTGCTTGGAATGGAGAGGAAAAACTGCAACCTTTTGTTGCAGAACCCTCCTATATATCATTATCTGTAGTCTCAATATATTATTGTCATCATTCCATTGGAGTTTACTAAAAAGAAAATTAATCAAAGGAGACTCCAGCTATGAAGGCACAACATAGTAAAGAAACAAGAAGGTCAAACAAGTGGCTTCCCAAGTTTAAAAAAATTTTGTTTTCCCTATGCCTGCATTGTACCAGTTATTTAAAATATTTGTTAAAACAGTACCCTGCAAAAATCTAGTATTTGAGATCTATTTTTACAAAGCTACTTGATCTTCTGTGTAGCTGAAGGTTCTCTGTTCATGAAGCTTTGATCCTCCATGACTGTCTCAATGCAGTTCTTAGTATGGAATTTTCATTTCATCTCCTTGGATTATATCAAATGGTTATTTCTAACCAGAGTAGACATATTCAGTCAAAGGGTCTTATAAGTACTGGCTTGTGGAAAGTCTGATTTATTCAGCGGGTCTACTCCAGTTGAGATTAGCAGCTGGATTTAGCCCAGGATCCCTAGTTATACATTGGGATCTGTCTTGCTGTTTGGTCCACTCTGGATATAGCCGGTTCTCTCTTTCTCCCATTAACTGTACAACATAAATGTCAGCACAAAGCAGCCTATCCCCAGAGTATTCCTACCCAAAACTTTCTGGTTCCCATTCAGGTCTACTCTTTTATTTAGACCATTTTGATTTGGTTCCAGCACCTGTGATCTGCCTTGTTCCTTTGCTCAAGTTACTTAACAAACTTCAGATATAGAGAACTTCCTTGCCTTGGATGGCAAGAGAGAAACAGTTTTCATTTATTTTTAATTATTGTTAACACAACTGCAGTGCTTCGAAAAAGCTCCCCCCCCCAAAGTCCTGTTAAAGCATTGCTGATATGCCACGTGAGTTAGCAACAATTAAAAAGAAATGCAAAACTTCATCTCCCTTCCTCTCCAAAGCGAGTAACAAGGAAAATTTCTGTTTCTCAATATCATTATTAAGTGGCTTCTCCTGCTGTGCTTTGCTTATGCCATTTATTCATCTCGAGAAATGTGAAGCTTTCCCTTTAATGGGAAAGAAGCTTTGGTCATACTTAACAGGGCCAGTTGAAGGGCAGTATGGTAGCGCTTGCATGTGGATCAAGGAATGCCCCAAATGGCATACTTTATGCCAAGGTGACCCTGTTTAGCATGACCTGGAGTGATCAAGGCCAGGATAATTCAGCCATCTAGTTACACCCTGAGTTTGGTGCACCAGTTTCAACTTTTATAAATTCTTTTGAATGTAAAGGATTGCTTTTCAAAGTGGGTTGCATTTATTGTCCTTTCCCTCTTACAGATATGTCTTTCTCTACTCTTGTCAGAGCGCTTTGCTTTTGCTTTGCTTTGTAACATTTGGCATGCTCCAACATTATGTCTGCACTGCAGTTAATACCAGTTCATGACATTACCTTTGACCAAGACTTCCTGCATCTGTAAAACTTCCCCCACCTGGTGATGAACTTGCCAGTTGTGTACAAGAAATTTTTTAAAATAGGATCTCATTTTGCATTTCTGCTAAGAAGAGCCATTACTGGAACTCTGTATGAGATGAAGTCCTTTGTTTTTAAAGGGCTAGACTAAAGATGAAGAAATCTGTTTGATAGAAAATGTACTTTTTATATTGTACCCAAAGAGAGCATGAAAAGAACTGCAGTTGTTGAAAGAAATATTCCAAACCGGTTTTTGAAAGGCTTTTCTTCTTCCATCTTTTGTCCCCTCAAAGTACAGCATTTACTAGGGATAAATGCTGTCTAGGCTATCATTACTCAAGTGCCCTGTCTGCCTCTGGCTGAAAATATTTTGATTGCCTTTTCATAACTTAGATACTGTATTTCTGCCATTAAAACGTTCTGTATTGTAGGTGTCAAAAGCTAGAGATGAGAAAGGGAAATGCAGGGTATTTTAGCATTAGAACTATGTCTTCGTCTTTAAAATGGCATTTACCCATGTGTCCTTTAATATGGTTCCTAAAGAGGTACTACATGTTTGGATATCCATATCAGAATTTTTAAATGGTTCAGAGGTTTCTTGCTCTTATCTTCTATCACACTAAAACAACATATTATATTTCATTAACACTGCATTAATTTACATTACGGTTGTCAAGGAACTAGAGGAGAAAGTTCAAGAAATGCAGGAAATGGGGAAAGAGACAGAAAGAGAATCATGTATATGTAATAAAATAGAGTTCTTTGATCATGCTCTATTGCCACATGGGATGGGGTGGGGGGGCATCTAGAAGTTTAAAGCAAGACAGTCCAGTTATAACTCATATATGGTACATTTGAGTTTACATCAAGACAACTCTACCTTAAGTACGTATTTCAGCTATATGTTCCATTGTCTCAGTGGTTGAACTAGGGAGGCAGTTTTCAGCACTGACATTATGGAATGCAGTCTGTGGAATAGCTGCCTAGATGCTCTAAGCACATCCGATCTCGCCTGATTTCGGAAGCTAAGCAGGGTCGGCCCTGGTTAGTACTTGGATGGGAGACCACCAGGGAATACCAGGTGCTGTAGGTGCCTGGAGTAGGAACTGGCAAACCACTCCAGTATTCCTGCCAAGAAAACTCCATGGACATGGGGTCACAAAGAGTCGCTCACGACTGTAATGACAAAACACACACACACACATCTGTGGAATGTCCTCATTCCATATGTTGTCTTCAGTAGATGCATTTATGGTAGGCTAAATTATTACTCTTTCAGGAAACATTTCATCCTTGGCTTCTCACTTTTAGCTCACTAGAAAGCATAATGAGTTAGGTTGGGAGTTCAAATCCCCATAGTGTATCTTAGGTGAAGATCCAGTCTGTGTAGCCCGCGCAAGATGCATGGGTGCCCCCAGAAGAACGGAATGGTAAATCACTTCTAAGTCTATTAAGGAAACACTGGAAAGAGTTGTCAAAAGTCAGAAGTGACTGGAAACTGCACAATCATTACTTTTTAAATCTTTCACCATTTCAACATCTTAATCTTTTCATACTTTGGTGTTATTTGCTTAGCGCTTGGTGATTTTAAGGTAGGCAAGCTGGTATTCTAAGTCTAAGGAAAGATCCTTTGTACCAGAGCAACCTCCCAGAATTTTTGTTTAAAATTTTTGTAATAATGTGGATAGATGATTGTGTATTTTCAGTAAGTAGATTTGCAAGGCTTTTTGATGCAGGGTGGATGACACAAAATATTTCATTTAACATGAACATCAGTGTCAAAGAAATTCATGCTAATATAGGTTTAAAAGGAAGTATGATTCTGAGGATTGTTAGGTGTACCTAAATAAAATAGCTTCCCTTGCAGTTCTAATAGGATTTTGGGCATCTGTATGTAAAACATTGAAATTTTGCCAGGAAAACAAGCTAAATTGAAAAGATGGGCAGAAATGGGCAGAAATGGAAAACAACGGTATACAAAGTAATAAGATGAAAGCAATTAATTGGGGGAGTTGAAAAAATCAGTTGTATTTAGACCAAATACAATATCAAATCTTTTAAAATATTATAAACATCTCATGCTGAGTCTAGGTCATGACTTTACATTTTTGCTATATACTACTGATTAAGTCATTTTATTACACACTAGGCAACAGATTTAATTGAAAGCAAATTTCAGTCAACATAATTAAACTGACATAATTTAATATTTGACTGACAAATTGTTTTAAATATAATTTAAATAGAAAGAACATTAAGAAAATATAGCAGGAAATAAAGCATTACTGTTGCTTCTGCTTTACTAAATATACTGGATTTAGGCTATATAAAAGACCCCTTACATCTTTTTAAAAATTTCTGCCTGTAAATATGAGATTGTAGACACCTAATGATTTGTTCCAACAAAGGAAAATGAAAAAACTAAAACAAACGTAATTCAGAGATCAGACTGATTCTAGTTCTTCTGAAGAGAGTCTCAGGACCAATGCACTCCAGTGTATGAATGAGAAAGTTGGATCAGAAAGAAATCCTGCAGAAAAAAGAGTCATTCCAAATAAGGCACTTGAAAGACTTTTCTGGATACCAAGGACTGCCGGAAGGATGAACAAGAGGGTTCTAGATCAAATAAAAGCCAAAACTTTCTCTATGTGGACTCCTCCTGAGTGTGGGAACAAAGAATTAGACTTCTATATTGATTGCTTCCACCATTGCACATCGGTAGAGAACATCAGCAAAGGACATGGTTTACCATACAGTCTCAAACAGATAGAGCATAATGTCATACACAGCCTCAAAACAATCCTAATGTTGTCTGAAAAAGAGGCAGATAAGACAGAGCTGTTGAGAGGATGTGAGGAGGCAGGCCAGCTCCTTCGGGTCAGAACTCGACTTTGACCGTCTTGTCCTTCTCGTTAGGTGAGTTAGGTGCTTTTTGGCTAATCTATATTCTTTATCATACCAGCTTTCCCTATGAGTGGCAGAGCTTGACCCCTGTGTCTTTTTGCTAAGAGTGGCCTTAAATTTGTGGTAATATAGTTTATGCCCTCTACAGGGTCTAACTCACCACTCACAATGCCCCTATGGGCGTTCATCAGGTATGGTTTACTTAACTGTTCCCGAATGGTCAGGTCAACCAGTGGGGACCATTTTAAATGTTTCCCCATAACCATAATTCTCTCGGCCCAGTCAGCTGGTGGAGGAGGTCATTGTGGAATATCCATAGTCCTCTCGGCCCAGTCAGCTGGTGGAGGAGGTAATTGTGGAATGACCATAGGGATTTGAAGACAAATAGGTAGGTGGTCACTATCAGGACGATCTAGTACATTGTATTCAGTTTTCTGAAATAGTAACCTTGGGGAGCAGAAAATATAATTGATGACACTCCCTGCCCTGCTGTTAAGGAAAGTGAAATATCCTTTTGAGATATCCCAGGAACTGGCATGAAGGCAAGTTAACCATAGACATCAACTACATCTTCTAGATGTATTCCTGATGTTGACAGAAACATGAAAAAACTTAACTGATTTCTAGCGTATTGATATATAATACAGCAAAAAATAACTTACGGTAAGTCCCATACATGGTTTGAGGTCACTAGGGATAGGAATTTTTCTGAAATTAAATATTTCAAATGAGACTTCTTTGGGGTCTTTTTCTTTGTGGGAAAGCTGTTGGGGGCCATGGATAGGAGGAAGTCATTGATTTCTAAAAATAATTGGGACCGTGATTTTATTCATGGTGGTGATTACTAGATATTAGGTATTCCCAATATTTCATGATCCTGCAACAGCTTTCCCATGATGAAAGACGTTCCAAGGAAGTCTCAGACCTTTGATGATGGTGATGGTGGGATCAAAAATGCTTAGTTTCTGGAAAATTGCCATGGCTGATTGCAACAGAAGCTTTACATGGCATAAGGTGTGCAGTAAGACTCCAGACAATATATTACTCCTTACCCTTTTGTCACTTTATGCTGAATATGCCATATGCTCCTCTTTCTGCTTCTTTTGACACAAAAGCTTTTACTGTTAATTCTTTTCTAGATATTAGCTTTGCGTGAACAAAATGCACACATTCAAAGGAAAATGGTCTCAGGAGAGGCCCCTCCAGATTCTGAGCATATCAAAGGGATGGAGCCCGGTCAAAAAGTTTATGAAAAGGTAAGAGTCCTAGATTTCCATTTGAAACTATTGTTATCTGAAAAATTCATTTCAAATCCCATCGCTGTCATTAAAATATTCAATCCATCTTTGCCTTCCCAGAAAAATGTAATATGACTAAATCAGTCTAGCACAGAATGCACTGCTAATATGTTTCCAGAGATGCTAGACAGCACCAATACCTTGTTTCTGCCTTCCTATAGACAGAAGTTAACACTATATTGTCCTTTGTCTAATGCAAGCAATCATAAAGATCTTTCATAAAGTCCAAAGAACCTTCATTTTAATTGAACTTCATAACATCATTAAGGCACTCTGATTATTTATATATTGAAAACCACAGATGTTGAGACACAGTGGATTTCCAGACAGGTTGTTTCTAGTGCCAGCATATCAAATGAAGTATTTCCTTCTTTCATGATTTTGCTTACTCAGAAGGATCACACTAAATTTTATGTGGTTAAAAATTGAAATTGTTGATAAAAGCTTTTGGTTAAATGCCAACTTTCTTGTGATAGAAGAACATGTGTTTTTTTGGCTTGTGGCAATAAGCAAAGCACTTCCCTTCACAGACATTTTGAGAAAAGGAGATACAGTAGAAGGATGGACAGACAGATAGGCAGAATAGATTGATAGAGGATAGGTGGGTTGGCAGGAAGTAAAGGACAAAATTATGGTAAATTTTTGATACTATGGTAAGAAGTGTATGCATATGTGTTAAGAAGGAAAAAAAATACTTTCCCTTTTCAGTAAACAATGCCAGAATATAGATAAAATTCTAATTTTTAGTTAGGAGGATTCCACATGAAAGCTTCATCTAGAAGCACCGAATCATTATTTTAGAAATCTCAGTAAAGGAATTTTGTTCCCTCCCTCCCTCTCTCCCTCCCTTCTTTCCTTCCTTCCTTCCATCCTTCCTTCCTTCCTTTGTACTGCACCATTAGTATAGCCACTCTCCAGTCAGTTCACAATATGCTGTACAATAAAACGATGGACTAAAGCACTATATAAAACATAAAATTATAATATAATACAATAGACACTGTCACTACCTTGAAATTAAAAATTTTAAAACCCATTTGATCATCTCAGGACAATTTACATTAGTAGACAGCAGATTTGTAGCATTACTCGCTAACTTCAAGGTTAGGAGACCAGGTTTCCAATCCATACTTGGTCATGATCTTGCCTGAGCTCAGAAGCTAAGCAGAATAGGCCTTGGCGAGTACTTGGATGGGTGACTACCAGGGAAATACCAGGTGCTGTAGGCGCCTGGAGTAGGAAAAGGCAAACCACTCCAGTATTCCTGCCAAGAAAACTCCATGGACATCGGGGCACGAAGAGTCCGTCACAACAGTAATGACACAACAACAATAATACTGTACTTTAAAAATAGTATTTAACTTTGAATAATATATATGTTATTTAGAACCTTCTTGTTTTCAAGTTTTATCAACCTTATATATTAACACAAGCAAGTTTTTAAATTCTTAGTTATATGTTTTTACAGTATATTGTAAATAATAGCATCTTCTCCTCAGAGTGAGGGAGTTCATGGAAAGGGCATACAGAGAGCTATCACTGACCTTCAGAGGTTGATTATAACTTGGAGAAAATTTGCTTCAGGGAATTGGATGCTATAATTTTGCAGTTTATTCAAAGTAATCATTATGCTTGATGTATAAAACACACGTTAAGGCATGGTTCTTGGCCTCAAAAGGATTCACATTCTAAATGAGAAAATCAGTATAATCTTAGCTGGAAATACAATTTTTCATAATAGTATGGATGAATCTATGAAGCAGTGCTGACACTGGATTCATTTTGAATTTCTTTACTTGAATTGTTGGCTCATTACTGAAATACTTTAACAAAAAAAATATGTGGGCACCGGACTTGATCATAATGGTTCTTTCTTTGGCATTGGCACTGAAATGGGCCAGAGGAACTTAATGGAGAATGCTAAATGGAGAAAGGAGAGGTAAGGTGTTTTGAATATAATGTACAGTTGGACAGAGAGAATGAAGGTGAAATAACAGCATGTGTTATATCACTGGAGATTCTAAAAGTAATTGGAATGGCTCATAAGACCAAGAGAGATATGTGTGCAAGAATAAGGGAGGCGTTAGCTGTGTGGATGTGTGAATTTTAAAAGGTGGGCAGGGAGCACATGCAAGGAGGTCTGGTGGTAATGCCAGAATTTAGACTTAGTATGTACAGGAGACTGTGAAGACACTGAAATTATTTCTTAAACCACATAAATAGTGGTCTACTTCATTATCCACAGCCTTCAGTCAGAGTGAAAAAGTGGTTTGTGTGCATGTCTTGAACAAGATAAATTTTCATTTACCTTATTTGCATTGTGGCAATTTCTAATGTTTTCATTGATAGTTACCTGAAACTTTTGAATTATGGGAAATAAAACCAGTGAAAAAATTACTGTGCAGAGGCTCTAAAAACAAGATATTTAGCTTTTTATAAGATTTTTTTTTATATTGATCATAAAGTTCAATCATTTTGAAGATTAAATAGACTAAGATGTTTGTTTTGACACTACAATGCTAGGCCACCCCTCTCAGATATTGACATAGATATAGATCTTAAATTATTGAGGGAAGAAACATAAATAATTTGAGATAGGTGATTGAGACCATCTTACTGGAACAAAACAGCAATGACTTGAAACATATATTAGAGAAAGTGAAAGAAGAAAGTGCCAAAGCAGGTCTGCAGCTGAATGTTAAGAAGATAGAAATCACACGACTACAGAAGAATTACACAACTTAAACCTTGAAAATGAAGAAATTGAAATAGAGATTTTGTATACTTTGATTCAGCCAATAATTCAAACACTATATGCAGCTGTAAATAGAATAAAATAAAATAAAAATTAGAAGATGAATGGGACCAAGAAGGGCAGCAATGAAGCAACTATAAAAAACCATCAAGTGTAAGGATGTGCCTGCCATTGGAGACCCAGATCATCCACATTATTGTATTTCCCGTCATTATGCATGGGTGTGAAAGCTGAACAATTAAGAAAGCTGACAGGAAAAAAAAACTGATTTGTTTGAAATATGCTAGAGGAGAGTTTTGTGGATTCCTTGGATTGCAAGGAAGATGAACTAGTGGAACCTAGATCAGTGGTTCTCAAACTTGGGGTCCCAGATATTCTTGGACTAAAAGTCCCAGAACCCTTCACCATTAGCTGGGCTAGCCAGGATTTCTAGGTGCTCTGGTCCAGAACCATTATCCTATATCAAATCAAGCCCGAATGATCTCTGTAGGTAATAATGTTGCAACTTTGGGAACATTATGAGAAGACAGGATTCCCTGGAAAAGATAATAATGATGGCAAGATGGAAAGCAGCACAAAAAGAGCAATACCAAATATGAAATGGACTGACGTCTCTAAAAACCCTACAGGCTAGAGTCTACAAGAGCTGTGCAGGGCAGCTGAGAACAGGACATTTTGGCAAGTTCATATTTATAGGGTTGCTATGAGTTGGAGGCAACTCACCAACACATAACAATAACAATTGACATACCGTATGATGTTTTACTTCTGTTGGCTAGCATCTATTGCTATTTAAGAACTTTATTGGCAAGAAATATTCAGGAGACTTTAGTTAGGCCAACCATCTGTAAAGAAACATATAACATATATGTCATAGGGTAGTAACAGTACACATGAATTATAACTTTTGAACACAGTAGCATTATATATCCATCCACCTCCTTGGGCTTACTCTGAAATCAAATCAGTCAACCTCAGCAACTCAGTTCTACTTCCATTTTTGTATCTATAGAATCTTGTAGATACAAAGGATTAAACTCAACTCTGCTCCACCTAGAGTAGCCCCTTTTAATCATTGGGGCTTGACAACTCCCAATCATTAGCCCCAATTCTTGTAAGATATGTTTACTGGCATATTGCAGTCAGAATAAATCTTGGTGACAATCACAAGATCAGAAGTTAATGTAGGGGCTTTTGCTGTATTTGCTGTTATACACTACTTGGTTTTGCATTTCTATGTCTTCAAAACACACTGATGGACACACC
>JAHTLZ010003526.1:37641128-37802273 GCA_023846285.1 Phrynocephalus versicolor
ACAGATGAAGGAGCGCTTGGCTGGGTTGTCTTCCAGAGTTGGGGAGGTAGAGCAAGATGCAGAGTCAGCCAGGAAGGAACTCCTTAAAACTGAAGAACTGAACACCAAATATCAAAGAGACATTAGAGAGGTACGCCTTCTCCATTTATATGGTCATCTATCTTTTCATTGATTCACCCATTTACTGTAAGACTGCATGAAACATTGAGTCAAGTTCTAGAATGCTGCCATTTCTATTCTTAAAAAATGAAGTCTTAGTATCATTGATAGAAGTAAAAAAAGTGGGTTGGGCCATGTGACCAGAAAAATAAATTCAAAAGTAGGCTAGGTGATACCTTTAAGGGTGACTACTAAAACAAAGCATGTAAGCTAAGCTTTCGATAGCAACTTGCTATCTTTATCAAAGCATTGTACCAAATACGCAATCTTGATAGAGGATGTAGTCTATAAGGTGCTGAGAATCTTTTTTGGTGAGATGGAATATACCAGATGATGGTATCAGGAGGCAGGGCAGATGTTAAGACTGCTTCAAAGTCCCGGATACAGTTTAACACCCAGCCTATCAAACAAAGCAGCATAGTCCTTGCCTACTCCTTCCCCACCCTCAATTTGGCGTTCTCAAACTACAAGTGCCTGCTGACCTGAGGAAGTAAAATCTGGGAAATTATAAGGAAAAATATTTTCCCTACATTTCATTCCAGATTCAGACTTTGTATCAATATGCAAATATGCTGCATATTTGCACTTTCTCTTATTTGAAGACATCAGTTTAAGCACTTTTTACTTAAGGTTCATCAGATGAACTAAAACGTTTCATCTTTGTTATGTGTATCAAAGAAAGAAAAAGAATTGAAGGAACCAAATTTGTGGGGCTGTGGGGAAAAACATGTTCCCCATGGTAAGCAATATTGATAAATACATTTCACAGCAATGTGGGGTCAAGCCATGACCAAGACTACCTTAGAGTGACCTCCTCACACAATTGGTATTATAACATATAGTGGTTCTCACAGCCTGAAGTGCCAAAAGAGCAAGTAAGTACCCAGTCTCTTCACTAGCACTCTGTAGAACCTATTGATCAAAAATTTATGTACTAGAATCCAATGGTCACACCAGCAGATTTTAGATTAGTGCAACATGATGATCTCTCCACAGCACTTTTCATCTACTCAAAAAGTTTCCCAGTCCTCTGGGGTCAAGTTGATGGGGAGTTGCAGTAGGAAATGGAATAATCCCCTCCTGGTTTCTTTCTGTCAGTATCATTCTGTCCATGGAAAAACATAAATAGACTCTTATGTATGACTTAAATCCCCATTTTATTTTACAATCAGACTGATTTAACTGCAGTGATGTCCTTTTTACATTTAAACCAATAGTTCATAGGCTCTCAGGACTTGTGTTTGTCATTTTGAGTATTATGGGCAAATAACTTGAAGAAGAAAGCTATCAGAATTTATTCTCGAAGGCTTTCACATCCGGGATCTGATACCTGTTGTGAATTTTTCAGGCTGTTTGGCTGCGTTCTGGAAGTTTTTCTTTCAGAACATGGCCAAACATCCCGAAAAACTCACAACTACTATCAGTATTTGTATTTCAGTATTTGTAAGTTAAACATTCAGGGGCATAGTTTGAGCAGGTGGTCTTAAGTATTAATTTGGATGTTTAGACTTATGTGAAAAGGATACACACTTCTTTCTCAAGATAGACTGTAGTTAAAGCTAGAGACCATGAATATTGACAAACGACTACTTTTGTTAATGCGTCTCTTACATGAACATTCCTGTTTACAGGTCCTTTGCAATTCTAATGGGATTTTATCAAATCAGGTTCATGTTCGTAAGGGCGTACAGCAAAGATGCATTTTGGCTCCCATCTTGTTTAACCTATATATTAATGGAATTTTTGAGAGCCTATCTAACATAGATTTTCACCCACCTAAACTGGCATCCCGCCCAGTCTCTATACTCTTGTATGCAGATGACGCAGTGCTTTTGTCAACTACGTGTGTCGGATTTAGAAGGCTTTTGAGATCTTTCTCCTCCTACTGTACACAAGAATGGTTAGAAATCAATTATACCAAAACCAAAATAATGGTTTTAAGTAGAAGAATCAAGCACAAATGGTCTCTTAATGGTCATCAGATTGAACAAGTTCAGCAGTACAAGTACCTAGGCATAACATTCCAGTCGTCTGGTGCTTGGTCTGCACACATCAGTATGTAGCAACAAGAGCACAAGGGAATGCTAAAGTCATAAATAAGTTTCACAACATGACTGGAGGAAAACATGTTCCTTCAACTTTACAAGTTTTTAGGGCAAAAATCATCACCCAAATGCTCTACTGTTCACAGGTGTTTGGTTATGCTAACCTAAAACCCCTGGAGATCATTCAAACAAGTTTTGTAAGAGCTATCTTGGGGATTCCCTTATGTGTGCCCAGTTTTTTGCTCCGCCTAGAGGCTGGACTTATTCCTATTGTAGCATTAACTAACTTTTTGATGGTCAAACACTGGCTCAAACTTACCTTCCTTTCGGATGGCCTAACCCCTCTGATCTTGCTAGATAAATTCCAATCGCAATGGAAAATACTAATAATAAAAGTGATAAATAATATAGGATATTCCTCCTGTGCCCTCCAAGCAATGGGTTATTGTAAAGCCATTGACGAGGTGAAGATACGAATTAACGACATAGCTTTACAGAATCATATTGCTCTGGTTCAGAAACTCAATTTCCTAAAGAAATCTGCATTCACTGTGTCTCCTTACCTGGATAGGATTGTATCCTCCTCCTCCAGGAGAGGTTTTACCTTGGCGCGGTTTAATGTCCTTCCCTCCAAGTTTTTGGAGGGGAGATATCAAGGTTTACCATTAACAGACCGTAATTGTCCATGTACTAATGATCAGCTGGAAACTGTGGAACATGTTCTTTTATTCTATACTTATGATCAAGACCTACGGAGAGACCTTATTTCCCCTATTATAGGCAAATTCCCTGGGAGGTCAATAGATTTTTATTTGCGTCTGCTCCTTTCTGATAACCAAATAACCAAGCAGGTTGCCAAATTCTATGCAGTAGCACTAAGGGTTCAAAATCAGATTATAAATGGAGATAAAGAAATATAATACTCATGTCTTAATGGCTGCTAAATTTTAACCCGTACTTTTTATCTACCAATTTTATCTACCAATTTTATGTACTAATTGAAATACTATCATGGAATACACATTGATGATATGTATTTTGTTGCTATATCTGTCTAGTTTGGTCATTGGCCGTAAATAAATAAATAATAATAAAAATAATAATAATGATACACACTTATTCACAATGTCCTAAGTGTCAGCTAATCTCCCCCCATCCCCGATACACACAACACACATCATGACCTTGATTATGAATTCTATGAAGTTGAGAACACATAGCAAATGACAGGTGCTTTCTCATCCCCATGCAAGTACAAACAATTTCCTATCTTGGGAAACTATATAGAAATAAAATAATCTCATCTTCCTACTAGATGAAAACTGACAAATCCAGGAAAGTGGTTAGGAGTCAAGTAACTCGTATTTCTTTACACAATGCCAGATAATGTTTTGTAATGAATGTTATTTGAAAATGTATACTGTGGCTCATCATCATTGGCATCCTTCAGTCTCGAAAGACTATGGTATCATGCCTGGAGTAGAGATGCTAAGAACACCTAGTGTGACTAAATAGACCAATTCGGGAATGGCAGTCTCTACCGCACTGGGGACAGATGTATTCTGTTTCTTGCCCGGTCCTCAAGTTTCGTTCTTTCTGTGCCTGCCTCATTTCCTCTGCCTGTTGGACAAATGCCTCTTCAAATTTATGTAGACCATGCTGTATCTCTTGCCTCCAGACACTGCAATCGGAGGTCAGGGTTTCCCATCTGTTGAGGTCGATTCCCAAGACCTTCAGGTCCCTCTTACAGATATCCTTATACCGCAGCTCTGGTCTCCCTCTGGGGCGCTTTCCCTGCACTAGTTCTCCATATAGAAGATCTTTTGGGATCCAGCCGTCATCCATTCTCACAACGTGTCCAAGACAGCGTAGGCGTCGCTGTTTCAATAAAGTGTACATGCTAGGGATTCCAGCTCGACACCAGTAAAACACCAGGGATGCTAATGGCAGTTGCTCCCCAAAACAAAAACATAGAGGCAATATACTCTCCAGCTTTCTTCGATGTGGCAAATTAGTTGTTTAAAAAAATTATCCTTGTGAATAAAGCTTGATACCATAAGCTTTAAAATGTTTAGATAAAAAGAAAAAGCTCTGTTACTAATATAAATTTGGCAATGGCTACCAACTGTTTGATGTACTGCTTGTTCTTTTAAGGCTATGGCGCAGAAAGAAGACATGGAAGAAAGAATAACTACCCTTGAGAAACGTTACCTAAGTGCACAAAGGGAGTCCACTTCCATACATGACATGAATGACAAGCTGGAAAATGAGCTGGCAAATAAGGAGGCCCTCCTTCGTCAGGTTCAGTATTTGGATGGCAGTATCTGCAGCAGTAAAGAATTAGGGGTTGGGGCGACGCCTCTTGTCAACCTTCCCAGGCATGGCTTTCTCAAGAGTGGTGGGAAACATGATAATCCAGTGCCTCTGAGCTAGAGGGGATTTTTCACTTTGCTATTGTGATTTTGAAAATAGACCCTTATGATCTTTCTTGGCCTCCCCAGTGTTTGATGGATTTGGGTCAAAAGGGTATTAGGATTTTTTTTCCTTTGAAGCTGAAAAAGAGACTATATTGGATCGATTTTAGGCTGGGTTTAATTCTATCCACAATTAAGCTGCAGAAAATTTTCATAATAAAGCCCTGTGCTCTTTTTTAAAAAAGCACTGGCTTACCTGGCTCCTGCCAAATCAGGATAGTAAGAGGCTGGGAATGAATCAAGATTAGGTAAAGGCATCATGGACAAGGAACAAAAAAAAAGTGGGGTGGGGCTGGGGTGGACAGCAAAGCAAATGATCCGTACAATGGAAAGTTACTAGGCTTCTCTTTATCCTATCAGTGTCAGGGGTTTGAAGGTGGTAGATGTTATAGACCTTGCGCACTTCCACCTTCTGTTTCAGGATGCTGCACAGATGCTCAATAGGGTTCAGGTCTGGAGACATGCTTGGCCAAACCCTCAGCTTCTTTAGCAAAGCAGTGGTCGTTTTAGAGGTGTGTTCGGGGTTGTTATCATGTTGGAATATTGGCCTGCGGCCCAGTCTTCAAAGGGAGGGCAGAATGTCACAGTACATGTTGGTGTTCATGGTTCCCTCAATGAACTGTAGCTCCCCATTTTGGTAGCACTCATGCAGCCCTAGACTATGACACTCCCACTATCATGCTTCCCTGTAAGCATGACACACTTGTCTTTGTACTCCTCATTTAATTGCTACAACCTGAACACAGGTTCCAGAAATCCATGTCCTTAGTCTCCTTGTCTGCAGCAAACTGTAAGTGGGCTGTCTTGTGCATCATCTTTAGAAGAGACTTCCTTCTGGGATGACAGCCCTGCAGAGACCAATTTGATGCACTGTGCAGCATATGGTCTGAGCACTAAAAGGCTGATCCGCACCACCACCACCACTGCTTCAACCTCTGCAGCAATGCTGGCAGCACTCATACATCTATTTCCCAAACCCAACTTCTGGATATGACGCTGCATGTGGGCACTCAACTTATTTGGTCGACTATGGTGATGCCTGTTTTGAGTTGAACCTGTCCTGTTAAGCCATTGTATGGTCTTGGCCACTGTGCTCTAGCTTCGTTTCAAGGTCTTGGCAATCTACTTATAGCCTAGGCCATCTTTATGAAGGGCAACAATTCATATATTTTTTTTAGATCCTCAGATAGTTCATTACCATGAGGTGCCATTTGGAACTTTAAGTGGCCAGTATGAGAGTGAGAGCAGTAGTGAGAGTGGGTGCAATACCCCCTGCTCCCCCTTCACACCTGAGACCTTGTGACACTAATATGTCTCATGACACCAGGGGCAGAAAATGGTTA
Source organism: Phrynocephalus versicolor (assembly GCA_023846285.1). Classification (NCBI taxonomy): domain Eukaryota; kingdom Metazoa; phylum Chordata; class Lepidosauria; order Squamata; family Agamidae; genus Phrynocephalus; species Phrynocephalus versicolor. The sequence goes on from JAHTLZ010003526.1 coordinate 37,647,150, forward strand.
GTTGGGCCCAATTTGGACATTGTCACTTAGGAGTGTACTCACTTTTTTGCTAGCGGTTTAGACATCAATGGCTGTGTGTTGTGTTATTTTGAGGGGGTAGCACATTTACACTGCTATACAAGCTGTATACTCACTGTTTTACATTGTAGTCAAGTGTCATTTCTTCATTGTCACATGAAAAGATATTTACTCACTTCTATGATATACTGTATCTATACATAGATCCATTTGGTCAACTCATCAGTTGCAGCCAAGGATGATGTTTAATAAAACTGCACTGTATAAACTGAGTTATTCTCCTTTTACCTTTTCTCTTTTGTTTTGGGGGTTTTGTTTGTTTATTTTTTATTTGAATAATTTACAGTATTCTTCATAGTATGGTTCACTATTTCTTTTCATTCCTTCCCCCACCCACCCCCAATTACCTGAGAATTGTTATAAATTTGGCCTTCTAATCGTTTTTAATATATATATAATACCTGGGTTTCAGATGGAAGACAAAAACAGGCAGTTACAAGAACGCCTTGAACTAGCTGAACAAAAGCTGCAACAGACAATGAGAAAAGCTGAGACCTTGCCTGAAGTGGAAGCTGAACTGGCTCAGAGAATTGCAGCACTAACAAAGGTAGTATATTCTGAAACATGGGTTATCTCAGTAAAATGTTTTCCTTTAACATTGATCTTAATCCCCTTTTCCTTCCTTCAGCGCAATTCGCAGAAATAAAAGCCTGTTTGGGAGTGGAGGACATGATGCTTCTACTTAATGGCACCGTAAATAAATATTAATTACACATACAAAATTGTTTGCTTTAGCTTAGTTTGATGGCAACGGGATTGCTTTGTGTTTCTTGTCTGGCTTGAGTACATTTCTCCCAGTATCCCAAAAGAGTTTTATTTTATAATACATTGTATTATAAAAATTAATGATTAATCAAGTTCAACTAAAATTCATGATCTTTATTTGCCATTGATTTTTTCCATGATTTTCTACATCACATTAATTCAGAGAAACACAGTGATTGCTTCCATATAAATAAAACCAAGGCTGTATCTATTTTCTTTTCTTGGCCCTTACCAAATGAATTGTTGTTTCATGGAAGTGTAACCTTGGACAGAAGAGGTTGCTTGTTAATTTGCACAAAGTTATATACAGCTACATGACTGAATCTTGCAGATCTTTCACAAGGTGAGATGCGGAAACTGCCAGTTTGGATGCTATACATGAAAGCCAATCCACCCCAAAGCAAAAAGAGGCAGAGGTCATTTATACATCCTCTGCTAGTTCCTCTTTAAGATGTCATAAACCACTTTATTTCATAAGGTATTCTAGACTCCATACCTAGATACACTTTTTTTTTTTTGTAAATCAGTGTATCTTGTATTCTGCAAAACTACACTGGAATCTGGCAAAGCTGCTTGGATGAGTAGAGAAACGTTTCGATCTCTCAAGAAAAGAAGTCCAGTTACAATGACTCATATTTAAGGTAAACTCACCTGGATGACTGAGAATCTTCACAAACATATTTAAAAGGTGTCTGGCTATGTAATTTTTAAGTGGGATGTAAAAGTTTGCCTAGCTAGTTTGTCCAAGGTCATATCAGCTGGTAGATTCTGGATGTTGTGCCCTGGAAAAGTTGCTTTTCTAAGTTCTAGCTCCATGCTCAAAGCTTTCTCCTCCTTCCCAGCTATAGAGTGAACTTTACCAGAAGGGGCCTAAATATACCAAGAAAATGCTAGAAATGGTCACCATAAATCAGAAACAACTTGTTAGAATGGAATTATTTATTATTAAAAATAAAACATCAATCCAGGAAGTCTCCGAAGCACCACCATCATCACATTCTGTATTGTACTATCTGGACTTTCCCTTCAATCAGAGATATTCTATTCAGCAGTATCCTTTTGCACCACATGACATATAGGTGCTAGATCAGTTTTTTTGTAAGAGTGCCCTCCAGATTTTTGGACTGCAGTGCCAGCCAGACTCCCAAGAGATACTTGGGGATCCTTTTTATTCCAGTAAGTGGCCAGCAAATTTATTGTCCAAGTAGAGATAAATTTTAAGCAGTCCTTTCATGTTGATCCGTCCCATTTGGCGTATTCAGGCAGCCACCTGAGGTGGCAAAAGTTGGGAGATAGAAAGTATTGAATAGCTGAAAGACAGAAATATCATATAGTCTTTACACACACACACCCTTTCCAACTACTCTGCTGTCATTCAATATAGGGGCAGGGGTGTGTTTGCTTCTGCCTAGTTACTGCTGAAGTAGGATTCAGCTTCCAGTCCTAATACATTTCTATGCATGAAATACGGAGAGGATGCTATCTTGTCATTTGCCTCAGGCAGCAGTGTATTTGTCTAGTGGAAGTGAAATTACGTAGCAACCTGGCACTGGTATTCAGCACGTCCGCAGCCTGCCAGAGTAGATGCTCCGTCTCACAGTATGCGGCAAGTGAGCATTCCATTTCAACCAATGAAAATTGTGTTGGTTTTGTTGTTAACATTGCAGTTTAACTCATCATCCACAACAGCATGTAATAAAAGAATTAAGTTTGAACACATCAATACCCAATGTGTAATGGACTAAGATTCAGGAGGAGAACATAAGAACATAAAAACAGCCTTGCCACAACCCATCCAGTCCAGCATTCTGTCTCACACAGTGGCTCACCATTTGCTTCAGGGTATTTCCAAGCAGATGTCTTCACCAGATAACGATTCCCCACAAATGGCATTGAGAGATATCTTGCCTATCTCTCCAACCCAGCGATTGTCTTTAGGCATCAATAAAGATAGCCATTGATACCCTTGTTCTCCATGAACTTGTCTAATCCTTTCTTAAAACTGTCAAGGCAGACAACTGTCACCACTTCTTCTGGCAGGGAATTCCACAGACCAGTGATCCTCTGGGTGAAAAAGTACTTTCTCTTATTTGTTTGAGATCTAGCACCCAAAAGTTTCATGGAGTGTCCCCTAGTTCTAGTGTTGTGTGATAGGGAAAAGAGCTTTTCCTTATCTACTTCATCCACACCGTGTATGATTTTATAAACTTCAATAAGGTCACCTCTTAGACGTCGTCACTCAGCAGTGAAGATTCCCAGCCATTGCACCCTCAGATGTTAAGGAATGTGTTCCAGTCCCCTAATTATTCTGGTTGCCCTCCTCTGCACTTTTTCCATTTCCATAATATCCTCCTGGAGGTATGGTGACCAGAACCGTACACAATACTCCAGATGGGGTCTCACCATAGATTTATAAAGAGAACTGGATCTGAATTCCCATACTATCATGGAAACCCAAAAGGGAACACGGTGGAACTGTTAAAACTGTTCCGTAAGTCTCTCACTTACCTTGAAAGTCCTGTTGGAGTCACTCTAGGTTGGTTCTCACTTGACAGCACATACTGTAACATAGCAAGCTTAATCATAGTTTAAGGTTCAGAAGCAAGACTAAATTCTGATTAATAAAAAAACAAAAATGAAAGGTTTCTATTTCCTTACAAGTGAAGGAGGAGGAAAAGAGAGCATGATTTACAGAAGTCTGTGCAAAGGTTACTTAAAGTAAATCTAAATCATAGCTTAGGAATTTGTTTGAATGAGGCAATTATAGCTTTGCGGAACCCTCGTGTTTTATCCGAATAGATGTACGGGGTGCTCATATTCTTTATTTCCATTTAATAAAAGCACATAATAAAACCCAACACTGCAAAACACCGAAGCAGAGTGCATAGGGTGATGCCACTGCTATTGTCAGAGGTTGTTCAGGGAACCTCGATTCACGTCTAAAGCAAGCGGTACATGTAGGGAAGCACAACTAGTCATGTCAAGAAGTTTTTGCCATATCAAATAAAGTAAACATCTGCTTCTTAGCTGGCACAGTGTTTTGCCTATCTTGTCTAAGTTGAAAGCAAGATCCACCATTGGAACAGTTTTGTTGTACTCCTTTTGTTTTGTATACCACAGACTATAAATCTTGTTGCATTTGAGGTCTGATTTCAATTAAAACAATAGTAATTTATTAATAATGGGAATAGGACTGTTCCCAATGAAAGATAATTTTACTAGGTCTCTATCAGGTCTGTCAGTAAACTGTAATGGGGTGCTAAAATATTCTGTTTTGTATTATAATAAAAATTGTAATTGAAATGTGTGCTAAGGTCTTAACAGCATTATTATTGTATGGACATACAATATGGACTGTCTGGTCTTGTTTAAATCTCTTTTTAGTTGTAGGGGGCAGATGAATAGCATTTGTAGTTTTGTATATCTCACATGCTATAAGTGCTTTCCTCCTGGTCTTGAAAGGAAGCAAGGGATCTTGTCTTTAAATTTCCCATTTTTTGGAGTAAGATGGAGAGACAATTTACCTAACCTATTTTTTGAATCCTACAATTCAGTTCTGAGAAGTTTCCATTTTGTTTAAATAATTGAAGTGTATAGATGAGGGGGGCTGGGCAATAACCTTACTCAAGGTAAGGCAAGAATATATATTTTATATCTGGAAAAAAAGCATTTCTTTTTGCTCTCTGACAAGTGTTGAATTGTTGGTCAGGTATTTTTCTTTTTTATTCCACAAGAGTTGTTTACTTAACCATTTTTAATATTGTCTTTTCTTAATTCTGACTCTGGTCCTTTGACTTGTTAGATGTTCATTAGATGTTCTGGTTTCCTACCTGAAACTGGAAGAACAGATGGAATTGTCAGTCCACTCTAGTCTCACCTCCTGCAACAGGATTCTTCCAGTTGTATTGGATTGCAGCATTCAACCATCTGGGGGCAGCATATTCTTTGGAGGGCACAAGGTTAAGGAAGGCTACATTTGGCTTAAAATGTTCCCCAACAGTTTTATTTTGTTTTTACTGGGTAAAAGGTGTTGATAAAAAGCTGAATCTCAGTAATTTATTTTGTTTGACAAGCACAAATTTACATCTGCAGTTTGTGACAATTGTTAAGTCTGTGATGATGCATTTGTTGATTGATCATTTGCGTGGACTGTGGTACACCACACTGCATCAAGAAAAGTACTGTAGTGGTGTAGCCAGTTGTGATTTGAGAAACCAGAGTACATGGACACATCCCTTGCATTCACAATAGCTCTAATCCTTTCCATTGAAAGTTTCAATTGTTCTGTTAATGTGCCTTAATTTTTGATTTTGAACCTTAAAGAGTTGCATACAGTAACATTGCTCTGTTAGTGACTAACTCATTATAGATATATACTGTATTTTAGCAACATTATTTCCATTATTTTCATTAATATGAAATTAAAGGATAACCTAAGAGAAAAAACATATTTGGGTGTTAGTTCCCCAAAATTCCACTCAGATATTGAATTTACCAAAATTTAGAATAGAGATTATAGATTCCTCTACAGAGGACAGATAATTTCTCATCAGCCAGCCATCACTAACATGGAATTTCCATACTCAGGTTGTTAGCTTTTTTTTTTAGCATTCCATTGTTTTAGTTCATCTGCATCAACTGCCTCATGTCACCCTATTGTAAGTGTTGTTTATTCAACATAAAGTTCTGTCAGTTAAAGTATTAAATTTATCATACTTTTCTTTTGAGCATTCTGTGCTGTGTTCTGTTTGGTGTTGGTGTCTTTAGTTCTGATTTTTCAATTTTGTCCCTCTCCTTTTCCTTGAATTGTTAGTCTGATCCAACCTCTTCTACCTCATCTGATGATTATCAATATGTTATGGAAGCTAAACTACAAGAAATGATCTCCATACATAGGAAGGTAGTCCTACTGGACTTTACTTTCTGTTGCTAAATAGAATCCACCTGATTTTGGTTTTTTATTATTTTAAGGATCCTTTGTTTTTATTTATTTATGTTTTTATTTTATTGATAATCAAGCATTGTGCAGTTCAGTGCTTAAAGAGCTTACAATTTTATGATGGCAGGTTTGTGTTCAAACCATGCACAGTCTGCATGTTACATTTGGCTGATTTCATTGCTCATAAATAACTCCAATGTTTTGCTGGATGCTTGGATGTAACAGGCCTTTGTAGCTGACACATTTCAAGCAATGCTGTTCAGCTGCCTGTTTGAACAAAATTTATTTTTGGAAACTAAGTTTGCAGTTAGCAGTAGCTTGCTTTACGTTTTATTTTTTTAAACAAAAAAAACCCAGAATTTGGACTCACAAAGACCTCTAAGCTTTAATCGGGTGCATTTTTTTTATAGGCAGAAGAGAGACATGGAAACATTGAAGAACGCATGAGACACTTGGAGGCTCAACTAGAAGAGAAGAATCAGGAACTTCAGAGAGTATGTGCATACCAGTAGTTTCACTTATTTGTTTGACTATCTAGCATCAAATTATTTACTCCATTTCATGCTGGAAAAAGGAGAAAGAAATAAGCTGATGCATGCAATCAATTGAGATCATTTGATGTGCCTCTTGTATTAAACCACAGCATAAGATGTGGGCATGGAGCCAAGTGCCCTTGTTCAGTTTATCACAGATCACAACAGAGTAGGATCCCTATGCTGTGTATAATATTTTTCAATCATGGATAAATGAATCTGTGGATACAGGGGTTCCTACTGAAGTAGCTCTTGTTGAAGCAGCATCAGAGGCCTTGAGAACAGTCTGAGCTAGCTCACAAGATCATAAGTATGCTAACTTACAGGTACAGGGTCGAACTAGACATTTAGGAGACTGTATAGCCTGCATAACTACATTGTAAACCATCCAGTGAGTGTTTTGAGTGCTATGGGGGTATAAAAGCAGCACCCTTTGTTTTCAGTGTGTGTGTGTGTGATATAAGCTGGAATAATGCACACCAGAATAATTCAGATAAGCAACTGAAAATTGCCTCTGTTTAGGAAACTAACTTTTGAATTTCTCTGATTTCATTCATGACAAGAAATACACACTTAATGAGTAGCAACTTGACCCTGAGAGTTCCACCATTAGTCTTAGTCTGTAAGTAAGCTGATGCTGACCATAGTAGAGGATTTTAAAATGGCAAAAGGAAATGGAAGCCTGAACATGTACACACCATGGTGCAACATTTTGTTGGAACTCCTTTTCTAAACTTCTAATTTACTGCAGCAAATTTTTTTTGTAGCTGAGAAGTTTGGCTTTAAGATAATGGTAAGCTGGTTGCATACTAAACTGTGATGGGAAGAGCCAGGAATGACAGGCATGATCCATGGGCAAAAGTGGGTATTCATGCACACAGTACAATCAATCTCCCTTTCCCCTCCACTTGTGAATGCAAAGAAATAGGGAAAGGAGATAGGCAGGGCTCCTTTGACTCGGGTTTGCCTAATCCTGCTGTGGGATATTTTGCCATTTGATGGATCAGCCTCCATAAATAAGAGGGGGGGGAGAGACTACATACATTTGACTATAGTGCTACAGTATTTGACCATAAAGGCCAGAATCTTTTGGAGAGCTTCCATATATAGAAGGGCAATGTGGTAAGAAAGTCCCTGGGCAGATTTGTTCTTTGCATGATTGGCTACAGTTCCTATTCTAGAGCTGTTGCATGTCTAATCGTGTAAAGTAGAGTTTGCTGAAGAGCAGAAACTGCTTGTAAAGTTTCCCTTCCTCTTGCTTTGTCCTGAAGAGTCTTGCCTATGGCAGCAAATGTGAAAAATGCATTAGGGTGTCAAATGTTGTGTTTGTGCACTTCCGTGCTTCATCAATAGTGCCAGTAATGTTTGATCTTTCAGTGGTATTTGTTTTGCCATATCACAGCATCAGATTCATTAGTATGATTTCAGTTGCCATAAACCAGCACACATCTTTGACTAACTGTTTTATTAACTTGGTGACTGCCCTTTTTGTTTCCTTGTGCTTTTTTAACCAAAGGCTAGGCAAAGAGAAAAAATGAATGAAGAGCACAACAAGAGGTTATCAGACACTGTGGACAGGCTTTTGACAGAATCCAATGAGCGTTTGCAGCTACACTTGAAAGAAAGAATGGCAGCACTGGAAGAAAAGGTAAAATAAAAATTAGCAAAATAAATTTACATGCAAAGGGCAACATATCACAGCAATTGAATTAATTTGGATTCATGGCTTCTTATTCCATTCTTATCTATTATTTGGTTATTCCATTCTTGGTTCTTTTTTTGGGGGGGAGGCAATGAGTGGGTAGCTGCAATCTTAGATTGCTCATGAAACAATTCCAAGTGGACCAGTGGTACCAAGGATGGCAGGGCCACTAACTCTGCAGGAAGAGGAGGGAAAAAACTGGTATGATAACCAAGATTGATTACAGGTGTTTCTTAGCTCCCCAGCCCTTGGCCAGAAGCCCACCCATGCACGTTTTAATGCCAAAACAGTAGGGCCCATAGGATATAAATTTGGGTCATCCTAATTAACTTCTAAAATTCCAGTCATATATTCAACAAGATTAACATATGTTTTGACTCAAATATTAATTGTAATCACTTTTAACATATAGTGGTACCTTGTATAAAGGAATTAATTTGTTCCAAATGAAATTATGTTAAACAAGTTTTCCTTTGTACAAATTTTCCGTAGGAATGCATTGAAAACAGAGCAATCCCTAATCACGACCATTTTTATGTTGTACATAGAGATGGGCACGACTCAGAAAAATTTTTCGTTTTTGTTTTCGTTTTCGTCTAGGGGTCCGTTTCGGCTCGTTTCTGTTTTCGTGAGCTAACTTTCAAAATTTTTCATTTTCGTTTCGTTATGTAACGGAAACAAAAAACGAAAACGAAAACGAAAAAATTTTCGTTTCTTCCCATTTAGCTCCATTAAGTGCTTTTCCAGTAACGAAAAACGAAAATTGGCTCAAAATTAGTCATTTCGTTTCCGTTTCCGTTCCATTTTTGAACCGTTTTTCATTTTTGTTTTGTTACATAACGAAAACGAAAAAACAAAAACGGAAACGGAAATTTCACTAAGTCGTCCCCATCTCTAGTTGTACAGATTCACCCCATAGGCCATTCTGTTAAGCAAATTTCCCCTATTGCCAGAATTTTTTTATGTTGTACAGATTTTATGTTATATAAAGCCTTTGTTATATGAGGGTCCACTGTATTCACAGAGGTGAATTAATAATAAACTGTTAGCAACTGACCTATTTGATTGAAACAGTAAGCATTTGTTACTGCTAATACATAAGGAAGTGTGAAATACATGGATTTTCTGCATTTGCTTTGTGTTTCTGTCTGGATTTCCCTGTAATTATTTTTATCAGTACCAGTATTTTATTTTGATATTTCTTCTCTCTCTTAGAATGTTTTGATACAAGAATCCGAAAGCTTCAGAAAGAACTTGGAAGAATCATTACATGATAAGGTACTATTTTAAAAATACATCTTTAAAATATTAAAAACTATAGTGTTAAAACATTTTAATTCAGTTAATTAAAATGAACATTCTTATGCATTCACATGCTAAGACCAAAACAACAACAACCTAGAATCATATCACTGGAATATGGTACTCTTAAGCCACAGCATGATGTTGACCTCACAAAAGAGTACAGGATGAACAGGCCAGAACTTGACTAATGCAGTTGATCTTCAGTGAGAATAAACAATTACTGGGATGCAAATAGATATACCCAGCATGATGAGTTGATAAAGCCACAGGTAGAACTCAAATTTAAATTCCTCCTTGGCCATGAAGGCTGTGTGACAGGAGATGACATTGGGAAACCCTTTGTCTCACTTACCTTGAAAGCCCTATTAGAGACACTATTCATACAGTAAATTAGTTCCAACTAATGGTACACAACACACACAAGGCATGGATAAAGTTCTGTATTGTATTAGCTAGAATACTTACTTTTGATGGCTATCATCTATGGGTTTACAGCCAATATTCAGCAATAGTCCAACCCTTGCTTTCCTCCTTATGGCCATTCTGTTAAAAAAAACTGAGGTCAATATCAACCTGTTCAACAACTGAGACCATCAAATCTAATCAGATTGGAATCAATTGCAGGCTGCAATCCCATGCACATGTCTTTGAAAAGCAAGTCCCACTGAACATCACTGAACTCATGTTCAGGTGTAACATGCAAAGGGCTAAGAAGGACTGTTCATCCTCCTGAGAGGATTTATGAACCTGAATGCAAGCATGATTTGTTCTTACAAATAAGTTGTCCAAATACTATAGTTGAGTTAATTATTCCTGCTACGTATAGCCCAAAACATTCTTAATATAGTACATTGTTGTAGAGTAGGCACTGAATCAACGAGGATCTGATGAGTCAATTCCTCTGTAACCTCAAATGGGCATACTCTAACAAGAATTTACTATGCTAAAATAAGTCATAATTAGAATAGACCCATTTGAAACAATGGAACCTGGACCAAGATTTTCCTCTGAAGTACTACATCATTATTTAGATACTGCTTTTGCATTTTGGCAACACTAGATGTGCTGTCTAGGTGTAGATTTTGGTTACCCTTTAGAATTGTTTTCTGGGTTATCTGTTACTGTTCATTCTGAGAATGTGAGCTTTCAGAATGGACTTTCATATTTAGATCTACAAAATCCCAATGTTTGTGCTAAAGTAGCATAGAATTGTCTTTCGTAGCACCCATTTAACTTTGGTTTGATGAACCAGTCAAACACATTATAAATATATCTAGCAAATGTCATTTGTTCTGTTCTTTAACAGTCTTGTTGCCTTAAAGCTACAGAAAGCACAAGTACAACTAGCTACTTTAATCTTTAAAAGAAACTATTTACTTTTGTTGGGCATTGAATGAAATTGACATAAGGGAGTGGAATGTGAAAGTAATGTGGCTAAAGCCCAGAACTTGAGGCAAAATAACTATTAATATTTGATATCACAGCACAATAAGAAGGGGGTAAAATTTAGACATATAAACATTTTAATTTGGCTGATATTTGGTTACTAAAAAGAGAAAATAGTTAGCAGAAGTGAATGTGGTTAGACATCTGGCCATGACTCATGAGTTTCTTGTTATGTGGTTTGTTTACTTCAATAACTTGCAAGTCAAATACTCTTCCAAGGAATGGTAACTGAAGCACTGAGCTTCCTTCCAATTATACTTATCCCCCCAATTTGTCTATTTTTGTTGTCAGAAGGAGGCAAAATTGTATTGTGTACGCCTACAGAATCTGGCAAAAAAAAGAAAACAGTGTCTATTTAGAATGTATAGACTTGTATCTAAGATGCCTTACATGAACAGAATGGCACTTCCACTTATTAATTAATTAATTTATTTATTTAAAATATTTTATCCTGCTTTTCTCCTACTTTCACAAGGAAGACCTACCCAATTTTTCCCAATTTCTTGTTCCTTATGAAGCTCCCTATTCTGTACCCTCCGCTGCTCCTGGGATGATTTTAATACAGTGGACCCTCGTTTAACGTACAGCTCGTATAGCGGAAAATTTGTACAACGGAAAAATTTCCTTCCCCCCTCCCCCTCCCCCCTCCCTGTCCAACATGGGTGCAGGCAGTCTCTGGGGCTCTTTTTCGAAGATACTACCTGGCAATGGAGGAGGAGGAGAAGGGCTAGGTCAGCCCGTGACAGCGGTGGCTTTGGTGGGGGAGGAGGAGGAGGAGGGCTCTGCTCGTCTTGGCTAGGAACCCACAGCAAAGCTTCCTCAGGAATGTCTGCTCTTCTCTTTTCCTTCCCCCTTACCGTCTCTCTTTCTCTTCCCCCTCCCCACAACTGCACCTCATCCCCTCCCACACCACCCGTGCGCCCGGAGGAGGTGGTGGAATGCGCCCCGGGCGGGCACCGCAGTTAGCCCATTTGCAGAGCCCGTGCCTCTCTCTGACAGAGGCATTTTTGCTGCTGCTGCTCAGACGGAAAGCGAAACCGCCTGCAGAACTGAGCAACGGCAGCAAAAATGCCTCTGCCGTTTGTCTCTCTCCCCGCCCCTCATTCATGAGTTGGAGCCTCCGCTCCCAGGCTTCAAGTCGTGCGTTCCTCTTCCTTGCTGGCCTTGCTCTTCCTTGCTGTGTGTGTGTGTGTGTGTGTGTGTGTGTGTGTGTGTGTGTGTGTGTGTGTGTGTGTGTGTGTGTGTGTGTGCGTGTGCGTGTGCGCGTGTGTGTAGGGAAGGAAGGGCCAGGCGCTCTGTGTGTGTGTGTGTAGGGAAGGAGGGGCCAGGCTCTCTCTCTCTCTCTCGCTCTCTCGCTCTCTCTCTCTCTGTGTGTGTGTGTGTGTGTGTGTGTGTGTGTGTGTGTGTAGGGAAGGAGGGGCCAGGCTCTCTCTCCCTCTCTCTCTCTCTCTGTGTGTGTGTGTGTGTGTGTAGGGAAGGAGGAGACGATAGAGGATGGTTCCTAGGCTCGACCTGGTTCCTGGCTGCTGTGCAACACCTCCTTGTGCTGCTTGTGCAGTGGTATGAGCCACAACATTTGGATGCTTTTCTTACATCCTCCTCCTCCTCCTCCTCTCTCTAGACCTAAGGAATTAACCCTTGTGCTGCTGCATTCCGCCCGAAATCAGTGTGGGTGGGTGGGTGGCTGTTTGCATTTTTGCAATTCTGTTCCCCAAAATTATACATGTACTGTAGTTTGTGTCATTTTTCTCTGCATTGGAACGGATTACTCCATTTTCAATGCATTCCTATGGGAAATTGCAATTTGTATAAAGGAAAATTTGTATAACATAATTTCATTTGGAACGAATTAATTCCTTTATACAAGGTACCACTGTATTCAAAAATAATTGGGGGGGGGACACAAATGATTCAGGAAGACCTTGTTCCATGAGTGTATGTCTTCTTTTCTGTCTGTGCATTGAAACTGCTAGGGGAAAATAACTACATGTAATGTTACAAAGCTGAGCTAAGAACATTTATAAATGAAGAAAATAGCTTTTCCTTTAACCTTACTTGCTGAGTCTGCTCCATTTAACCAAACTGATATCTACTAAAGTAAAAATCCTCTACACATGGTGGAAGATGTATATAAAATCAGTGAGAACAGAGTAGTCTTAATTTGATATATCAGAAATTATCAGGATCACTTATGGGAATAATTTAGTCACCTCTCACAAACCCCCAACACTTTGTCCATGAGTCTTTCAACAACTATTTATTTCCAGTATCATACAAATATGTGTAGGCAGGTTTTGTTAATGGTAAATAGTTTGTTGTGGAGATCTACCCTGATTTATATAATGATTATAAGTAATTAATCCCATGGTTTTACTAAGTATTTATTGTTCAGCCTCTCAGAAATTACAGTACAACCTTTTCTTTTGTTATAAAGAGCATGAGTATTATTTTTTCACTTTTAATACTTATTTATAATCAAACTATGCACACTAATAATCTCTTCTTCTTCTTCTTCTTCTTCTTCTTCTTCTTCTTCTTCTTCTTCTTCTCTTTGTCTTTTTTTTCCAAATTTTCAGGAAAGGTTGGCAGACGAAATAGACAAGCTGAGAATTGAACTAGACCAAATGAAACTAAGAGCAGGATCTTTAATTGATACCACATTGTCCAGGTAGCATATTTTAACCCTAGTATGTAGACTCAGTGCTCACAGTTTGATTTACACAATGGGTTGCAAATAACTTTTGAAAATTGCATGACTTAAGTTATAGTTTGTGCATGTCATCCAATTACTGAAAATAGGAACCTTCTACTTTCCCCATGATCAAGCCAGAAAAAGTCATTAGATATGGCCCTTAATGAGAATTGGAAGCATGTTAATGTGGGAGAGGGGTAGTGGAGGCAGTCTTTCCAGGTCTGTCCAATCACCAAACAAAGGTAATTTACATGCACTGACAGAGAAGCTTCCACTCTGACAATCAGATGCTTTCATTAGTTACAAATAATCCTCTTCTAATTATGGCTGTCTTTAAAATCTGTTTCTACCATGTGTTGCAGAATATCCCTTGGTTATTAGGTCCAAGGGTGATAAACATATAAAATTTGCAAATCAGTGTTTCTTCTTCTGCCCATTATTCAGTATCTGCTCATCTACCTCTTTAGTTGACATATAACTAAGTCAGGAATGAATGCTACAGCAATTAGCTACTGACTGTGTTTGTGGTTATAGGCTGCAGTTAGGTTCTTCACATTGAAAATCTCTATTGCTTTTGTATAGTCCACTCATTAATACACTCTGCTTTGAGTCTATATTAATTTGCACATTTAACATAAACCTTTAAGAGTGTTTCCATTTAAAGACATTTATTAAAAGGTATTATCTCCCCAAACAGAAATTTTATTCCTTAATTTGACAACATCTTTTTGAGCTGAGGATTGTATCTAAACCTTTGGGAAGTTCCAAAGTCAACAGATAATTGGATCTCATTCAATACATTAGCCCAGCTTGTATTAATCAGATTAGTTCATCTTAAACATTTACAAAGGTCTAATTCTTCGTGTTATGAGGAAAAGGCTAGAATGAGACTGAGAAGAATAGAGGAGTAGTGAGTGGCTGGGCCTAGGGCAAAGAATGTTAGGTGAAAATGCCTGAGAATAGTAAATCACAAACAGCTGTATAATGTTCATGTTTCATGTAATGTTGCTCTCTGATTAAGAGAATTCCTGGTTTTGCTGTGAGTATTTGCATTTGATGTTGAGTAATGTGTGCCCTTGGTGGTTTTCTGGTGCTTTTAAGATGGTTAAATTAGCCAGACAGCTATTTCCAGCCTTTTTACTTTGAACTTAAGTCTTACTGGGGCGGGGGGGGGGGCATTTCTCAAAGTCCCGTACGTAGCTACAGTTTTTCAAATGTTGTATTTAGATCCTACTTTTTCAGAGCATTAGCATTTTTCAGAACCTTTAAATAAAGCTAGAGAAAAATCCATACTTGATTACTTTAAAAATATGGAAAATGCCTTTGAAAGCTTTTTTCACAAGCTCAGTCTTGTGCTACCCTGAAACTTTGTCGTGAGGGGCAACAGGTAAGCTACAAAATTAAGTTGATACATATTGGCTTCTTATCTTTATTCTGTTACTTATTCTTGGCAGGAGTACTGGAGTGGCTTGCCAGTTCCTACTCCAGGTGCCTACAGCACCTGGTATTCCCTGGTGGTCACCCATCCAAGTACTTTGTGATAGCACCATTTTATTTTATTTAGTTGGAATATTTTTACCGTGCCTTTCTCCTTGGAAAAGGATTCAAGGTGGATTACAGTAATGAGCGACAATATACAGTCCAGTACAATTAAGACATATTCAAGTTTGAGAACAGGGAATTTAGGGGTATCTTACAGCATTAGAAGACAACATTATAGCTAAAAGAGAACATGAGCAGTTGAAGAGAGTAAAAATTCCATGTAATCATGCATGGTAGACCATCCAAAAGTTATGAAGGATGGAAACTAACATTGAAAACATAGTCAATGCAATCACACTAGGGGAGATACAAACACAAATTTATAAGTGGCTATAAACACAAAGTCTATGTAATCATGTATGGTAGATTCATATAAAAGACACATACAGGGAAAACTTCCAACATTACTCTTTAAGTCAATGTAGTTTAAAGCTCCACACCTGAGCCCATTTTCCAGTTCTGAGGCTATCAAGGGAACCCTTTTGACATGGAGAAATGTTTGAGAGCCTTGGGAAGTCTTTGATATAGGAAAATAATTATAAAAGGTGAAAGGGTAATCCAAGAGAAAGTGTCCTTGTTTGCAAGGTTAAAAGTCAACCAAAATCCACTCTACAAGTGGGTGTGTTGTACCAAACTGGCTACTTAAATCTGTACTAAGCAATAGAAATTCATGGAATATCTTTTCTCACATTTACAGGTAAGATCTAAGAATATATTAAGTTCAAATTATAGCATGCCACTGCTCCACTACTTTTCAGTTATTCACACATAAGCAGGTGAGATCCCAATTGTGATTAGAGCCATTTTTTCATGAGGAGGAGTAACATAAATCTTATTCATGTCAACAAAATAAACATACTCCATGCGCCTGTCTTTGTACTTGGAAAACATGTGCTAGCACACAGTATATGTTCCATTCTTTCCACTGAACTAGAGAAAGTACTGTACTTGGGCTAACAATTTAGAAATAATGCTTTAAAAGTAATACCAACACATTTCTGTGTGTTATAAGCATTATTTGGGTTAGATTGTGTACTTACAGTCCCCCCTTCCTAGATGGATGTCACCAATACACCTCTAATGAAAACTAACACCGTTCTAACAATTTTTAACCTTGGCACTTCAAGTGTACATAGGAAACTTCCCTGCTGCTTCAAAGATTCCTGAAAATGCTTGATTGGCTAAATTAATCATGTCATTGCTAATATCACCTATATCATCCTCCTAAGCTGTTCCTGGCACAGTACCACCTTGTAACATGAAAGCCTACTTTTTGTCTATTTTGCCACTGATTATGGCATAGCCGACCCGTATCTGTTGCCATGACAGGTAAAAACAGCTTTGTTTTTCTTTCCCTCTGTTTGAGGCAATTGTCTCATTTAGCTAAATGAGAAGGCCCACTCCTGGATGTGCCCATCAAAATTTACAAACACTCAGGTAGATATTTGCTTGTGATGCAGAATAAAGGGGAATAAGTGAAAGAATGAGAGACATTTTTGAGGATTGTACTCTTTATCTTTCAAATTCCATTGTTACATCACTCTACTTCACTGTACTATGTCGGCCTTCAGGAGAATGTGTCTCACTTGCAGTTTAGCAGACCACTTTGTATTTATTGTATTTATTACCTTCACAATGTTTTGGACTGTCAATCACACTGCTTTCTTTGTTTATAGAATCCAATGCAGAAGTTCTATGGATATTGTCAACACTTCATTAATAATTTATTTATGCTTATATTTTGTTTTGCTTCTGTGAATTGGGGGGAAGAGGGGGGAACCTTCTTATTCATATGCCCCAACTATTTTCCAGACCCCATCTTGATTCATCAGCGGAACTGAGATACTCTGTGGGCTCCCTAGTTGATGCTCAGCCAGATTATAGGTCTACAAAAGTAATTAGAAGACCTAGAAGAGGCCGCATGGGAATCCGAAGGGATGAGCCAAAGGTTTGTCTCTTTATTTTGTTGTCCTTTTTCTCATTGAATCTTTAGACATACCTGATAATAAAGTCTACTGAACTCAGTAGTGCTTGCTTTTGAGTACACATGCATACAATTGTGTTGTAAAAATAGTATCATTAAAGTGAAACCTTGTTTCAATAAAACAAAGTACTATGTTTCAGCCATAGTAGTCTGAGGGAGTGTGACTCATAGTGTCACGGCATCCACTCCACCTAATCAATTCTGATTGATGAGAAACCAGTGTCAATCTTGCCTCATGCCCTTTCCACTTTTTCAGCAACATGCCACAGATGAGCAACAGTGATGGCTTTGTCATTCTACATGGGATCCTGGGAGTTTTGCAAACACAAAACAGTCCTTAGAAGTATTGTCCTTAAATTTAGTTCCTCTTGAGCAGAACATTATTCTGTTCCAGTGAACAGAATCTATTGTTGAAAGTGCATTTATGTTCACAAATTGTCATCTTTTGTTATCCGTGATGCTAGTATATCTAAACAAATTTAGACTATATTCTCTTGTAACAGCTTTCGCCCCAACTGTTGCCCTTCCAGTGTTGAAAAACAAGCCCCATCATCTTCAACCATGCTGGTTCAGGATAATAAGTATGGTCAAACACATCTGGATGGGTCCAAGATTTAAGGACAGGATTTAAAAGACAGTATAATTGTTTGCCTGGTATTTTTCTAATGGGATAAAATACAGGCCTGTGTGATGTCATAATACAGCCATACAAAATTAGCAAAAATGAGTGTCTCTCTTGCACAAGTTGCCTGAGAAAACAGAGAGGTGTTAATCACTGCAATAGCTAGATGTTCAGTTTTTAATTTCTGTGAAAATTAACATTTTGTGTTAAGCTAATTATTATGCATTTCTGCAATTTCTAATTAGGTGAAATCCCTTGGAGATCATGAGTGGAACAGAAGTCAGCCAATCGGAGTACTGAGCAGCCATCACTTTGAGAGTGACACTGAAATGTCTGATATTGATGATGATGATAGAGATACCATTTTTAGTTCCATGGACCTTCTGTCACCAAGTGGGCATTCTGATGCCCAAACTCTTGCCATGATGCTTCAAGAGCAACTAGATGCAATCAATAAAGAAATCAGGTGCTTTTTGCTTCCCCTAAAAGCAATGTTATTCTTCTGACAATCCTGTAAAGTAGGCCAGTAGGTCATTCTTATCCCCACATTAGCACATTAGCAGATGTGGAATACTGATGCTGAGAGAAACTGGCTTGTTAAAGCCTGCGTGGTGAGGTCATGGCAAAACTTCTTCATCTTCACAATCTGGTTTTTATCTAAAGCTATTCTAAACAGAGAAGCTGTGCCCACTGAGAACCAATGACCTAAATTGTTAAGCTAGAATGTTCTTCTATGCCCAGGGCCATGCTTTCCATCTATTTTTCTGTCAAAAATTGTAGAAAAATCAAAACAAAATAAAAGACATAAAAACATGACACCTTAAAGACTAACATTCATATTTTAATGTAGCATTTCATGGACACGTCTACTCTCCAGCCCAACCTTGACAAGAACACATCCCTCTCCAAAGCTCATGGTGGGAGTGGTGGGAGACCCATGCTTGCCGACAGACAACCTCTTAACCTCAAACAAATAGTAATTCACACAAGATTAGAAAATAACAACATGGACAATGGGACTAAACCTTGCCACAAACCCCAATGCCATCTCTGCTCACACATCTACTCTGGCAACACAATCACAGGACCCAACAATATCACATACAGTATCAAGGGCAACTTCACCTGCTCCTCAACTAATGTGATCTATGCCATCTTTTGCCAACATTGACCATCTGTCCTCTACATTGAACAAACAGGACAGTCTCTAAGAAAATGCATCAGTGGACAAAAGTTTGACATAAGAAACCACGATGCACAGAAACCTGTCTCAAATCATTTCAGTTTACCTGGACATTCCTTGAAGGACTTGAAGGTCACAGTTTTGGAACAGAATCATTGTGGATCAAGAATACAAAGGGAAGCTGCTGAGCTAAAATTCATATGCCTGATGGACACGCACAATAATGGATTAAACATAAGTCAGGTTTTTTGAATAATTATCAAATGCAATATCAGTATATTGCCACTTTTTTCTTGGACTCTAAGGTAAAAGCTCCCATTCTCTCCCCCATCTCTTCCACCACCCCTCCCCCTGCTCTGTCTGCTCTGGTTTCTGTCTCTTGAGGAATTTACCTGAGAGCCATAAAACCACACTTAACATGAGCCATAAAACAATACTTAACATAGACCCTGGCCAAATCCTCCTTCCCACCATTTTTACAACTAATCAACTCTCCCTCCTTGTCCCCCTCCCCTATCCACTCTCCACCAACTCTATATACTACAGCCAATGAATATCTGGTATGAAATAAATGTTCCATCACATATTATATTGCACACCTCATTCTGCTGCTGAAGATGTGGACTTGTCCACGAGAGTTTGCATTAAAATATAAAAGTTAGTCTTTAAAGTGCCACATGTCTTATGTCTTTTGTTTTGGTTTTTCTTTGATTTTTGCCTGAAATACTTGAAAAGACTAACACAGCTACCCTCCCTGAAAGATTTGTTTTTCCTTGAAGGATAACCTGCAGCAGATAATATTTTTATTGCACATTATGTAATCCAAATATTGTAATGTTCTTCTTTTATTCATACACTGTAATATGGCCACATTAATGACTCTGACTGTCCAAGGTATCTTCAGAATTCATCTGGCAAAACTAGAATTTAGGAATTCCCTGATTTCTAGTTTAGACCTTATCCATATATGTTTTTGTGTATAATGCCCTTGGATCATTTCTCTCCATGCCTAATATTCATGCCTGTAGAGCTGTACAGTACTCAGAGTAATGTTGGGGAACATCTAACCCTCAGGCTATTACTTCCCCACACATCTCACACGCTGGTTTAAGGCTCTGGGGAATTTTGCTATCCAGGAATATCTGGAGGGCCATATAATTAGGAAACAATTAGATAACAAGAAGTTTAATAATTACTACAAATACATCCTTAGAAAGAGGTTGTTGGTATTCTTTGGGTTCTTCTAAATCTTTTGCAAATTTGGAACACACATGTAAAAATAGTTCTTAGGAAACAAAAGGTTTGGGAATTCACTTTCCGAAAACAGAAGAAGAAACCCCCAGAGTTTAAGCAGAGTAAACTCTGTGTGATTCTGGACACACAGTATATACATATTGAGGTTAACAAGTCATTAGACTTGCAATAACATGGGGAAAGTTATTCCAGCTGAATAATGCCATACAGTTGTTTCTAACAAATAAAAAAATATGCAGTCAGGTTGCCTCAAACTTATGTCAGTACTCCATCCCAGAGTTTTCTGGATGTAAATACTCAAAAGTAGTTCCTCTTTCTGGTGGCACTCGGAGGCTGTGTTGCTTGCTCAAGGACAGAAGAGGACATGGGTACAAAACATCATAAACTGCATGTGTTGCATGTGATGTTGGCTAGTCTCCATTCCGGGAAGTACAGTGGGGGATTCAAATGCCTGACCCTTGCCTCTGCTGCCAGGTGTTTCTCACCACTGAGCTCTACTAGATCTGTGCCATGCAGTTGGATAATCATAGAGGTCATATGGTCAAGATTAGAGAAGGGAAAGTATGTTTTTCCCATGCCATATTCCTAACCTCAGAATCATTTCCAACTCCATCCTCTTTCACCATAAGGAAAAACATGCACAAGGTGTATGTTTTCCATCACAGCCCAAAACAGCCTGAGGGGAATTTTAAATCAGGAAATGGCATGAGGTAAAGAATTAGATTCTCTCTGCCCCAGCTCAGTGTCCCTGATCTGATTTTTGTCTTTCAGGTTCTTTTAGAAGTTATTTCAAAAGATGAAACATTCATAGCTCTCCAATATCTTATTTAGGGTTTCAATGTCACTTGTGTAAAACACTTCATTAATCTGTTGGGGAAGGGGAGGATAGTGTAGGGTTATCAATGCACTCTTAAAACCCACATTACTATTCTTATGACACCTACTGTTTATTTCTGTGGCCTCCCAATGTCTTTATATACTGTAGGTTAATCCAGGAGGAAAAAGAATCAACTGAATTGCGTGCTGAAGAAATAGAGAACAGAGTTGCCAGTGTAAGTCTTGAAGGCTTAAATCTGGCTAGGGTACACCCTGGTACATCTATCACAGGCTCAATTACTGCATCTTCACTTGCAAGCTCTTCTCCTCCAAGTGGACACTCAACTCCTAAACTCACTCCACGCAGCCCAGCCAGGGAGATGGATAGGATGGGTGTCATGACATTGGTAAGAAAATATATAGTTTTGTGCTGCTAGCTTAGCTTAACTGCTAAAGATTTATTTTTTTTAAAAGATGATTTGTTCATAATGTGATGTTTTTCCCAGTTCATTTATTTATTCACCTATTACTCCATTTGTGTCAGTAATAAAATCTTGTTGACTGTGAACACAGACCATAAGACAACTCTGATCTCAGCTTATTGCCAGTGTTACAAAGGAATGATTAAATATTAGTATAGTATTTGAGTCGGTGCTTGAGCGGCTGAGATAAGGAAACTTCCTGAAGTGTTTTGTTCTCAGGAGAGACACTTCGTGGTTGAGTGTGCCTTTTGTTTGCCATGATGCAAGACAACAAAATATTTGTTGTTAAGGTCCTTATGGCCTCTACTGTGGCTGCTAACATTGGCAAGGAGCAGTTTTGATATGGGAGAAGATTGCAAAGAAGCAGAATACTCAATTGAACAGCAGTTAAAGAAACCAGTGGTCAACACATACCGCTCAGGCTGCACACAGACTCCACTGTTTCTCATTTTGTGCCCTTCACTGTATTACATACCATCTTTGGACTCTTGGCTACTCTCTAAAAACTCAGTTCTTCCATAAAACAAAGTATAAACCTAGTTTGCCCACTGATTTATTTGGTAGACTTTTTTCCCCTCTAAGTAAACATAACCTTTTCTCTGTTAGCTGTATTTGGGCTGCCCAATTTTACTGCCACACAATAGTAAGTAGTACACACCACATCAAGACCAGAAGGTATATCCCCCCCCTTAGTATAGGGTGAAGAACCCATGACACTAAGCATAGCTTTATATATGCCACACTCTAAATGCAAGTTGGTAAGAAATAAAGACAAAAAGGCCAAAAAGAGGGTGGCAGGCCAAAAACAATGGAGTGACTCCACTCATCCTGGTTCCTTGTCCTGTACATCACAACAAATTATTTAACCAACCCTTAATTCCCAAATTATTCCTGAGGAAATGCTCCCTCAATAAGAAAATGATCTGTATGGTTCCCCCAGAGCCAGAAGAACATAGGTTCTTCAAATTAAAGTTGTATAAACTCAACAGAACCAGTGGCATTTAGTGGATGAAGTAGAGGGCTCAGAGTATTAGATGAGGACCTGTGAAATCATAGCCTCCATTCAGCTATGAATTTTGCTTTGTTCCAAGCTTAAAAGAGAGGAAAACATTCTCTATCACCCTAAGTTTTGTAGACAAATTGTGGGCTTAAAATTTGACTTCTGTTGTTATAACAACTAGTACTATTTTCTGTTCTTATGAGAAATTGAGATGAATATGCTTCACTGCTTTCTAGTTCAGCTAAATTGGTCTGATAATGGTTCTTTCTCTTTTCTTGCCAATTCCAGCCGAGTGATCTCAGAAAGCATCGGAGAAAGGTATGTGTGCAACTTCAAAGTTCCCCATGCCCCCTCCCCCCCACACACCCATTTTCACTTGAAAGGCGTTAGTTACCTTAGGCTCTTGCGCAGTTAGAATTTTGCAAGTATTTTTTCTTAATAATTCTGCAAAATGAATTTCTGCATTTGTAATATTTTAATGAAGGTCGTGTCACATTTGAAATTGGATGTTTGATAACATTAGGTTAATAAGCGTGTTGTTCATTCTTCTTAATTGCATATGAACGTATATTTTATAACAGTTTCTTTTACAACTATCTACATACTCAGAAACTATCAGACATTTTTACAAAGCTACTTCGGAATTGTTAAGTGGACCCCTGATAATATTTTACAGATACAAAATTTTGAAATGCATACTCAATCCTTCTTAAATTTATATCCATCTACTTTGCTGATGGACACATAAATTATTAATAAACCACTGGTGCTCATCAAGTTACTCATATGGTTCATTTTTTGAATCCTATATATTGCTTTCGTTGTAATTTTGTACACTACTGTTTTATCCCCTAGCTTCTCTGCAAGCTTAAGCTTTGAATCGAAATTTGCTGTGATCAAGAATAGTTGTCGTTCATATAGAGGTTTTGTGGATTAGCTGAAATTTGCAAGCTTGTAAGGGTCATAAAGGTTAGACCTCAAAGGAAAATTGAACCTGAATGTCACTTGCTAGGCCTATCTCTTAGGCTTAGGACATGTCCTTGAGATTGAACACTACATTTTATATGTGCTGTATGTTTGAATTTCAAACACATTTGCTTTGCTGGTTATTTACCCAGAAACAAAATAGAATGTTGTTTCGAAGTAGCACATTATGGAAATGTTTTTTCTGCAGATTGCAGTAGTTGAAGAAGATGGGCATGAAGACAAAGCTACAATAAAATGTGAAACCTCTCCTCCTTCAACACCTAGAGCCATCAGAATGACTCATACACTACCTTCTTCATATCATAATGATGCCAGAAGGTAAGAAGTATATTGTTGAAAACAACCACGATTTTCTTATGTTCCATTTTAAGAGTTTAAGATTAACTTCCACACAGACTCCAGAGTATGCCACTTATGTGTGGTTATCTTGAAAAAGAGGAAAACCTGTTTTGCCTCACAAGATGATCTGTGTGCATTTTTATTCAATTAATGATAGTTTCTGAATGAGAAGGGAGAACTCCGGAGCAGAAAGATGTATTGATTAGAACAAGGTCTTTGTTAAAAAGTTACTTTCACAGTTGAATCCTGGCAGTTCTTGGTCTCCTGTTTGGATTTGCAGGGATCACCTGACAGAAAAAACATAACATCTTATGTTGATTTGTCACTTATACTCCATTGGAATGGGTCCCTCTAGAAATACTCTTAAGTTCATTTTGTTTTTGGTTTTAGGCATGGTACAGATTTCAAAATGATGAATGAAATGTGATATGTTATGAAAATAATGTTTCAGTGTATTACATATAATTAAACCGTTTTTCACTACAAAGCTAAAATGGCATGTGAATCATGCCATGAATACTATAAATATTACGAATCAGAGTTCCAAATTGTGTAATAATTGAATCTATTATTGACTCTTGTGTCATGAATGCTACCCAGCTGTTGGATAAAATGGGAAACTAGCTCTTTAGAGATCATTGTCTGCTAATATTTAGCAATTTGTGCGCCACTACACATGTCTGAAGTCTTTTATATCCTTGAATTACAATCTGGTCAGTCTAAATTTATAGATGTAGTGTGTTGGGTGTTTTAGTACACAGTCCCAAGAAAAAGTATACCTATAGAAACAGTGGAAGTATCTTATGAATTTGCATTCACTGAATGAGTCTAATCTAGTTAGGACTAACCATTAGATGCAAATAAATGCATATGTGAGGCATTATTTTTAGTAGTTTGCTGTCAGCTTCCTCTATTAGAACAGAGTGATGGATTCGCAGTACAGTATTGGTAACAATTAACTGAGCCAGTTCTACTGTGGAAAGTAGGAAGGTGGTCTGGTGATGGAATCCATTATTTCTGTGGAGAAAGACCATTCATACAAACAACAATTTACCATTTGGCTCTTGACAGATCTGTGTAAGAAAACCTACAGAGGGCTCCAGTTTCTGATAGCATTATAAATGTTTTTGAACCTAATCCTGAATTCTTAAAAATTATAGCAAGAAAAACCAAATTTTTATTGAGACAATCTTCCTAGAGTTGTTTTAGTGCGACTTTCAGAATTTTAGAATAAACTTTACTAGAGATTAACACATTATTTTGCATGCAGTGAGTGCTGTTTCCTAATCACCACCATGAGAGCCAACTTCTTATTTGCTAGTCAAATGTGGTATTAACACATGCATATGTCTGTGAAGATTCTCAGTCATCCAGATGAGGTTATCTGAAAGTCATGGCAACTGGACTTCATTTGTGAGAGCAAAACGTTTCACTAATAATCCAAGCAGCTTTGTCACTCTGGGGAAAGTTGGTGGCAAAAAGACCTCCAAATTATAGTTTACCTTGGTTTCACATCACCCTGGTCTGAATACGATCATTAGGGGGACAGTGACCTGAATAGGCTCGTTAGATGTACAATGGCCTTGGGTGTGTGAAAGTTCCACCTATGCAATCCTTCTCAACACCCATTAAGTGCATTGTCTTGGGTGTCACTAAGAAAGACACCCAAGACAACAGGCTAGTTTTCCTTGATTAGTAGTTATCATAGGACCTGGCATGGCCTGGAAATATAAGTTTACAGGAAACCCGCCCACACTGTACCTACTGTTTGACTCCCACCATCCATTACAACTAGACATGGGCATGACTTGACGAAATTCTTGTTTCCGTTTCCGTTACTCGTTTCCGTTATGCAATGGAAACGGTAACAACAATTACTCCCCCAGAACTCGAACTCGAACCGACAAAAGAAAAATTGGGTCTGATTTGTCGTTGTCGTTCCTGGCATCGCAGCGATTGCGGATGCCAAGCAGCACAGAAAAAAAGTTTTAAAAATTAAAAAAAACCCGATTCCCGGCCAAAAAAGGAGGTGAAAATATGCCTGCCTGAGGGCACCTACCAGAGGGGTGGTTTCTGGGGGGGGGTCCCCACTCCAGCCTCCCCCCTCCTGTCCTGGGCTGCTGGTACCAGGCTGGGAGGGGGCATCCTTGGCGTCTCCATTTGCCATGCGGTGCGGGGGGATCCAAAATGGCGACCGCAATATTTGTTTTTAAATCGTGGTCCAAAAACCCACCAAAGCACCACAGAAACATGTGAAAATTAGGTATTTTAACTGCCTGATTTTTATAGTAGCAGCAGTGGGTTTTTCTTGCAACAAAACATCTCCATTGATTTTATTTTATTTTATTTTTATTTTTTTACACCTGCACACACGCAATGATGGGCTGGCCATGGGACGGGACCATGCAAATTTTTGGAGCCATTCCACCAATCGCATGGCCAGGTTTTGCTGAGACTTCTGGATGTGCCAGAGAGGGCATTAAAAGCCCACCAACCCTAATTCTAATCCTAATCCTAACCCTAACCCTAACCCATATGCCAGTACACTGTGTTCTTAGTGGGCCAGAGGCACCCAGAGGTACAGCCAACTAACCCACCCTAACCTTAACCATTACCCTAAGCCTAGCCCTTACCCCCTAACCCCATGCTCTGGGAACTGGAAGTCAAGTCACGTTAAATCGCGGCGGTAACGACAAACGACACGACAAAATGACAAATTTTTGAAAAATTTCGCGAAAAATGGAAACGAGCCGGAACGGACCCGTCCCGAAAAACGACAACTCAAAAAAAAAATTTCCTGGTTGTGCCCATCTCTAATTACAACACAAATTAGGAGTCATCAGGACTCTAAACCACAGAGAGCAGCCCCATCTCCAAAGAAGCCAAGAAGTAGGAAGACATGCATCTGAAGACAGTGCTTAAGGTTTGTGGATATCCAAACTGGACCTTCAACAAAGAACCTGGTCATTCCTTACAGGGCTGGAGTGTGAAAAGCTTAAAAGGATTCTTGGCAAACACCACATCCCCATTTACTTCTAACCCACAAACACACTAAGGCGGGGGGGCTTACCCATCCAAAAGACCTGACACCAAAACAAGAGGAGCAATATAGTATATGTGGTCCAATGCAGTGAGGATTGTGCAGGTCTCTACACTGGAGAAACCAAACAGCTATTAAACAAGTAGATGGCCTAAAACAAGAGAGCCTATAGCTCAGAACCAGAATCAGCAGTGTATCTTTAATTGAAAGACAAAGGACACTCATTCAAAGACGAGGATGAAAACATACTAGACAGAGAAGTTAGGGGGCTCGAGAAAGGGGTCAGGGAAGCCACTCATGTGTGTATTGAAAACTCCTCTCTTAACAGAGGTGGGAAACTCATAAGAACATAAGAGAACCTTGCTGGAACAGGCCACAGCCCATCCAGTCCAGCATTCTGTCTCACACAGCGGCTCACCATCTGCTTCTGGGTATTCCCAAGCAGATGTCTTCACCTGCTTACAATTCCCTGCAAATGGCATTGAGAGATATCCTGCCTATCTCTCCAACCCAGAGGTTGTCCTTAGGCATCCATAATTATAGCCATTGACACCCTTGTTCTCCATGAACTTGTCTAATCCTTTCTTAAAGCTATCAGCGCTGATAGCTGTCACCACTTCTTCTGGCAGACCAGTGATCCTTTGGGTGAAAAAGTTTCATGGAGTGCCCCTAGTTCTAGGGAAAACAGCTTTTCCTTACCTACCTTGCTTCCTTATCTACCATAAATCACCATATATGATTTTATAAACTTCAATAAGATCACCTCTTAGATGTCGTCACTCAGCAGTGAAGATTCCCAGCCATTGCACCCTCAGATGTTAAGGAATGTGTTCCAATCCCCTAATCATTCTGGTTGCCCTCCTCTGCACTTTTTCCATTTCCATAATATCCAGAACTGTACACAATAATCCAGATGGGGCCTCACCATAGATTTATAAAGAGGCAAAATGACACTTGCTGTCTTATTTTCTATACCCTTCCTAATGATCCTACTTCTAGATCATTTATGAAGATGTTGAAAAGCAGGGATCCCAGAACTGAACCTTGGGGGACTCTACTCTTTACCTCCCTCCACTTGGAGGGAGGTAAAAGTGTCCATTTAGTGCTATCCTCTTTTTCCTGCCACTTAGCCAGTTCCTGATCCAGGACAAGACCTGTCCCTTTATTTCATGACTGGCAAGTTTCTTCAAGAACCTTTGGTGCGGGACCTTGTCAAAAGCCTTCTGAAAGTCCAGATAAACAATGTCAACTTATCTCCCTTATCCACATGCTTGATGAAACTCTCAGGTACAATCTATCTGCTACTGTCATGCTCCCTTTTCATTGACCTCCAGACAAATCAGAAGCACTTCACACCTCCATCAGGAAGGCCACAGCTAATGTCCCTTGATGAATGGGTGTTGGGAAGGGTTGCATAGTTGGAACTTTCACACACCCCAGGGCATTGAATATCAAATGAGCCTATTCAGGCCACTGTCCACCTGAGCCTATTCAGACCAGGGTGATGCGAAATCAATGTGAACTATAAATTGGAGGCCTCACCACTAACTTTCATTTGAGTGATGAAGCTGCTTATATGATTAGCGACATGTTTTGATCTCACAAGAAAAGAAGTCATAAGAAAATAAGAACAGCCCTAATGAAACAAGCCACAGCCCATCCAGCCCAGCATTCTGTCTCACATAGTGGCTCACCATTTGCTTCAGGTTATTCCCAAACAGATGTCTTCACCTGATTCCCTGTAAATGGCATTGAGATATATCCTGCCTATCTCTCCAACCCGGAGGTTGTTCTTAGGCATCCATAATGATAGCCATTGATACCCTTGTTCTCCATGAACTTGTCTAATCCTTAAAGCTGTCAAGGCTGGCAGCTGTTACAACTTCTTATGTAAGTCCAGTTGCCATGACTCAACATCCAGAACACATGCATGTATTTTACTTTATATCTTACTTTTGGCTTCAGAAAAGATAGCAACAATTTAATGCAGAAACAAGACACACAAGGAATGTTCATCCTTCTTCAGTAGGAAAATGTTTTGAGCTGCCTGAAGAGCAAAGATTGTAGGATCCACATACGTAAATGGTGGAGAGCTGCATGTAGCCAATGGGCCACATATTACCCAGACCTGATATAAAATGACCCAGTCTTTCTGCATCACCAGTTCTACCTCTACCTCTTAACAAAACAGAGAAGTAGCAAAGTCAAGCCCCACTTCATATCTCAGGTGCCAGCCCCAATATAGGAAGCCTGAGGCTAGGTAAGAGATGTACTCAGAACCCATATACAAGATTTGTTACTAACTGCAGCAAATGTAAGCATAATTACCTTTACATCAGGAGACCTTTTCTAAGAAAATATCACTACTACCTCTAATCATCATCATGGCCATTGTGATACTGCTTTTGGGAACCTTGAGGGTCCCTTGCCTGAATATGTTTGGAAGAGATGTTTCACATACAATACCTAAAAGAAAGAGTTGGCTTTCATTAGACCTGTTTTTGCTCAGAATACAGATCTCATGTAAGACAAAAAAAACTCCCTTTTAGAGGACTAAGCGACATTTTATCACCAATACATTTTGACTGTTTTTTATCAACACGTCTTTTTAATAAATAAATTTTAATGGGACTTTGATGAATTATGTCTTTCTGTCACTTTTTGTTAGATTGACTCATCTTGATCAACATTAGGGAGATATGAAAATTAGCCATTCTGCTGTTCTAAATATTGTTGTAACACAGAAAAGAAGCCATGAATAATTTGATCAATGTGTCCTATTATGAAGACACCATTATTAGATTCTAGATAATTTGTTTGCACAGCTGCCTAGGAAGGATGGGACCTCATTAAGACAATAATGTATTATCTATCTTTTGTGTGTATTTTATAGTAGTTTGCCTGCATCCTTGGAGCCAGAAAGCATTGGTTTTGGCAGTGTCAGTAGCAGCCAGGATTCCCTACACAAAGCTCCCAAGAAGAAAGGAATCAAGTCTTCAATAGGACGTTTGTTCGGTAAAAAAGAAAAGGCTCGACTTGGACAGCTCAGTAAGGAATTAGTTGTACCAGGCTCAGGTCACTGTTTCCAGCCATTTATATATGTCTCTCTTTCTCTCACTTTTTTTTAATGGTTTGGCTTCTTTTTCATTTCTGTTTTGCTTTTCCAAACATTCATTTTTCTTTTGAAGTAGTGGAATCTTTTTCACACAATCCTATCAGTATTGACTCTTATGTTTACCTAAATAAGCAAGAAAGAGTAGACAAAGAAGGCTTTACTTACATTTGTCATCTTTGAAA
Organism: Phrynocephalus versicolor; assembly: GCA_023846285.1. Taxonomy (NCBI): domain Eukaryota; kingdom Metazoa; phylum Chordata; class Lepidosauria; order Squamata; family Agamidae; genus Phrynocephalus; species Phrynocephalus versicolor. The sequence continues at coordinate 37,677,156 of JAHTLZ010003526.1, forward strand.
AACTTTCACGGGTAGGTATACAAAGACATAAATGAAAAAAAAATTGATAGCATATGCCAGGCATGTCCAAACTTCAGCCCTCCAGATGTTTTGGACCACAACTCCCAGAATTCCAAGCCTGTATTTCCAATGGCAAAGGACTATGGGAGTTGTGGTCCAAAACATCTGGAGGGCCGAAGTTTGGACATACCTGGCATATGCCAACAGACCTCATACCCCAATAACTATCCACCTTCCTGGTTAGGCTGAACATTAAAGATAACAGAAAACTTCAATTTCAAAATGTTGGTCCCCACTCTTTTCTTGCTAATGGTGATAGCTTCTGTCCTTTCACTTATTCACAAAATTCCCTTCTGCCATCTTAATATAAATATTAATAATACTTATTAGAATAACTCAGTGTGTTTGAGCTATCTTTTAGTGATACAGAATATATGTCTTTTACAGGTGTGTACACAAAAAGCTTTCAAAAATTACTTTTTTTGAAAAAGGATTTTTGGAGCATATTTAGATATCCTTAATAAAATTACTTACAGTTAATCAAAAAAACTGAAAGAGCATCAACAACCAATTATTAGGATAGCTGGCCCCAATGTCATCCTACCAGATTTACTGAAATGTGAATCTGGTGGGCTTAAAAACTCACTCCCTATTTTACTGCCATCAATAGAGATAAGTATGAAATGATTTTTTTATTTGTTTTGTTATTTGTTATTCATTTTGTTATGTAACGAAACAAATAACAAATCCACCCCCTCAAAGGAAAATGAAACGAAATGAAACAATTTTTTTGTTTTGTTTCATTTTTTGTTCCCTCCAAGCCTCCGACCAGTCCCGCAGAAGGGGGCTTCCAAAGCGGCAGTGCCAATCAGCTGTAGTGCAGCCGGCGCTTGTTAAAAAATAAGGTACCCTCAGCTAGCCTGCACTACAGCTGATTGGCGCTTGGGGCTCAGCCAATTTTTTTTAAAAAATATCCTGCCTTTTCCTGCATCCAGTGAGGGAAAATGTGGGGTTTTTAAATTGTTATTTATTTGTTTATTTTTGCTGAGCCCCAAGTGCCCATCAGCTGTAGCGCTGGCTTGGGGCTGGCAAAAAAAAAAGTTTTAAAATCCCTCCTTTCCCCCCCACCCAGTGGCACCCAATGGCACTAGGGGGGAAATTAAAATAAAAACTTTTTTAAAAAAGTGCCGACCAGCCTGAAATCCAGCTGGTCAGTGCTAGGGGGGAAAATACACACAAATTTGTGTAAAATACACACAAATGATAGATATTAAATAACTAAAAAAATTGAAAGAATAAAAATAAAAAGATTAAAAAGTACCGACCAGCCCGGGAGCCAGCTGCTCAGTGTTGGGGCGGGGGGATAAAAAAAACTGCTGACCAGCCCATTGGCCAGCTGGTTGGTGCTGGGGGGGGGAAATAAAAATATTTTAAAAAATTAAAAAGTGCCAACCAGCAGGCCAGCTGGTTAGTGCTAGGGAAAACAAACAAACAAAAAACCAAAAGCAAGAACGAAGAACAAAATGATTTTTTTTAAAAAAAATCATTTCGTTCCAAACTAAACAAAACAAAAATACAAAACAAAAACAAAACAAAATGCCATTTTGGCATTTCGTGCCCATCTCTAGCCAATGATAGTACTATGATATTTCCCAAATTCTGGACCTATACAATCATTGCCCGATCTATGAAAAAGGAGACTCCCACCTCCCAGAACACTTTGGGCCAATTAGCTTATTATCAGATATTACATATTAGGATTAATAATCAGTCTATTTTTGGCCCTGAGCAAACTGATTTCATGAAAGGCAAGGCCATAGTAGGTAATTGCCTGTTGCTTTCACACCTTATTAACAAAAAAGTGAAGCATGCAAATTCTTAGTGTAATTGTTGCTTGATATTGATGGTCAGCATCCCTGCATGAGTTGGCATTATGGATTTTGCAGGAATGGCTTATGAACTGGAACAGAAATTGGTGTAATAGTCCCCCACCTGTGCAGTTGTGTTAGAATACAATATGTATTCATAGTGTCATAATATGTCCATTTACAATGAATATCTTCATATACTTGTAATATAAACAGAGGCTATATTTTAGTCGGGTTCTCAGGCTTTCTGTTCATTAGAAATGATATAGAAACTTATCCTTCCCATTGACTTAATGGGCTATCCTGGATCTAGGTATTAGGAATATTTCTCTTTATTATTATTTATTTATTTGTTGCATTTATATACTGCCGCATCTTCCTATTGGAACTCGAGGCAGTGAACAATAAAAATGAACAAAGAAGACAAGCATAAAAATGAGCAGGGAGAAATAAAAGTGGGGAGGAACAATACCCCCCACAAGAGATGGCATTGGCGGCGAGGAAAATAAAATAAAATAAAATAAAATAAAATAAAAGGAATAAGATAAAATAAAAGTAAATAAATGAAAATAAAAATTAACTGAAAAGGTCGCCAAAGGCCTCCCTGAATAGATGGGTTTTCAGGGCTTTCCTGAAGGCTGGCAGGGACACTGCAAGGCGTAGCTCACTGGGAAGATGGTTCCACAACATGGGTCCCACCACAGAAAAGTCGCGGTCATGTGTACATCGCAGGAAACGCTTGGGGGAGATCCAGTCGACGGCCCCGGTGGCTCCCTCATACCACCTTTCTACCAGGGCTTCAGCCGGATTGTCTGCCAGACCGCCAGAAAGCTCCCCAAAGGCCTCCATGAACCTAGCAGGGTCTAGGAGCCTCCAGGGGCAAGCCCAAATAAAGGGCCGACACTCCCTGCGGGGCGGGGCAGCGATCGACAGGGAAAATTTTAGCAGATGGTGGTCCGACCATGACGCGGGAGTCATTAATCAGTGAACACCCTATGCTTTACAAGGACACAAACAACTAATATATAAAGCATGCTGCTGAGGTCATGGAAATTCCATTTTCTAAACTTGTTTTAGTATGGTTTGCTTTGAATTATTCAAATGCTTGGAGAGAAAGTTGAACATTGACCCAATAATAGATATCAATTTCTTACTTAGTCTGTAGTCCTGAGATCACTTATTTGAAAATGAATCCTGTTGCATTCAGTGGCTGGTATTCTTTTCTGAAGCTTTGTATGCACAGCAGAGATTTTCATCATTAGCAGCAAATTGCCATTAATTACAAGAAATTGGCCACTCAAAGATGATTTTAGGGTGCACATAACTTGTACACAACACAACAATGTAGCATGCATCCTGAAATCTCAAAAAGAAACCTTTAATCAATGACAATTTACCACTGCCGATAGCATTATCACCACACACAAAAATGTGAAGCAGAAATTCAGCATTATTATCTTTAATTTAAAAAGATATAAAATTGTATTGTTAAAATCCTAAATTAAAACTTCTAGTGGAGAGAAGTCAGGAGATTTTAAAATTATACTCCATAACTTTAAATATGTGTTTTGACAGTGAATGTGTCATCTTATGCTAAATATTCTGTCTATGGAAATTGATAGCTTAAACTAGAACTGGGTTATTTATACTCAATTACACACCTTTTATGATAATTAGAGGCCCAGGGATTAAGATATAATATCTTCGTTTATATTCATTATGATTTGAAAGAAACAAATTAGAAATTTCAACCTGTAAAATTATCATACGAATAACCTTATTTCTGAAGTAACTTGCTAGAATGTCATATCTGTTTAATTCAGTGGTTTCTGATATTTTTTGAGTTGTGACCCCATAGCCAGATAGCCTGTGCCACCCCCCACAATTGCATAAAAGGCATTTTAATGGGGTAAAGTCATCCCTACTCAGAAAGTAGATTCCACATACAAACAAATGTGGGCCTGCTTCTCATACAGTATATCACAGAAGTGAGTACACCCCCTCACATTTCATGAATATTTTAGTATAACTTTTGTTGTGACAACACTGAAGAAATGACACTTGACTACAATGTAAAGCCATGAGTATACATCTTGTATGACAGTGTAAATGTGCTGTCCCCTCAAAATAACACAACACACAGCCATTGTGTCTAAACTGCTGGCAACAAAAGTGAGTATACCCCTAAGTTACAATGTCCAAATTGGGCCCAGATAGCCATTTTAGCTCCCTCGTGCAGTGAGACCTGTTCGTGTCACAAGGTCAAGTGTGAAGGGGGAGCAGGTGTTATCACTCTCCCGCTCATATTTGGTGTTATCACTCTCACTCTATCATACTAGTCATTTGAAGTTCCAAATGGTACCTAATGGTAATGAACCTTCTGAGGATCTGAAAAAGTGAATTGTTGCTCTACATAAAGATGGCCTAGGCTATAAGTAGACCGCCAAGACCCTGAAACTGGATAGATTCCACTCAGAACAGGCCTCACCATGGTCAACCAAATAAGTTAAGTCCCTGTGCTCAGCATCATATCCAGAGGTTGGCTTTGGGAAATAATGTATGAGTGCTGTCAGCATTGCTGCAGAGGCTGAAGGGGTGGGGTGAGGGTCATCCTGTCAGTGATCAGGCCATATGACACACACTGCATCAAATTGGTTTGCAAAGCTGTCATCCCAGAAGGAAGCCTCTTCTAAAGATGATGGACAAGAAAGCCCACATATGGTTTGCTGCAGACAAGCAGACGAATGATGTGGTCCAATGAGATCAAGATAAACTTCTTTGATTCAGGTGGTGTCAAGCATGTGTGGCAGCAACCAAGTGAGGAGTACAAAGACAAGTGTATCGTGCCTACAGTCAAGCATGGTGGTGGGGGTGTCATGGTCTGGGGCTGCATGAGTGATGCCAGCACTTGGGAGCTATATTTCATTGAGAGAACCATGAATGTCAACATGTACTGTGATATACCAAAGCAGAGCATGATCCCCTTCCTTCAGAGACTGGGCTGCAAGACAGTATTCCAAGATGAAAACAACCCCAAACGCACCTCCAAAATGACCACTGCCTTGCTCAAGAGGCTGAGGGTAATGGTGATGGACTCGCCAAGCGTGTCTCCAGACCTAAACCCTATTGACCATCTGTAGGGCATCCTGAAATGGAAGGTGGAGGTGTGCAAGGTCTCTAACATCCACCATCTCTGTGATGTCATCATGGAGGAGTGAAAGAGGACTCCAGTGGCAATCTGTTAAGCTCTGGTGAACTCTATGCCCAAGAGGGTTAAGGCACTGCTAGAAAATAATGGTGGCTCAATAGGCTAGAGCACTGAAAACTGTCAGCTACAAAGTCTGCAGCTCAGCGGTTCGAATCCCGGGTGCCACCCAGTAGAGTGAGCTCCCGCTGTTAACCCCAGCTCCTGCCAACCTAACAGTTTGAAAGCACCTTTTCCTTTACACAAAATATTGGCACTTTGTGCCCAATTTGGACATTGTCACTTAGGAGTGTACTCACTTTTGTTGCCAGAGGTTTAGACATTAATGGCTCTTTTTTGCATCATTTTGAGGGGACAGCACATTTATACTGTTATACAAGCTATAAACTCACTGCTTTACATTGCAGCTGTCATTTCTTCAGTGTCGTCACATGAAAAGATGTTCTAAAATATTTGTGAAATGTGAGGGGATGTACTCACTTCTATGATATACTGAACATACGGACATGTGCTAACTTTTAACATCCTGCTTTGGAAGGTCAAGGAAGAAATTATTAAACAACGGCTCCAACACATATAAAGTGACCAATACATTCCCCCCAGAAAACACTTCATGACCCCCTTGGGGGAAGCACTAGTCTAATTGCAAAAAGCAGATTTTTAGTTGTGAAGAAAAATGTGAAATAAAATTTTACCATACCTAAAATCCAATTGAAGAAAAAGATCCGGACCATAATATATTTTCCATTGTAAAATATACATAAATAATGGCAAGAGAAGAGTTGTGCTGCATTAACCATACAAATATGTGTATTTGTACTATCTGTTTTCAGGGACAAAACAGCCCTGTGGCTATTTAGAACCATCCACATTCAGATTACATTTGACTCTGAATTCTGATTGCCAGGATACAACAGTATGTGAAAAGTGTAGTCTTTTAACATGATTTATCTGGGCTTCCTTGAGGTATCTGACTGGCCTCTATGAGAAAGAGGATGATGGATATGTTGAGCCTTTGGCCTGATCCCTCTGAGCTGTTCATTTCATGGATGCATATGTCTTTAAATAAAACAAGTAGTTAAGGGTGAAAATCACATCATTTGTTGCCACCAGTGGACTTCTTTCTTGATCTCTGAACAAAAGAAGTTGTTTCTGATAAAGCTTGCTGCATGCACTCTTGGCCAAAACGGTTGCTGAAGATTTTGTATCACAGAATGCTGTAATGAGCATAGCGAATAATACTGAGGATAGGAAGAATCTTTTCTCTACACTCATTTTACACAGTGTCACTGAAAAAGTCTTCAGGCTTGGCTCAGGTCAACTCAGTTAATGTGTTGGATTTTTACTTTTCATACCCTAGTGACACTCAATACCAACTTATTTACTTAAAGTGAAAATAAATATCCACTATACATCTGTTAAGACTGATTGTAGGTTTTTCTCTTATTTCCCTGCTTTCTTCATCATTTGGATTTACTATCCTTTTGTTATCTCATTTGAACATCTCTTCCAGCATGCTTTTTGAACTCCCTCTTGTGCCTTGCCCCTCTTTTTTCCATTTCTTTTGTTCGTATTTAAATTCAAACAATATACGGTATCACATAGGCTAATACAGTGTAATAAAGTAAAAGTCTTTCTGGTTGGAAGCTGAGAAGACACATGATGGTGTTTAGACATTTAATTTAAAACAGCACAGTGCTATTTAATAATATAGTATTTATGTGTGGAACTTAATTATGGTACTTTGCTATGGTAACATGAATACAGTAGTATCTTGTTAGACGAATGCCCCTTAATATGAAAAACTCATAAGACGAATGAAACTTCTGGAATAGGAAAAACTTGAAAGACATTTTTTTCCTATGGGATGCCTCAAAAGACAAATTCAATGCATTCCTATGGGAACGGCGTTAAACTGTGTTTCACAGGATGCATTTTTCATAAAACAAATTGCCCCATAGAACAAATTAAATTCATCTTAAGAGGCACCACTGTATTTGAATCATATGTTGTAGTATAATGGTGTGGCTGAATGCATTCCCAACATTTTTTGAGTTGCAACCCTCCTTTTAAAATACCCAAGTAGCCTAGCCTCCCACCACCATATTTGCCTAAAAAGGTATTTTTAATGGTATAAAGTCATGCCTTCTCAAAATGAAAAGGCCTATTTATTGATTTATTTATTATTTATTTATTTATTTATTTATTTATTTATTTAATGTGTATGTAATCCAGTTAGTGCAGATGCACTACTCTGGGCAGTTTACAGTCAGCTAAAACAACAGTATAAAACCAAAACATAAAATAACAATATTTATCCCTCGAAAGGCCCGTTTCTCATACATACACAAATGTTATTTTAAATATCCTCCTCTGAAAGATTAAGGAAGAAATTATTTTAAAAGGGTTACAACACATATTAGGTGACTCGAGACTCCCCAGAAAACACTTTGTGACCCCAAGGTTGGGAAACACCAGCAAAACTTAAAATGATGTGCCAGTAATTTACTGTGCAGACCATAGGCTGGAGTACCTTATGCCATATGTGGACAATTAGCCTTCAAGACACTGATCAAACATATAACTCCTCCATGTGTCTGTGCCAGCCAGCCATATTGCAGGAAATGGACCACTTTTCTTTTTAGAAGAGAGTGGAATGTCAGTACCCTTGTCTCTTATGAGTAGTTTGGCAGATGCTATATTGTTCAAAAAAAGCTGATCATCTTTTATGACAGAAGGGGATGTATAGCAGTGAGTGTTACATCTCTTTAAAAATCACTTCAAACATTTCTAAAAACTATTGTACCTGCTATTGTGTGTTCAAAAAGCTACTCGAACAACAAAGCTTTCCTGCTATCTCCTGTCCAATCTAGCTTTTCACCCCCACCAGCAAAACACTTAAGAAAAGCCTAGTTAGTGGTGCAAAGGAATACTGTAGTAAAAGTAAATTATAGAAAATTGAAAATTGAAAAATATGCTGCAAATAATTTGTAATTAGAAAAGTGAACTGCTTAACTGCTGAAACTCCTTGTCAGCTGAACTCACATAATGCCAGAGGTTGGACCACAGGGGAATAACCACATGAGAAAATAGCCATTTGGAAGAAAGGTAGAATTTTGCTGGTTTCATCTGTCTGAGTCCTAGCACTAGCATAGAGAGCAAAACTGTATCAACCTAAAACGTGAATCATAGAATCATAGAGTTGGAAGAGACCTCAAGGGCTATCCAGTCTAACCTCCTGCCATGCAGGAACCCCCATCACAGGACTCTCAACTAGAGATGGGCACGACTTAGCGGAATTCCCGTTTCCGTTTCCGTTACTCGTTTCCGTTACGGAACGGAAACGGTAACGGGAATTACTCCGCCAGAACTCGAACTCGAACCGACTAAAGAATAATTGGGTCTGATTTGTCGTTGTCGTTCCTGGCATCACGGCGATCCCACAATGCCAAGCGGCACAGAAAAAAAGTTTTTAAAAGTTAAAAAAAAACCCATTCCCGGCCAAAAAGCAGGCAAAAATATGCCTGCCTGAGTGAGGGCTCAGGGCACCTACCAGAGGGGTGGTTTCTGGAGGGGGGTCCCCGGCCTCCCCCTCTCTCCTCCTGTCCCTCCTGGCCCTGCACTGGGGGCAGGCATCCTCGTCGTCCCGCCAAAGTCGCCGCCGGCCGCCGGCCGCAATTCAAGCGGAAGCAGCACAGAAAAAAAGTTTTAAAACTCCCCCCCCCCATTCCCGGGCCAAAAAGCAGGCGAAAATATGCCTGCAGGCTCAGAGTGCAGAGTGCAGAGGGGTGGTTTCTGGGGGGGGGGTCCCGGCCTCCCCCCCTCTCCTGTCCTGGGCAGCCAGACTCGAGTCGCCATGCCATGCGGTGTGGGCGGGGGATCCAAAATGGGACGGCGACCGCAATATTTTTTTTGAAATCGTGGTCCAAAAACACACAAGCACCACAGAAACATGCAAAATTTGCTAATTGCTATGCTAAAACTGCCAGAATTTTTACAGTAGCAGTGGGTTTTTCTTGCAACAAAATGTCTCCTCCCCTGTCCTCTCTCCATTTATTTTATTTTATTTTATTTTATTTACACCTGCGCAATGATGGGCTGGCCGAGTGGCCATGTGGGAGTGGACCATGCAAATTTTTGGAGCCATCCCACCAATCGCATGGCCACTTGGCCACTGAGACTTCTGGGATGTGCCAAAAAGCCCACTAAACCCTGCCCTAGCCCCCTAACCCTAACCCTAATCCTTGATTCCTTACCCATACGCCACAGTACACTGTCCTCTTAGTGGGTCAGAGGCACCCAGAGGTGCACCCCACTACCCCACCCTAACCTCACCAGTAACTAGCCTAACCCTAGCCCTTGCGCTAAGTTGCTGTCCCCTAAGCCAGATCTACTTGCATTGCACTGTACGCAAGTACGATTCCCTTCTTTGTGAGACACAGCAGGTGCGAGAGCCTTAGGCATCACCCTATGGCTCTGGGTTCTGCCAGTGCACACTGACTGGTCTCATAGTCTGCAACTGGTATGCATATCCATATGGCTATGCATGCCCTTTTGTAGCAGCAGGTGAGGAGAGGAGACCCCCATGCCATGAGGGGTCTCCAGGAGCCTGCTTTCCCTTCCTAGTGGGTGAGGATAGGAGGCACCCACAGGTGCCTCCAGGAGCCCGCTTCCCTTTATAGCGGGCCAGCGGAGGCACCCACCCCCCAAAAAAGAGGTGCCTGCAGGAGCCCGCTACCCCCCCAAAACCAGTATAACAACAGACGAAAAACCGAAAAACGAAACGACAAATTTTTGCGAAGTTTCGCGAAAAACGGAAACGAGCCGACACGGGCCGCCTATGACACACGACAACTCGAAAACGTCATTTTCCCTAGTCGTGCCCATCTCTACTCCCAACAGATGGCCGTCCAGCCTCTGCTTAAAACCTCCAAAGAAGGAGACGTGGCAGCATATTGCACTGCCAAACAGTTCTGTCATGAAGTTGTTCCTAATGTTCAAATGGAATCTCTTTTACTGTAGTTTGAAACCATTGCCCCGTATCCTAGTCTCTGAAGCCATGGAAAACAAACCTGTTCCCTCTACAATATGACATCCTTTCAAATATTTAATCATAGCTGTCATATCCCCTCTCAGCCTTCTTTTTTAAAGGCTAAACATTCCCAGCTCCCTAAGCCGTTCCTCATAAGACATTCGTTCCAGACCTTCAACCATCCTGGTCGCCCTCCTCTGTACCCGCTCAAGGTTGTCAACATCCTTTTTAAATTGAGGTGCACAGAACTGGACACAGTACTCCAGATAGGGTCTGACCAGAGCAGAATATAGTGGTACTATCACTTCTCTTGATCTAGACACTATCGTTCTGTGGATGCAATTAAGAATCACATTGGCTTTCCTGGCCACCACGTCACACTGCTGACTCATGTTCACTTTGTGGTCCACAAATTGAGGCTGATGTTAACCCAAGATGGTATGATCTCGGGTTTAAACAAGCTTGACATATGGCACTTTTTGACTCTGTCTGCCCCCTGGAACCCAAGATTCCATGACTGCTTCTAAGCTGCATCACTCTACATCTTACTGCCTACAGGGAAACTGCCAGGAAGGGTCAACTACCTGCTCAAACCTTCCCCTTTTGTTTAGAGCAGAAACCTTTTCACTTCTGTTCGCCTGAGAAGCAAACCCTGTCTCCGCCACCCTGATAGGCTGAGGAATAGTACATAGGAAAAGGCCTATGGAAAGCCCTGAAAATGGCAGCCTCTATGGCACCAACATCTGCCATTGTGGGGCAACAACCCCAAGTAACTATAGTCACCATTTTACAAATTGTTTACCTGCACATGGTCCTTTCTGTTATAGTGCAGAGTATAATCAGAGATTTAAATCCAGTATTCATAGCCTTAATGTATATATGACTAATGAATAGAGTACTTTGGAAAAAATATCAGGGGAGGGCATCTTTTTACTATTTTTAACACAGGAGGTTACATGGAAACAGAAGCTGCTGCACAGGAATCTCTGGGACTCGGCAAACTTGGAACGCAGGCAGAGAAAGACCGAAGGCTAAAGAAAAAGTAGGTTTTTGGTCACACACCTGTCATGTTGTAGCTTACTACTATGTAACTTTGATCCTGCATTTACACTTGATATGTTTTTTGTTTCTTTGGCATCCCCATTAGGTACCCACTTTTCTACATGTCTGAATAAAATACATTTGATTAAGAAAACTGACAATATTTGGGGGGGCGATAATTTGTAAAACAGCATGAATTTTAAATAAAAGGGCAATTGTGTTTGCTTCAGGCAACTACATAGGAGTTCAGTGGAAGATGTGCTATGTGCATATTTTTTAGATAAACACAATGTAGCATATTTTCCAATTCTTTTGAGGGCTTACACTACAGAGCACATGTAGGATAGGTTGTTTGTACTTAACTATGAACAGCTTATTGTAAATTGCAGATGTTTTTCCTTGGTGCCAGTACCTGTTTTCTCTGCAGTTCCCAATAAATGTGACAAGCTTCAGTACTGTGTATAAGAATTACAGGATAATTGCTTTCTTCCAGTGCATTTACTTTAAGAGCTAATTCAGCAGCTGATATGATGACTCAGGATATATACACAATGGTAAAATATCATTTCTGCCTAAATCTGTCACATTCCATAGAAAAAAGATGTGCTTTTCAAAACACAGAGAAGGAAAGTTTATAAAAATAGAAGGGCATTAACAGTAAGACACATTTTTAAATTTGGATTTTTCTTTGATACAATTTTTTTTCTCAAAGTGTTCTTACATTCCTTCCTTTAATGATCCCTTCAGTCATCTGTTGTTTGTTTTATCTGGAATCTCAGCATTTCCATGTATGTATTCCAGCATCTTTCCATGTTTATTTGTAATGTTTGTGCGAGTCTTGTTTTCTATACTTTGTGTTGTCATGAAAATATTTTTCCTCCGTTCAGCCTGTAAAAATCCTAAAAGAGCTATCTGAGATTGAAGTCTATGAAGTGGGCTGTCTTGGGATGATGAGACCTATATGCCAAATATTCTTACAGATGTAAATCTATATTTCATGCTACTCTTTTCCCAACAGATTACTACATTATTAAATATGTTTCATATGGAGGCCAATTTACTGTCAAATGCTCTAGTATAACTACAGTATAGACAGAAGAATACTGAATGAACTTGTGTGTTTTTGTGGGGACGGTCACCTGGCACCCCCCAAAACACATGAGCCTACCATGGTTTATTTCTTTTCTGTTGTTGCTTACAATGGCAGGGCTCATCTTTTTAAGGATCGAAGAAACTGGACTCTGCAAGGATGTTGTTAGAATGCCAGTGACATAAAGGCTCTTAGTACTACAAATACATGATGGGCCAGAATATTAATTTTTAGAACACCTTTTAAAATGAAAATGGAGCTTCTGGGTATGAAACTAATTAAAAGAGGAATAAGTTTCCCAAAGTGGTGGTCTCAAACCTTGTTGCTTCTTTGGAATAACCTCAACTGAATAATAACATTTATGTATTTACACTCTGAAATACAGGATGCAAATAATATGAGGTGTCTCTCAGACAAATTTACAGTTTCATTGACTTCATGGTTTATTAGTTAAATACATCTATGGTTGGTTTCACATGATTTGTTAGATTCCTGTCTAGTTATTGTAGCTGTCATGGATTTGATTTTCAGGAATTAAATCAAGATCGAATAAATTAAAAGAGGATTACTTATGTTTCATCATGTAATCATTCACACATTTATACTTTGACTGAAGTACATGTCTTCAATTATTACATTTTTCAAAGCAAGCAAGATTAATTATTAATTAAAACATTTTTAATATAATGCATAATTATATTTTTAAAACTGGATTAATATGGATTAAGTGAATTCAATATACTGTTGCTATGAAGTACAAATGCGACATTTTTGTAACAGGCAATAATAACATTAATTTGAATTGTTCAGTGTGCCTATAGAATTGCCCCATTCTCTCCATATCCAGAATTGTGAATCTGGTTTAATTTTATTTTTCCAAATCAGTTTCTATTTTTATTTTTACTGAAGTGTGTTTAATTTTATTTTTTATTTAATTTTATTTTATCTCCAATGAAATAAGAAGGTGGTACATAAGAACATAAAACATAAGAAAAGCCATGCTGGATCAGGCCAAAGGCCCATCTAGTCCAGCTTCCTGTATCTCACAGTGGCCCCACCAGATGCGTCTGGGAATGCACAAGACTAGATATCTGTCTCCTGATACCACTCCCCTGACTCTGCCCCTTGAAGTACCCCAGTTTTAAGCCTGGAGATTACACATCTCCATCATGGTTTGTAACCTGTCATGGACTTCTCCTCCAGGAATCTGTCCAATCCCCTTTTGAAGGCATCCAAGAGTATCAACAAACATACATTATTATCAAACCGGGAAGGCAAGTAGTTCAGAATATTTCTGCAGTTCCTTCTGATCAAGAAGTTGGAGAATTCACTTTTTTTTACCACAACTCCAGCCAGAATGGAGCTCTTTGTAGTAGTTTCTATAATGTTCATATCATATTTTGATAATCCATAGGTTTGGGGCCCAAGAAAGCCATAAATGTTCAATATACAGTAATACCTCGGATAAAGAATGTCTTGGATAACATTTTTTTTGGATAACAATTGGAAATTTCCAGGTATAGGGCTGCCTCGGATAGCGAATGTTCTCTATGGGCTGCCTTGGATAACAAATGTTTCATAATGCCTTGCATGCATTGCAGGATGCATAGTTTGTGGAGGGGTGGGAGGAGTTAGAGCGTTTGTTTTTCTTTTATGGTGTTTTGGAGGCATTCTTGACATGTTTTGCTGAGGGATTTGGACCTTTTGAACTTGGAAAGATAGGGAGCTAGCTTTTATTAATCTTTGCACTGCTTTTCTTTGCAGTTTTGTCTGGGAGAGGCTGGGGTAGTCTTGCTAGTTTCATTTCTCCATGGTTGCAGTCTTTTTTCATTGCTCTGCAGGCAAAAATGGGCTGGATTTTTCTTCCTACTTATGTATGTTTCTTTGCATTTTTCCTCATTGCACTTTGGGTGGGAACACACCCAGGTAATCTTGCTGGTTTCTCTTGTCCATGTTTTGCATTGCACTGCAGGGGGATGTTCTGGAGGGTGTTCCAGCACTGCCAGCCTTTAAAGTGCATTTTTAAAGTTGTCTGGACACCCCCCCCCACACTTTTTTGACTTTTTTTGGACCTCCAGACCAGATTAATTGGTTTCCCATTCATTTCAATGGGAAACCACATTTCAGATAAACAAATTTTTTGGATAACAAATTGCCTCTGAGAATAAATCAGAAGTACCACTGTATATCAAATGTATACCTTGAACTTGAAAAATATATCTTGAAATGTATACCTCAGTTCACATGAAGACATTCATCTCTCAGAAGGCTGTGCTCTGCCTAAATGTTAATTTAAACAGAGATTGTGGTGAATGTATGCCTTCTGGCTGACATCTGAATGGCTCTGAGCCCCTGTTGGTGTATGCTGTAAACTTGAGTTTGGAAGAAACTTCACACACTGTTTCAGCAGATATTCTAACCAAAGGCAAAGCAAAGCATGCTGCTTATACACTGTCCAATAGCACTTAATGTACTCTCTGGGTGGTTAACAATTTAATTATGTAAACTATGCAGGCTGAGTCAAACATGGACTGGCTACTTGGGATTGAACCCTAGGTTGTGAGCACACTTTGGCCTGTAGTACAGCACTTTCATCACTGCACCATGAGAGGAAAAATCATCCTGCAGATTAGAAGTGCCATCTCTATAAAAAGTCTGTTTTATCACTAGGAAGATTTGCCACACGGACACGTGTGGATTCCTTCTGCTATATACCGTATTTATCAATTATAGTATTGAAAGAGCTCATACTGTATAGCAGGGGTGTCCAAACTTCAGCCTTCCAGATGTTTTGGACCACAACTCTCAGAATTCCAAGCTTATATTGCCAATGACAAAGGACTGTGGGAGTTGTGGTCCAAAACATCTGAAGGGCCAAAGTTTGGACACCACTGCTGTATAGTATTATCTGTGGCAATGATATTTTCATGTTTAACTAATCCTACTAGCATTGCTCCAGTAATCATCAAGTGCAGAAGCTCAAGGGAAGGACTAACATCTTGCATTTGTTCAAGTATTCAGTTCAATGTTAATTAATTCATGTTCCTGACATTTGTGGCTGGCATCTTCAGAGGGCAGGGAGCTCAGGGAATGGCTCAGGGAAACCTTCGAGACTACATTAATTAATTCATATTTCTTGTCTTCAAATGCTACCTACCATGTCTACATGGAGAAAGTGGTCAAGCAAACCATTGATATCGTGCTCCTGAGAAATAGAACTTCTCTGCATAAGACATGTGGAACAGGGCTGTCTCGCTACATGACAGATTGTTGCTGAGCAACACAGGCATAACTTATGATAGATGTGATCACATCAGTCTCATCTTTGACAAGAGAAATATGTACACATCAACTTGAGTTCTGCATGTAAGCTGGCTTTGAAGATCTTCACAGACAAAGCCTTAGTGGGTCAAGGGTGGAAGGTCCTTCTATAAGTACAGTACCTTGTTTATAAGCCTTGCTGCATTTCCCTTAATTGAAAGCAGCCACCTAGCATATCCTACCAGATCAGTTTGTCAGTCAAGGTTATATTGGGCTTTAGTTGTGGCTTTATGTGTGTTTTTATTACCAAGTAGAACAATGAGTAGCTGCCAAAGAGAACTCTTGCATGGATTCAGTTCTTTTTTACTCCATGGGTAATTGTAAAGCTCTTATTATATGAGAAACCATACTAGTCATTTACTGTACTCTGAAAGGGGCATCATCTCTCCATGAATATCCAAACAAGGTCATTGCCAGCTTGTTTGTATTCCAGTGTTCTCTGCATAATTTTGGGGGAAGTTATTGGAACTTCATTCACATGCTGCCTCTAATAGATGTGGCTGTTCCTCCCTGCCTCTCAATTTCAAAGACAGCCCCACCTCTCTGCATTTTCTCTTCCTTCCCCCCATTCTGTTGTCTTTAAGGAGTAGTCAGTCTATTGAACCATGTTGCTGAAATGCAAGTCAGCCATATTATTAGCCGGCTGTGTTATCTGTTCAACTGTAACTGTATGAAATGTTTTTACTCTTTCTCTCACAAATGTCTCAGGATGTGTTATTGAGGTTGTAAGTGCCACAGATGTCCAGTAAAAGGGGGTGTACTATTCCGGGCAACTTCTAGCTAAGCCTGCTCTGTAGTTCTCTACATTTCTGCAGTGTAGCCATAGGAACGTAACCAAAATTCAAAGCTTGATAGGTGTTATATGAGACAATTTTTTAAAGGTTGGAATGCAATTGCAGCATCAGAGAATCACAGAATCATAGAGACCTCAAGGGCCCTCTAGTCCATCCCCCTGCCATTCAGGAACCCCCATCACAGTATTTCCGACAGATGGCCATCCAGCCTCTGCTTAAAAACCTCCAAAGGAGGAGACGCCACCACCCATATTCCACTGCCAAACAGCTCTAACTGTCATGAAGTTCTACCTAATGTTTAAATTGAATATCTTTTTCTGTAGTTTGAGACCATTGGCCCATGTCCTAGTCTCTGAAGCTATGGAAAACCAATCAGTCCCTCTTCAATGTGAGAACCTTTCAAATATTTAAACATAGCTATCATATCCCCTATCATTTACTCCCCCCGCATCCTCTTTCACATTAAAAAGGGGGAGTCTTGCTTTTTTCTACATTTGTCCTATTATAGTGTGACATTCTTGAATTGATGCTTAATTATTCAGCTGTATATTGCCAGAGACGGCAATCTGAGACTTTCTAAAAGTTGTTGGGTGACATCTCCCACCAGCCTTGCCAACATAGTCATTCATGAAGGACAGTGGTTGTCAACGATTCATAGGCTGTAGAGATGGGCACAGATAAATAAAATGGTTATTCATCTTGATTCATGGTTTGTCAAGGATCATGAGTCATGACTTGATGTAATTTTTGGTCAAATCAATGAACCAAATTATCAGTTCATTGGACCTATAAAAACCCAAGTGCTTTTGTTTACGGATTATGCTCACAGACCAAGGTATTACTGTACACTAACTAGAAACTGAATTTTAAACATTATGTAGTTATGTAAGGCAAAACACTTAAACCAGAGGCTGGGGGTGGGGGAAGGAGAGGATTAAAAAATAACAAACACACCAAGACCAAAATGGCTCTGGTGAATTCAGCAATACGCTGTGTGCCAATGAATTTTTTATTCAGCTCCCCACCCCCAATGCCCCTTCAGAGGGGAAGGCAGAAGAAGACATGGAAGGAGAACGGAGACCTTTGTTTCTATAAAATCCAGCACTATGTCACTTGGGTGGCAAATTAATTCAATCTCTATATTATCCTTTTTTTTAAAAAAAACCAGCTTTCCTTTACCCCCTGTCAAGACAGGAGATAGGAGACAACATGGAGGAATTGAGGCAGAGAAGGAGGAATGGGCTGATGAGGTTCTTTGCAATATGATTTCTCATCCAAAAAACATTCACTGCTTCTGTAGAGAACCAAGGATTGCTCTAAATGGCACACCACACTTTGAACCAACCCTACCAACCCCAGTTCAGTCTGGGATAACTTAACTGTCTAGTCTAAACCTTATGCTCGTCTCACGGATTCTTTTTCCACATATGAAAATTTGTAGGTTGAGTCTTTCATTTTTCACATCAGGAGATCCTCGATAGCCTAGACTGCTGTCCTACCCTCATGGTAAGCATAACTGGGATGGCATGTGGGTCAAGGTTATTTGTCCATCAGAGTAATTTGTGTGTCAGCAGGGCTGCCCAGTCTTACGGGAAATGGAGGCACTATTTGTTCCCCACCCCATGGTTTTTTGAAGTACTGGTACAGAGGGAAAACCATAACAAGCAGATGGCCTTATTTTTTCCAAGGGTAGTCATTATAGAAGCAAAGGTCTTGACTTGTATTTCACACTGCACTTGACTGCTGCACACAGTAGTGTAGTACACATGTACTTTTCTTGTGGAAACCACAATGGCAAACCTTTTTTCAGTGATAGCATGGAAGGTAAAAAGAGAGGACACATCCCACTCAGCATTAGAAAACAAAAAACGCTTGTTCACCATGTTCCATGTGTCAATGAGCCAGCTCTCTCATCACCCAGACTGAATTGATTGTCTATGAATAGGAAAATGGCTGTAGTCTTTCCCACAGTGGGGAGCTCAGCAGAATTTACAGTGTCAGGAGTAGGGACTATTTCATGCAAGGCTCTTGGATAACCCTAATGGCAGCTATGTGCAGTAGCAGTGAAACAACACATACATAGAGACATGCCAAACAGGAATATCCTCCTGTTGTGTTCCTTCTATTCTAGTTGAGTGTTCAATTATACTAGTTTGGGTTGTTCATCTTTTAGCCCCAGAAAGTCTAATTTTGCCTATTGTTGTATACAAATTGTTGCTTCCAGAGCCTCATAATTAAGTGAAATTTAAATAAAATTGAAGTAATTGCATTAGGGTACATTATATCCAAATAGTAACAGCTACATTTTCTCATAATTTTATTGCTGATACAATCCATTAGAATAGCCAATGAGATCACATGCCTTGATTTATCCATTATGAATGCTTAATTACCTTTCAACTCATAATTATTTGCTGTTGTCATTGATTGGCCAAAGATTATTGTAGCATGAAATTTGCCTTTGTTTCTCATTTATATCAAGACTTATATGAAATCATGATACATTAATAGCTCTCCAGCTTGGTACCAAACCCTCCTTCAGTCAAATAATTATTGTATAATGCAGCTGTCGTAACATTCCATCTCCACTCGAAAGAAAAAAAATGAGATTTAAATAGCTTGTAGAAGTTAGGCACACATAACAAAGCCTTCTGGGAATATAGATTAGTTGTGGAAATCTTTCACTCATACAGTTTTTGCAAACACAAGGTCAGATTTTAAAATCTTTAACTCTAAACTTTTGGACTACAATTTCCATAACCCCCAAGCATACAGAGAACATCATAGTGGTGAAGGCTGATTTTAAATGTCCTATCAGCAGATTGATTCATAGCAACTCCGGGTCGGAGAGATAGGCAGGATATCTCTCACTGCAATTTGCAGGGAATAGTAAGCAGGTGGAGACATCTGCTTGGGAATACCCTGACGCAAATGTTGAGCTGCTGTGTGAGACAGAATGCTGGACTGAATAGGCTGTGGCTTGTTCCAGCAAGGCTGCTGTTGTGTTCTTATAATAGTTAATAATGAAGTGATTATTATGACATTACATGTATTTGCCTATCAGTTTGTTCTATTTGTAAAGCACACAATATTGATACAAGAACCTTGCAATATT
This sequence comes from Phrynocephalus versicolor, assembly GCA_023846285.1. NCBI lineage: Eukaryota > Metazoa > Chordata > Lepidosauria > Squamata > Agamidae > Phrynocephalus > Phrynocephalus versicolor. Next base: position 37,696,622 of record JAHTLZ010003526.1, read on the forward strand.
TAAATATATATGTTAACAGTGGCACAGCCACGGCACTGCCCCCTCCGCTCAGAGCATGCCACTGTGCTCCATGCAGAGAGCTCAGTGAAGGGGAGGCAGCAGCTTGTGGGCTCCTTTGTGGCCCCAGTTTACTCTCCAGCCATGCCACTCTGGGCACCCCAAAAGAATTTGAGTGAGGGTATTGTGGTCACAGGAAATTCAAAAGCCTGCTCTTTGATCCCCACTTTCCCGAAGGGTAGCACCCAAAGCATTTGTAACCTAGGATACCACTGTATTCAGGTTAAATTGCCATATTGGTACTTTGTGAAAAATAAGTGTGCTTTGAATCGCAGTTTGGGCACTCAGTCTCTAAAAGGTTCGCCATCACAGATCTAGTTGAACAATAAGTTGTGTCTGAGTGAGCAGCCAGAGAATTTACAAGAATAGAGGTATCTGCTACAGCTTCTAATAGTATGTTGTCTCTTGATCTGTGTAGTTCATCGCCAGTTTTATACACCCTGAACATTAGCTGTTGTGATATGTCTGTAATGATCTGTCCTTTAGCTCCTACCCCGGCTTTTATCTCTAAAGACCAGTTCCCTCTGTCAAAATGTCCTTTCACATGCAATGCACTCTTCCCTGTTTCATTTGCTCATGATAACCATAAAATGGGAGGACTAAGCAACATGCAAATATTATTCCTGCATTTTTGCCTGTGGTGATGGAGATGAAAAAAAGCAAAGCCTGCATAGCTGGTGGATATCAGGACTCTGGTGTTAAGGAGACAGTATTTTACTCTTTGTCCCCACATTATTCCTGTTCTCTCTCTCTCTCCCTCTCTCTCTCTCGCTCACACACACACAAACACACACACAATCTGTGATGTTCATAAGGTTAGCTGAGAAGGTTAAATAAGTCATTAATGAGTGGTTGAATTCCAATGGTTGATTCAGAAATTCTCTGTTACAAAGTTAAAGTTGTTTCCATATTTGTGGAAGGTCTTGGTTGTGTTGTATTTCCCCCTGTATTGTGCCCTCTTCCTGATTTGTACTTCAGTTTGTCCACTGTTCCTGAAAGAACACTGTGCTTACTTTAAAACAAATGAATTATTGTGTAACTGAGAGTCATTCAATGAAGATGTGAACTGATCCCATATATAGAACAGTTTCATAAATAAATGCACATTGAGAAATTCGCATGCCATTTAACAAAATGATCCAAGGGCTTCAGTTGCAATGATGATTAATGCACAGAATACAAAAGTATGTTGTCTTATGTGCTGACATAGGCTTGTTCTGTTGCAATTATAACCCATTTTGTGCATTGAACATTCCTTGCCTTTCAATTTGAGATTAAACTTGAATAATTCAGATTGATCAGGGAAATCCAGTAGCCATTTCAATTGAGTGGTCAATCCCGGGTAAAATATGGTAACTCATACTAGATTTGGCAAAAGAGAGGGAGAGAGGGAGATCAGTATTAGTAAATGAATAACAATTATCATGCTTACTATGCTGCTTCTTTAATTTTTACTCTATCTTATGATTTCTTTTATGGACTGACATATGTTCATTAATATTTGTGTGCTTTTCTTTTCCATTCATCTCTCTTCATCTCATGAAAAGCACATCTGGGTAAGTTAAACCACTATGGTTGCTGATCATACTCATTTTCAGCACCATGTTTGAATTTCTTCTTTTATTCCTTTTTATTATTATTATTTTCCTCAAATAGATAAAACTGCTTTAATTTGCAGATCTAGATTGATAACTGAACCAAAATTCAATTTTTAAATATCTGAACTGCAACATTTTGTTTATTAGGAGCATATGAATATAGTACTATATTTTTAAACGAACTGAGTGAAATTCTAGATTTTGGAATAAATAAATTACTAAGTCTTTATTGTACCTTTGTGGTATGGCTCTGGTATTTCACTCATTCATGCATTCATTTGCTTGTTCTATATGAGTTGCATACAGAACAACATAATTTTATATTAATTTTCCACCTCTTGATTTCATTTCTTTCCAAGTCAGTTAATTTGCAAATTTAAAAATACTGTATATATTTCATTGCTTTTCCAAATTTTGTTTACACGATTTAGGCTGAAATCCTATACCCATTACCTTGAAGTGAGCCCCATTTAAATGAATGGAATTTAATTCTGAGTAGGTGTTTGTAGGATACCATTCAGGCAGTTTAGTAAAAGAACAAACTTATTTGTGAGGCTACATGTAAAGTATCCAAAATATGTGCTGACCAGAGTTTCTTTACTAGTATGATATTATGAAAAGCCCCTTTGTTGGGGACTAAGAACTGAAGATATTATTTTCTTATTTTATATTAAAATAGTATATACTACTATAATAGCTGTAACCAAGTATGGAATCAATTTTGTTTAGCATACCTGAAAACTTCAGGAGTCTGTAATTTTAACTAGGACATTTACTATAACACATCTATTATGCAAGTTTGCTTTTCCATTATCATGTTAGTGGTGGTGGAAGAAGTATATTTGGATCATTACTTCTTTCTTGTTGTAATATAAAGGCAATTTTTTCTAGTGACTATGTAGTAGTCCAACCTTTGTTTCCATTTCTGTAACATGCGCTTTCAGGCAACATTCATCAACTCGAAGTACACATGTTTAAACAAAACAGTTGCAGCATTATTTAAGCACACTGTGCTTTTGCTAAAAGAATACTGTATTAAAGTGTAACTGACTTGTAGGTCTGAAAACTTTTAAATCTACTTTCAATTAGCATTTTGGAGATTTTTTTCCCCAAAATATTTTTCCCAAAAATATTTCATCTCTTGTCTACAGCATGAAAAAATGCTGTAGACAGGAGATGAATGTGCAATTTATAATCTGCATGCTACAGAAAAGCATTAAAATGAACAAAGATGAATAATGCAAAGGTTTAGACAAGTTCAGGTGTGATTAAAATATATATATTTATTTTATTTTTGATAGATTAACAGAAACATGTTCCATTGCCTAAAATGATCTTGTTTCATGGTCTTATTAGCACTGACTTTGGAATATAATATTTCAGTTGTAATCTAGACAAACATGCTTGACAAGAGAGGTAGTCAGTAAATTGCTAGAGAAAGTAATTCTGTAAACATATTTGTTCAGGTGGGAAGTTCATTGCTAGAGTAGAAAAGAACAATGTAAGAACACAGTAGTTGATGCAGAAGAACCTTCTGCGTCGGATTGCACCATCTCTCATGCCAGCAGTCCTTGAAATTTGAATCTCTTAAATATCCATATTCTCTCATTTAATGATTGAATGAATATTTTATTATGGGTTACACTATGTATGAGTAAACATACATGAAAACCAGATACTTTTTATTATGAACTCTACATTCAATTATATTTGCACAATTCTGTTCTAGATTGCAATACTTTAATAAGGCTAAAACATTGGTTCGAATCCCTTTCGCAGCTACACCAAAGGTGTAAGCTTTAGAAGCATCTAGGCATGCAACAGGTATCATCTATGGAGAAATTTTAACTTATATCAATTAACCTCAAAAAGTTATGCCTTTGAGTGCAACAGTGCAACAAGATTTCAATTGTAGGGTATTAACAAATATCGTAATGTAGTTTTCATCATCATACTCTGTTAGCAGGGGAGGGTGGCAGTCATAATTCAATATTTGGGGGGGGGGTGCTAGGTTGGAGCTTACTGCCATGATGTGGCTGCCAATCTGTGACATGCTCTGCAAATAAACCTGAGCATCTTCATTAAACACTTGTGCTATCAAAGGGTATTTTCCATGCATACCAATATTCACTGCACACAAGTCTATTCTTTCCTATTTTCATGATTCAAATTGAATTAACCACCTAATTTTCTTCAACTTGTGTCAAGAATCCGTTTGTGCTTCCCTGTTTATTGAACCTATCATTTAGGAGCCAAAACTAATTACAATATAATGCTAATTGTACAACACAACTTTTCTAGCAACTTATTCTAAATAATTTTCTATCTCACATAACGTATTAACTCCTTATCCCTCTACTGAGAATAGCAGATACTTAGTACCTTGAATAGAATCAACTGACATGTTTGCTAGTGCGTTCTGTGCATATTTTTACGTTATGCGTAATTTTTTTTATTTAGTGATTCTTTTACCCATTTATTTGACTGGCTGCCAAGGACACTCTGGACAGTTTGCAATGATAATATGATAAACAATAACATAGAAAATCAGATTAGCATCAAAACAAATACGCATAATTTGTCTATCCTTTCTCCAACATGCTGAGGCCCACATTTTTTAATCTATTGATTTAACATAGTCATATAATTTCTTAATTACCAGATTTAAGTACATTGTGCAAAATAATGAACTATTGGTTTAGAAACAAATTCCAATCCTAGTGAAAACAATCTATGTAGCTCAGTATGAAACTTAACAAATTCATTGTCAGTGTTAAGAGCCTGCTACAATGTAGAGCAGAAAGAATCCCAAAGGTGTTTATATTATACCTGACTGTAGCCGGGGTTAAAGCACCATATAAGTGTTCCACCTCTACATATAACTGTCTTTACGGTGTGTTTTAGCCACATGAATATGTACACATGCAATTAGCAGCCCTAGTTTATATGCTGTTGGGTACTATGTGTCTATGAGCTAGAGTGCAGGGCAGGCAGCATTAAATATGAGGGGGTGTTTGTTCCCCCCTTGGTGACTGGGCCATTTTTAAAGGGGTCCAGCCAATGACAACTCAGCTGGACCCCTTTAAAAATGGCCGTGTTGTCAGTGCAGGGCTCCTGTGGCGGAGACCTGGCCATGTTCAGAGCGATCCAGCCTGAATTGAAATGCTACTTCCTCGTTTTGTTTTGTTTCATTTTGTTACCTAACAAAACGATGAAACAGCATTTCATTTTTCGTTTTGTGCCCATCTCTACTTCCACCCATGAACTTGCCAGCTCAAATTTGCACAGCCTTCTGTGGAAGAATATGTGCCGTATTCTTCTATATTAAATATACATTGTTCAGGAGAACTTGGAAAGTTCAAAGCAGGACCCAATAATGCATTCATACCGTTGTGTTTCACTTACTAAAAACTCTAAGGAAATGGAGCAAGAAGGTCTTTCAAGCTCCAGTAGCTTTCATTTTTTAAAATAATATAATTTAATGTAGGGGCTGTAGATATGTACAGTAACATATCCAGAATAGTAAAATTGCCTAGGAACAGTGGCAAAACAATATTACTAAGAGACTGAACCTTGGTCTTGAGTTCTCCTGCATTATCAGTAAACATATAGTCACTGATATGGTGAAATTCAAAATTGGTTTTACAATATTAAGATTATGCCATGTCACTGAGTGACTGTGTATCATTTTTTCTAATTCAGTTGCAGGCTGTAGAAAGCTTTGATTTGAAAAATCTCATATACTATTCTATTAATGGAAAATGATGCCTAGCTTATTGAACTGTTTTTGAAAATAGTTTGTGTGTATATATATCCCTAATCCTGAAGATAAAAGGAAGCACTTGAAAATGTATAGCCAGTTTCATTTTGAATGAATGTTTTGAAACAGTATGAGAAAATCCAAATGAATCATTTCAGAAGGAAAAAGTAGAACATGTGTGTTTCCCATTTGATTTAAGTGCTTTAGTCAACTTGCACCTTTACAACAAGACACTGAAGAGCAGAATTATGTATAGCCCAGTTCAATAATTCCCAACGTTGGGTCCACAGATGTTCCTAGATTAAAAATCCCAGAAACCTTCACTAGTAATTGTACTGGGCAGGATTTCTGGGAGCTATAGTTCAAGAACATATGGGGACACAAGTTTGGGAAGTAGTGGCATAGTTAAATCTCTGGGCTGTAAATTCAGAGCATTTTCAAATTTGAAGCTCTTGTGCATCATAATGTATGTGAACTGCTCCTCCAAGATATATGGCATTTATCTCCAGGTAGATGCTTTGACTGCCATGTGGTTTCTTGAATGACGTGCATCAAGTGAATGTGGTTTTTTTTTTAAAAAAAAAAAAAGCCCTATACAGCACTTCATTTTTTTGGGAGATTATTTCAAAACCTGTCCAGCAAAACAGCTGCAGAACCCAAGTCTCTTTATAGCCCTTTGGACAGCTTGGCTGTTTCTGCCTAATGATTGTTGAATACACTTTCCAGAATCATGTTGAGATTCTTTTAGGGTTTGCATAACTGGCCGCAGGTAATTGGTGAGGTGCCAGAGTTGTGTGCCTGGTAAAGCAGCCAGACAACATAACTGAAATGCCCTTTCATTTAGTTGCAATTGGCTACAGCAAGTTATGCAAAGCTTTTGCAGACGTGGGTAGGATTATAGATAGGGCTTGTAAAAAGAAAATTATTATGTCTTTTCTCAGATTTGTATCTGTAATTTAAGAGGGAGAGATTATTGAAATAAATTTAGTAAAGTATTTTTGTTGAATCAATAAATGGATGACAAGATAAAATGAAATAGTGGAGAATGAGAACATATTTGACCAAAGAACATAAATATCCTTAACAAAAAACAAACAAAAAATATTTTTCCCTGAGGTACCAAGAGTTCAGCAAGGTTGACAGATGAATAAAGGTCAACAACGTACAAGACCATTGTGGTGGTATGCCAAAATGTCATTGTATCTGAATGTAATTTCTAGGTATCAAAATACATTTTGATAGTCTCTAATGTACTTTTAGGCATGAACTTCTGGAGGAAGCTCGGAGGAAAGGATTACCTTTCGCACAGTGGGATGGGCCTACCGTGGTTGCATGGCTGGAGGTAAGCCTTCTGAAAGCCTTCTGAATGGATGGGTATATGTGAGAAAGAGGTCATGAATAAGACTCTCAGGGAGGAGAAATAGAATTGACCAACTTCCAGGTGGAGAGAAAAGGGAGGAAATGATGTTGGCTTTATTGAAAGAAACAGAAAGCCTGGGAATGGTGCGGAAAAGGGAGGAGCATCCAAGAAAGAGGACAGAGATGATAGGCAGAAAGGGAAGGTATAAAGAAGAGAGGAGAGAAGGAAAATGGAAAAGAGTAGAAAGAGAGAAGCAACAGCAAGTGGAGAGTAGATGGAGGAAATCAAGGTGGGGAAGAGGTCTGTAGAGAACTGGGTGGTTAAAGTAAAAGAAGACTCACAAATCAGAGAATGGATAGAGATTAATGTCCCCAGAACTAAAGCAGAAAGGGAGTGGGGATGTAAGTCACCACATAAGCCTTTGTATTGAAGACAAAGAGATAAATGTAAGAGCTAGCTATACATTCTAATCAATTTGCATCTCTCTGGATTTTGGCAATTAGGTTCTTGAGCTCATATAGTGATGAATGTTACAGGACTGGCTTCTGCTACATTTTCCCTCCCACTTGTTCTTCTCCAGCCTCTGTCGAATTGAGCACCCAAAGGAAGTACTATGTGTGTCACAGACTTTTCTTTGAATTTTGCCACCTCACATCTCTCTGAAATCTTGTCCCACAGCATTCCTGAAAGCTATTCCTCTAGAGCTCAGCTTTATGACCTTAAACCCTTACTAGAACTGAGAAAATATTGTTTAGTGTCAAAATGAATGACATTAGCTTCTTCCTCTAAAGTCCTGCCTTTCCCTTCTTCCTCAGTTTTATCTTCTTTTCCCTTTACATCTCCTAACAATAGCTGATATCACAATGAACATCGTTCTCAACAGGGTCATCATGGTTATCACTGGTACTAGATTAGCTGTTCTGATACCATAAAGGTATAATCATTCCTTCCTCTTTTGTCTGAGTGTTGGAGAGTCACTGCAGAATTCTGAAGTCCTCTTACTCTCTGTTCTGTATTTATTAAGCTCTTTGTTAGAAAATACATCAAGCAGACTGCAACAATGCATTACAGTGTCACTGTGAGCAGTATTCTTTTGTGTTACTTTCAGAATTAAATCACTTTCACTTTTGAATTAATCTGTAGCATTTGAATCTAAATCACTATAGTAAACATAGAGTCATGCTTCAGAGTCAACAAAATCTGCATCCTTGAGAACAGTGGCAATAAAACATGTTATTTTTTATATGCAAACTCTTGAGAAAAAATTATTATTCTTATACAGCAGAAAGCTGCTTTTTGTACCTTTAAAAATGTTTTACTTCAAGACCAAATGCAAAATCTGCAATGTTGTTGCTGAAGTTTGTTTCCTGAACACATCCTTCAATGGCAGAAACCTGAAATATAATTAATTAAGCAGATCTCCCGAACACATTTTATAAGTGTCCAAACAGATAAGGCCTGAGTCTGGCTCCCTGCTCAGCCATGGAAGCTCACTGGGGGACTGGAACTTGTAAAACCACTTCTTAAATATCTCACCTCGAAAGTCCTGTTAGCGGTGCTGTAAATTGGTTCCAACTTGACAGCATATAAAAAATAAATTGAGATAGTCTTGATCCATGAAGAATTTTAAAAGGGCTTTGCAATTAGAGGATCCACCACCGATCACCGATGGGGAGGGCTTCCGAGGCAGCAGGGAGGCCTTGGTAAAAAAGAAAAAAGCACCAACCAGCAGGGCCTGCAAGCCAGCTGGTTGGCAGTAAAAGAAAAAGAAAAAAGTGTCGACTGACAGGGCCCCATGGGCCAGCACCAACCGACAGGGCCCCACGAGCCAGCAGGTCGGTGGTTTAAAAAAAGTGCCGGCCCACCAGCAGGGCCCCAAAACAGCAGTAGAAAAAAGAAAAAATGAAACAAAATGAAAAACATAATGATTTTTTTTAAAATTGTTTCAAATGAAACAAAACAAAACAAAACAACATGACCCTCAAAATGAAACAAAACACCATTTTGGCATTTTGTGCCCATCTCTAAATACTACCATCTAATCAGAATCATTCTACAGTATGAAACAAGGTATCATTTACCAAGGTTTTTTTGAGCATAGATAGCCATTGGAAGACTGTCAAAAAGTTTTCTGAAAGACTTCTGAAATGTTATCTGGTTGATTGCACTTCCTCCCTTGTTCCCATGTGTCATATTAGTTTGAATAATAACTTGTATTCATCCTTAAATTGTGATCTCCTCATGGTGCCATAGCTGATAAAGGTTATGATGCCAATGAGAAAAAGTACTGTTTTGAATATACAGTGGTATCTCTTAAGATGTATGCCTCGTAAGAAAAAAACTTGTAGGAAGAAAATAATTTCTGGGAATATGCATGCTTCGCATGACCATAAATTCCCTATGGACTTCACAAGACAAAAAACCGTTCTGCATGCACCCAGGGGAAAAACATCCAGTTATTTTAGTCTTTGTTCTAGCTTCCGTAACAGAGTAATCCGTTCACAATGCATTCCTATGGGAAACCATGTTTCATAAGACAAAATTTTCATAAAACTAACCTCCAGAATGGATTAATCCATTTTCAATGCATTCCCATGGGAAACTGCATTTCATAAGACAATGTGTTTGTAAAACAAATGGACCCACAGAACAAATTAAATTTGTTTTAAGAGGTTCCATTGTATATGAAAAAAGGATGGCAGTGCAGTTAAGATGAAGCAAAGCAACAACAAGGTGTGCTGTTTCTATACTACCCCATAGTATGTAAAATACACTCTGGGTGGTATACAATTTAATTATGCAGACTACATGTTGCTGCTGCCACCACCCCAGCAATCTGGCTACTCAATTTACCAGCCTCAGAAGGATGGAAGACTGAGTCAATGTTGAGCTGGCTTCCTGAACCTGTTGGGACTGAACTCAGGTCATGAGCAGAGTACTGTAGTTTAACCTTTGCACCACAAGGCTCCTAATGGAGAGTGTCATAGTGGTGCACTGCTCCCTGAATGCTCGATTTGGATGCTGGTAGTGTTATTGTCTGAACCCCAGTGATGGGAGCTGAATGTGCCAGGAGGCATACCTTCTTTCAGTAGTCCCCCCACTTAAAAAAATCACTTAACAGACCCTTTGGCATCACTTGAGAAAGGCATGTGCATTTCACTGGGCCAGGACAGCAATATTTACAAAATAATTCCTTCATTTAACTCAAGTTTGACAGTTGGCTAAATCACTGTGAATCTTAATTTTTGTCACTGCTTCTCTTTTCCCAAGTTATGGCTGGGGATGCCTGCGTGGTATGTTGCTGCATGTCGTGCCAACGTGAAAAGTGGTGCGATTATGTCTGCACTGTCAGATACGGAGATCCAAAGAGAAATTGGAATCAGCAACCCTCTCCATCGCTTAAAGCTCCGACTAGCAATTCAGGAGATGGTATCACTCACAAGCCCCTCAGCCCCTCCGACATCTAGAACGGTGAGTCCGATTCATGAAGCTTGTAGGAATGTAAGAAATGTGTTGCTGACCCAGACCTCAAGTTCCATCTATCCTGCATCTGGATGGTTCTCTCAGTCGCTGAGTAGATGCCTCTAGGAAAAAATAGGGCTGAAGAAGGGGAAACAACCCACTGTTGCTGTTTGGCAAGAGGTATTGACTAGAATTATTGCTTTTGAATGGGAAAGGTTCCACTAAGCCATCATAGCTAACACTGTTAAATATACAGTACAACCTTCTCACAGATATACTGAGATACATTAGTGATCCCTGCCATCCACAACAGAGGAGTTGCTTGTTGTTACTGATGCACTGGGTAGAATGCCACCACATAATATCCCCAAGATAAGGCTTCTCAATGGTGATACTTGTTTCTCTAGCATGTCTGCCAGACACGGTCCAAAAAGCCGAAACTAGAACCCTATGCAGCAGATTTTACATTACATTACATTAATGAAAGCATTCTACCATTACGCTTGTGACTTTAAATAACAGAAGCATAGCTGTCTAAAGAGAGGGAGAAGGCTGTATCTATGTAACCTGACCCCATAAACCAGAGCCCCATAACTGGGGTTAAAGTTCACATGAAGTGCTTACCAGAGCACAGCAGTCTCTCACCCTCTTAGTCCTCTTTCCATAATCAAAGAGATGATCATGGGGTGGGGCTAGGGTACTCTCTTCAGTATACCTTGATTCCACATGTTTTAAGAACATCACTAACTAAATCTAGCACCATGCATCCTTGTTTCTGATCACTTGATGGGAGTAGCACCCTCCACTCCAGATCATCCACCAGTCCTCCTGAACAGGTTTGGGGTGGCATGGGCTGAGTTGCATAGGGGAAAGGGGAATTGGGCCTACTTGTACCTCTTCCACCAAATAAAAAATTGCTCTGGAGAGTTTTACTACACCGCAAGTAAAATATTGTGTAAAACATTGCTGAAGATAAACAATTATTAGGCATATTTATCCATTTATAGTACAGTACTTACATGACAGCATGATGTAACAGCATCTCTAAGTGCAGTACATTAATCCATATATAATAAAGGGTAAAAACAACGCAAATGTACCAACAATCATTAGTGGCTTGGGAAAGCCTAGAACCGTAGAAAAATAAAGCAAGTCCTAAAAAAATGCCTATGATTTCAGCAGGTGACTGAATCCAATCCTTCTGTACATGTAAGCAATGTGTCTCAGAGAGATCTAGCCACAGTAAGCAGACCCTCCCCATCCAACTGTTAAATTAAATAGGCCAAGCCTTCTTCTCCTTTAAATGAACCATTCATTTGGTGACCTAATTTTCACTTTTTATATGAGTTTTCCCAGGTTATCTTTCTTAATGATATCTTTAGACAAAGTGTGCTGACTTAAATAATTTCACACTCTCCTCTTCAAGAGGTTGTTTTTAAAATTGTTTTTCCAGAATAGAAATAGAAGTAGGGTAAAAAGGCAAAACCTTTTTAATACTTATTCCCCCAAGGAGGCACACAGCTACTCCAGCCTGGATTCACACATCAGTCAGCACATTTCTCTCTGTTGAATAATGCCTTAAATAACATAAGGGCATTAACACATTTGGGCCAACGTGTTCTGTTCTGAAAGGAAGAGAAAGATGAAAAGATTTAGGAAAAAAAATTAGGAAGCCAGACCCTGAGCATACCTTTTCAGCAAGGGCCATCCCCAACTAGTTGCTTACTGTAAACATTTAAGACTCCTGCATGTGCTCTGTATCTCCTGTTGCTTGATATGGGGGCTTCTTAGTAGGGTACTGTGTCAGCTATAACACTGGTACAGACCACAATGTTCTGCATATTTAGATTCTAAAGCTCTGAAATAGCACACCTGACTGCTGAAATCAGAGCCATCGGGACAGGTGCTAAGAAGATTATTGTGTGTTTATTAAGCACATACACAAAGCAAGTTCTCAAGGCAGCATGCAATTATTGGAAAACAACAGTTTAAGGCAAAATATTTATTTATTTATTTATTTATTTGAGTATTTTATCCCACCTTTCTCCATGGAAAAAGGACCCAAGGTGGCTTACAGAATGAGGGATAATATACAGTCCAGTAAATTAAGACATGTTCAAGTACTGAGAACAGGGAATTGAGGGACATCTTACAGCATTAATAGACAACATTACATTAAAGCTACAAGAGAACGTGAGCAGTTAAAGGGGAATAAAGTTCCATATAAAGTTATGAGTGATGGAAACTAACATTGAAAACATAGTGTCAGTGTAAACCCATAAGGTTATAAGTAGTTATCAACACAAAGTCTATGTGATCCTGTAGATTCATATAAAATAAACATAATAGGTAGACCATCATTCAGAGAAAGCTTGCCTGAAGAGAAAGGTCTTTGCCTGTTTCCAGAAAGACAACAGAGATGAGGCAGTCCTGGCCTCTAGTGGGAGGGGGTTCCAGAGTCTGCGCACAGTGGCTGAAAAGGCCCTTTCATGGGTTCCCACAAGACGTATACGAGAGGGTGGAGGGATGGAGAGAAGGGCCTCTCCTGATGTATATAGAAAGAACAGAACAAAGCCAGTATGGTAAAAATATGCAACAGATACAAAGTGTGGCTTTGGTGAAGGTCTGGAAATATCACCCTGGGTGTTAACAGAAAGAAATCTCCCCAAGTTGTTAAAAGCACAACTCGAGGTCAAGCTTATTGAATACAGCAAAAACTTAAGAGCTAGACATAAAATAGATTCAGACATTCAGCATGTTGGAGGGACCGAACAGCAGAGATTTTAATGGTCCAAGGGAACAAGAAAGTCTTAACTTGCCAGGAGAAAGTAAACTTTCCACTAGGAAAGCATAACATAGGCAGTGGTGATTGTAGTACTAGGAGTAATAGTAGGATATTTGCAAATTGCCTTCGAAGTGGATTTTCACCATGCTTATTTACTGAGTTTCAGAGAACAATCCAACTATGATTTCTTTTTTTCCAAAGTGAAGGAAGATGGAAACATTTGCCTAAAATTGTTTCGAGCTGTCCCTCAACTGAGGCAAGGACATGGTTGTGCTCATTGTGATGGTGTATGCTGTTAACTTACAGTGTTGCTGCCTTTCTTCTTTAACACTGCTTACCTAATGTGGATTCTACCTGCCTCTCTGTGGGACTTGACCATAGCCTTCAGGCAATGTTTGGGTCACCCATGAAGAAATGGAAACCCTTGCAGCTCCAGCTAAAACGGTTAGCTCTAATACCAACTTTCTTATATACTTGCATGTTAAATGGCAGAATTTCTAGTTTATTACTGAATGTGAAAATGCAATATTATACCATTTATTTGTTTATCATACTAATTCATGTACAGTATATAGAATATTCTCTATACAAAGATAGGTAGCTATTTGAAATCTAGTAGAAGTAAGCATAGGAAGGTATGGTATTTTAAACTGTATCCCAGATCACTGAAAAACTGTTGAATGTCCATCCTTGATTTGTATCCATCTGCCCTAATGCCTGCATACTTCCAACGAATTAATAAATCCTTTTTGGACTGTCATAGACCCCACCTCCCCTTCAAAAAGGCAAGCAACCAATATTTGAAAGCTGTGATTTTATGATATATAGACATGTTGGCTATTTTAGGGGGGGGGGGACCATGTATCTGTTCCTTTTATTGGTTAGTGAGACCAACACTAGGTTTCTGAGGGGTGGGCCATGTGGACCTTTTCTTTTTGATGTCACTTTTATTAGTGTTGCTCTTTACCCAATATTAGCCTCGCTATTTGATGGTCTTATGTTTCTCCCTCAAACTGAGAACTATTATGTATTATTTGCTTTTTAATTCTTGCTGCTTTTCTTTTGTGTTCTCAACTGGCTCCCCTAATGGCTATCCTTACCATTCCAGAAAGAGAATGAGGAAGGCAGTTGGGCTCAGGTACGATCCTTTCTCACTTGAATACTTTCCCAGTATGACTACCAACATATCAGTGCCTAGTATTATAGAGAAGTTAGTCCACCTAGAGGTCAGAGTACAAAGCTGGCTCTTAATAATTTTTTTTTACTTAGTTAAGAGAAATGAATAATTTAATGGTGTCTACTAGTGTCTGTGGTGTGCTGCTAAGTACATGTGATCCAAAACAAAAATTTTCTACTTTTCTCCAAGGGTTAACACACATTCCATGGGGACCTTTACATACATAGAAATGCTTAGTTATAGTCTCACAACTATGATCAGCTGCAGCTATAGGAATGTGAATGGGTGCTTCATGCACTACCAGCTCTGATTCAGACAGTCAGGGAAGATGGAATTAATTTAACATCTGATTAGTACTCAATCAGTAAGAATGGCATTATATCAGTCTTATGTATATGAGGAAGCAAACATACATGCTTTCCAGTTAATGAACAACTCCATAGTCATGATGGTTTGGTGCAGGAGAGGTAGTACCCCTAATTTCATGGAGTGATATTGGAAGGCTAAGGACCAATGAGGTATCAAACAGACAGGGTCCCCCCCCCCCCCGCTGGCGGCATACTCCCTTCCGATTTTTTACATATGGTAATACATTTTTCTCATCTGTGTGGCTTCACGAAGGCCATGATGGAGAACCGGGGTACTTCAAGGACCAGATGCAGGGGAGTGGTATCAGGAGACAGATATCTAGTCTCATGTGCTTGAAGACACATCTGGTGGGGCCACTGTGAGATACAGGAAGCTGGACTAGATAGGTCTTTGGCCTGATCCCGCTTGACTTTTCTTATGTTCTTATGTAGGTGCACTGCTTGGTTCAATCCAGCTGTATTGTGATTTGTGGCAGGGGCAGAGCCAAACCAGCTATTAGACCAGCCACATGGAGGACAACTAAAATCTTTCAGTGGTAGTTAACATGGTATTAAAATATGGCTATCAAAGTAACTTTATTGGGATAAAGTACAAAGTTGTTGGTTTATGTCTTCTACCAAAGCGCTTCTGTTCCCTATTGAGACGCCATTTTTCATCTGTCTGCATGTGGCAGATTGGATACTTTGATTTCACATGTGGAATTTTTTTCAAACTCTTATGACTGATGTGTAATAAATAGTGCTTGTGCTAATTCACTAGTTATCTTCTGGCACTTCATACTAATGGAACTTTTTTGTTCTTTCTCTGTTCATGTTACATTGGATACAATCTACTGAAAATATTGTCAGAAGTTTCTAGAGGTTTTGCCCCCTGAACAAGATAGGGGAAAAAATATTCTTACAGGATCTCCTTCTATCCACAACCAGCTTCCTAGTGAACATTTATTATGATGCACTTCCTGGTCTCCTCATTTTGTTTGCTGGGTTAGCAGTGTGCCCCATTGACTATGGACATTCAAATGGTTTAACATCCTGCATATACAGAGTATTACCTAAAGAATAATAAAAAGATTAAGATATTTGTTTTTCTACTTTATTAGCAATAGAGGCTATTGATGCTTTTTCCTTTCCTTTTCTTTTTAATAGACATTGGCTTATGGTGATATGAACCACGAGTGGATTGGTAATGAATGGCTCCCCAGCCTTGGATTACCACAGTATCGAAGTTATTTCATGGAGTGTTTGGTGGACGCAAGGATGTTAGATCACCTAACAAAAAAAGATCTCCGTGTACACTTAAAAATGGTAGATAGCTTTCATCGGTAAGTTAGAGTACTATTGTTTTAGGACATAGTACACTATGATATCTTTTTAACATTTTATTTCTACCTTGAAAATTTAATTGCTTTTTTAAAATAACAGGACAAGTCTGCAGTATGGAATCATGTGTTTAAAGAAACTGAATTATGACAGAAAAGAACTTGAAAGGAGAAGAGAAGCAAGTCAGCATGAAATAAAAGGTAATTATTTAATGAAAAACTATAGTCTTAATACTTCCAAAAAGTTACTCTGCAAGATTTACAATCCTTTACATGGCTGAATAAGGCAGGGAACACCTCCCAGGTATAGTTTGAAAAGGACTTGATTAAAACTAAATTCTTGAGACTAGGTGGTGGTCAGCAGAAGACGTTTTGAGGGGTGGCTCCCCATCCCCACAGCTCTCTCCCAGAACTGTCTCCATCAACAACGAGATAACAAGGAAGGTATTTTCAAGCCAGCAGCTGTAGAGCACTGTGTTTTCACTAACCATCCTTTCTCTTCCCCACATAAAAGATTTGTGAAAAACACATTCACACTTCAATGGCCCATTAATGGAGTGGTTTCATCCATTTGACAACTACTCACAAGAGAGCATCCGCTGGCCAATTAACAGGTGATTCAAAATACAAGGCTGCAAGAAAAAGGCCAATCAGCAGATTAATAATCAGACAGTATGAATCTAGCCACTCTGTGATTAGCTAAACATGAAAAATGTGTCTGTGATGTTCACTCTATTGTCTACTCACTTAAATGCTGGTAGGATAGCTCAGTGGTTCAGCTTTCCTGGCTGTGGTGCCAGAGGTTGGGAGTTCAAATGTCACACTATGTCCAACAGAAGAGGCAGCCTGTGTAGCCTTGGGCAAGCTGTAGTCTCACAGCACCCCAAGAAGGGAGCGATAAACCACCTATCAGTATTTTCTATCTAGAAAAACCAAACAGGGTCACTTTAAGTTGGAATCAACGTGCTGACACATTAGGAGCCCTAGCACAGTGGTTAAATGCCTGTACTGCAGCTAAAACTGTGCTCACAAGCTGGGGTTCAATCCCAGGTAGCCGGCTCATGGCTGACTCAGCCTTCCATCCTTCTGAGGTAGCCTGCATACTGTAATTAAAACTACAAACCGCCCAGAGACTACTTGAAGTGGTATGGGGCAGTATATAAGCAGAACACTTTGCTTTTAGTACTGCTTAAAGCAGGCATGTCCAAACTTCGGCCCTCCAGATGTTTTGGACAGCAACTCCCACAATCCTTTGCCACTAGCATTTTAAGCTTAGAATTCTGGGCGTTGTGGTCCAAAACATCAGGAGGGCCGAAGTTTGGACATGCCTGGCTTAAAGTGAGTCTCTAATTAATGGGGCAGCAAATTTTAGTATGTATATATTAAATGGAAATAGCTGCATATACTCCCAATAGCAAGGCTCATCACAAAAGCCATCTCTTTTTCCCCCCTACACAAAAGTATTTTAACATGAAGCTCAAATTGATTTACTACAGGGGTTTATTATAAAATGTTGGGCAGTCTCATACTAGCAGGTTGATGTCAAACCTAGTCTAAGAAATGGAGCAGGCTATGTGTTCTGGAAAGTTTCTGTTGGGATGGCACTATCTATCATACACCTGCTGCACTAGCAAGCATGATCCTGCCAGACAGCAATGCTTCACAAGGCTGTAGCTGCAGAAGCCAGCACCATCTATTAAGGGGAACACAGGCACCTTTCACTGCTTCCATGCTACACTTAACCTAGGTGTGTATTTGCCTGCATTTACTTTTGTGTGTCCTTTAATCATTCAGATATTAGCATATAAAAGGTTAAAATGTTTGAGATCTGTATTTGACTGCATAATTACTTTAAAAAACTGAGCTAAAATCCTTTGGAAATTAAATTGTTAAAAGATGTCAGTACTTACATAAAGTTGTGTCCAGAAATTAAATGTATCCATCATGGTGTAAAAAATACATGGTGTAAAAAATGATTTGCATTATAAAATAGAGTAAATCAAACCAACAGCACAGTTAATGATTTCCCTGACTTGCACTGCTGTTTTCTGAATTTGACACCTCTTTCCAAACCTTTATTTATTTATTTATTTATTTATTTATTTATTTATTTATTTATTTTTGCATTTATATCCCGCTTATCTTCAAACGAACTCTAAGCGGCTACTTAGCTAAGCAGAGTGGCAGACTCTCAGCTCTGGGAGAAACAAGACCCATCTACAAAGCAGGGAACCATATGCAGAAAGAGAATGGGGGACAATTGGGGGTCCATTTTGTTCATTCTCTTGCCTCTTTGGGATTCAGTTAGGATGGAGACAAGACCTTCACTTGGATGGTCCTGATACCACCAATACAAAGCTGTAGGTGATGCAGGCTAATCTCTACTTCTCAGCACTTAGGCTGTGTGGCTTGTGAAATGTTAAAGCTTTAAGTGTGGCCACTTTACCAGATCTCCACACGTCTTTTTCCTTACAAAAGCTCACTCATTGAGAAAATGTTTTTTCTTTCCTTTTCTCTACAGATGTATTGGTTT
This sequence comes from Phrynocephalus versicolor, assembly GCA_023846285.1. Classification (NCBI taxonomy): domain Eukaryota; kingdom Metazoa; phylum Chordata; class Lepidosauria; order Squamata; family Agamidae; genus Phrynocephalus; species Phrynocephalus versicolor. The sequence continues at coordinate 37,715,041 of JAHTLZ010003526.1, forward strand.
GGAGTAATGACAGAGTGATACGCTGGATACAAGCAATTGGATTACGAGAATATGCAAATAATGTTTTAGAAAGTGGTGTGCATGGAGCTCTCATAGCCCTGGATGATAACTTTGATTATTGCAGTTTAGCTTTATTATTGCAGATTCCAACACAAAATACACAGGTGAGTAACTGAACTGGTTACAGTAATTCATTACTGTGAATTGTATCTGTTGTCTTATAACTCAATTGTTTTATTTGGTTGACTACAGGCACGGCAGATCCTTGAGAGAGAATACAACAATCTATTGGCACTAGGAACAGACAGGCGACTTGATGAAGTAAGTCTTCGTAATCCTAAATCTAGACTATTGGCAGAGGATAACAGGTTTTATAGCAAAATGCCACTCCTTTGTGATGTACTGGTTGCATTCCTTAACAAGCTCCTGATCACATGACTAAGCACGCACATAGGACAGCAGCCAGGGCCTCGTTAATGGGCAGCAGTTTTCTGCCACAGCTTCTGCAATTTCTCTTCCACAAGAGTAAACCAGCAATGGGGTTATGTCCAGTAAATATGAGGCTTCCAATACAACTTTATTTGTACTCAAATGTGATTAACTATATAGAGCAGGACTGTCCAACTTTGAACAGCCCGCGGTCTACTTTGCTCCCCCAAATGGCCCTGTAGTCTCCTTTAATCTCGATCAAAGGCCCCATGGTCTACTTACAGGAGTGTGCGCATGTGTGCACATGCACATGCACTTCACTGGTACTCCAGATTAGGACTCCTACAGAGGAGCCGAGCAAGGGGGCATGGTGTGGTGGCAGCAGAAGGTAAGGTTGGGGTAGAAATCCGGACCAAATGTCCGGGCAGGCGGGAAAAAATAATGATTTCCCTGAACACATTGCCGGTCGCAGCAGGTCGGGAGCCTGGCGGGGACTGCAGTCAACGCATTGAGCATGCCTGATCTAGAGGACTAGAAATCTTTCCTTCCCAGTAAACAAAACTTGTTCTCAGCACTGATTTCCTCTATGCATGAGTAAAATAACTGGTATGATCCTTTGAAGTACAGAAGTGTGGGAAAGAATTAAACAATGCCACTATATGGGCTTTACTGAAGAATAGAATCTTGGCAGATAAGATGCATTTGGGCACTTCTGAGTAGATCCCTCTGCTATCTGTGAATAGGAGTCCTCCTAACATTTGGTAAATGATTAAAGTTGACAGATATTTCAGTTGCTCTAGGTTTTCAGCACACAATCAATGATAACATATACATGAAGAAAGCAACATACAATAAAAATACTATCAGAAATAAGGATCTACAATTAGCGGTGATCTAAAATTACATAAACATCAGCATTTCCTGTAGTTTCACTGCATTACAAACTTAATGCCAGTTATTATGAAGTGAAAATATAGGATGTAAGGAAGTAAACAAATATACAAGACAACTTCTCGATGATACATATAGGTCAGTTTCAAGAGCTGCTTTTACATCTTCTTTGGCTTACTATATTCTTAGGAGATTTAAAGACAAGCATACCTAAAGAGTTATCTTTTCTTGACGTTTCTGAGAGGTAGTAGATAATAAATGAGGTATCCAGATGATGAATAAGCAACCTCATAACCCATCAACACTCTAGAGTCTAGGCACTCGTATTTAACCTTTGAATCTCTGTAAGGACCACACCAAACAATATGCTGTGTTCTTTATCGCATTCTTATTTGATGGATACAATGCATCACAATGTTACTCAGAGATTAGCTGGTCCACATTTTGACTTTGTAGCTGGCTGAACCACAACACATCATTGAGTTTGCAAACTGGAGGAATCATCCCTTTAAGGCTTGTTTATGGGACAAAGAAACTCCAAGCAGGGGACAAGACCATGATGTACAGAGTTTTTGTTGTTTCTTCTATTACTTATGATAAATTTCAATTAATTATGGCAAGAAAAGAAATTTGTATTTTTTTCCAATTTACAATAAGGGTTTTTAAACTGTGTTTTGTGTTTATTTGTATCTTTAAATTATGTACTGACAGTTATTAAAATAGGTTTGAATGATAATAATACAAAGGTGGAGAACAATAAGGTGTATCAATTATCAAAAAAGGGAGATGATACTGAAAGTTCTCAAAAAGAGTGATATAGGTTACAATATATGGCATATTACTTGGCTATTCTTAAAAAAAGTGATGAAAATGCAAACCAGAGATAAAGAATGACAGCCATATTTTAAGCACTTTTATATATTTTTTTAAAAAGTCACTAGAGAGAAAAAAATAGGGAATGGTCTGTTAGCCATTAGTCTAACCTTCAGTTTTAGTAAATTCCAAGCCTATGTGCATTAACAGAGTGATGACAAGAATTACAGGCGTGGCTCCTCCTGGCGAAGACAGTTTCCTCCACGTGAGGTCCACGGAATCAGCATGATGCCTGGTTCTTCAGAAACACTGCCAGCTGGCTTCAGGTTAACTACAACATCAGGGCAGTCACGGAAAATGGCATCTGATGGTGAGACATTAATCTGTGCTTTAAAACTAAAGACTGTGGATGGGTGTTCAGGGTCTCTACAGAACAATCCAACTTGGAACAGTGGATGAACTTCATTGCTGGATCCATAGGTGTGAAGCATTTATATTCAGCAAGTCATAAGCTAGGAGAGAATAAATCACTGTAAGCAGAAGAAATATGTATAGTGTTGTAAAAGAGATAAGATCTGAAATTTTCCAGTTATGCTTCATACTGTTGGTTTCAAGCTTTTAGGGGATCTGTTAAGCATTGATGCTGGTAGAGAAAACCTATTTTGCCAGATATCAGATGGTAGTGTATGTATTCTGTGGAAGGTTGAGATGGCAAACAACTATGTCCAACTAGAAAAAAATCCCCCCCCCCATTTTTCACATTGTATATAATGCAAACGATATAATACAAATTAGGTGTCTTCATGTTTTCTGTATTACAAAGACATCATTTGTTTTGGGTTTTTTTTATGAGTTCTTGCTTTCTCAGATGAATGTATGTTCTAAAAAAAACTAGTGGGCAGGCAAAAGACCTACTTCACTCTTTTCACAACTGTTACCTCATCATCAGATGCTCGCTCGGGTGATAACTATGGCTTAAACTCCCCTGCCAGATTGAGATTTTCCTTCTCACCCACACCATGTGTCTCCACTAGATATATGTGTTTGTGAATATAATGGTCATCTCAGCCATTAATATATACAGTTCCAGAGGGCACAGGCAATTTTCAAAATTCTATCTTGGATAAGGGCCAAATAGTCAGGTGCAAAGAACCTGTATGCATCTTTTTTTTTTTTTTTTTAGAACATTGCACCTATATGTGGATTTAAATAATCTGGAGAATTCTGGAGTCCATTACACTGTCTTGCAGAATGGAGTACATTGTTTTCATACAAAAATGAAAATGAAGGAGGGCTCTTTTGCCTGCCCCTGAATGAAAAAGTTCTTACTGATATTTTGGTTCTCAATTTACAGTTGCTTCAGCACGGCTGCAGAGATTAGACAGTTCTACAGTTCGCACATATTCATGCTGACAAGCCTAAGACAGAAAAGCTCTGAGCTGAACTGAAGTAAGTATACAGATATGAAAATTAAAAAGGAGTATTCCTTGTGAAAAGGGATGATCTAAGTAATAATTTTCTTGGTGCCTGCCAGATTCTGTTGATTACCTGATAAGATGGTGTTTTTACACCTAGTTCTCCCTGAGATGGTAATATCTGTGTCTTGGATATACTTCTTCACACTCCATTCAAAGGAACAGTCTTCCATACAAAAATATTATATGCTATGGGTTGTGGGTACATTTCCAGCTCAGGACTGTGAGAACGGTCTCGGGCCAGGTGGACTTTGGTTGCTTTTGCGCTGGGGCCACTACTGTCTCTACTAATTTGTCTCTGCATTGTTGACTTCTGAGTTAGTAAAGGTCCCCAAAAGCAAGCATATACTGTTCTGTACCACCATCACAGATGCCTAGAGAAATGTAAAATGTTGGGAAGTAATTCCTAATGAAATTTAAAAGAATTTCAAGTTAAAACCTTTGGTTCTCAAATGTTGTTGGCCTTAACAATGGGAGTGACTTCCACCATTTCCAGCTCTGGTAGTTAAGCAAGCGAAGACTCTCAGCTGCTGTCCTAACATCAGCACTTTCCATAGCCAGGATAATATGAGGAATCACACCAAAACAGGACATGGGCTGCAAGCAGGTTTGTATCTGTAGTACATGTTCAGAACGATATAGGCAGGTCTTGGCATAGCAAGAAGGCAAACCAATATATCCTGGCCGTATTGAAATTACAGTGGAGGTTCACTGATGTTTGCCAGCATGAAACCTATTATTGCTTAACCTGTTCCTATTATACATGGATTGAGAAAATCTTTAAACAAAAGTAGAACACAACTGCAGGACATGGATACAGATAAATCCTCAAGCATTACTACTACTTGATCTCTACGCCAATGAGATTTATAGGTGGCCTCACTAATAACTCCTTAACCATTGCAACTGCCAAATTTTACAACCCAACATTATCACACTCAAATTTCTTATCTGGTAATATTCACCTATTCTAAATTTGAAACACGCAAAAGGGTATATTCAATGTCATCATTAGGACAAAAAAATCATCCCATGTTATTTATTTATTTTTAATCTGGAATGTTGCCAGTGAAATCTTATATACAGGAAGGAAGCCCCATTGACTTCAATGGGTGACACTTCTGGGTTATTAAGTATAGAGATGCCATCTTAGTCCATTATGACCAGCTTTCAGCACAAATAATCTTAACAAAAAACAATTATCTGATGCTATGTAACTGACATGAAATATTTCAACTTTGTAATGTAGAAAGGAGGTATAGGGAATATTTTTAGAAGATCCATACTTAAGAGATATTGTCAGTATCAGTGGCTCTCTGTTTGTCCTCCAGATGTTTTGGATGTAATGCCAACATAGTCAGTAGCCATGGACTGTGGTGGTTAAAAACATTCTCTGGGCGAAACATCGAGAACCATTAGTCTGTTTGTTTTAGGAAGGGTCATGTAATCCTGAACTTCTTCAGCTCTGGCCATCAGAGAGAGATGAGATCTGCAGTGCCGCAACATCTAAAGCAGTGTTTTCCATACGTTTTTGAGATGTGACCCATTTTATCATAGCTAAGTAACCTGTGATCCCACCACCATATCTGCACCAATACATTCTGATAAAGAAAACATGTTAAAATATATTTTTTCATAATTTAATTCTAACCTAATATTTAATGTGATGGATGGACAATAAATAAGTGCTGAAAACTTTCATGTTAAAATTTCCTATTAAAATAATTCCAAATAAAAATCACTTAAGTGACTCCCCAAAATAAACATTTTGTGACTTCTTGGGGGCCTAAAACCCAATTGGGAATGCATGATCTAGAGCAGGGCTGTCCAACTTTGAACAGGCCGAGGTCTACTTTTTCCAGATGAAAGAGCCTGAGGGCTAATACACCAAAACCTGTACTTACGAATTTTATCTGTTCCGAGCATATGCTCATAAGTAAAAAAATTGTAAGTAGAGCAACGGTTTCCCATAGGAACACATTGAAAATCCATTAATTCTTCCTGGAGGGAACAAATTTCAATGCATTCCTATGGTAACGCTGACCATGCACGCAAAGGAGGTGGGCACGCCCATGACCCCACCCCTCACTGTCCCTTCCATTCCCCTTCCTCCGCTCTGCACCAACAACTCAATTGGTCACGAGACAGTGGCACGCTGATCATCTGGCTGGTAGGGAGAGCAGGGGACTGTGCCATGGCCCTTGAACTGCCCCGCTTGGCTGAGACAGTGGGCTGGCAGACCCAGAGCTTTGCTAGGGCAGTGGTGGTCCTTGGGATGGGGGAGGGAGGGGTGGAGAACTTATCCCCTCACATTTTTATAGATGGCTGGGGGGCTACTTTTGAACCCTTCAGGGGCTACTGGTAGCCCCTGGTCTACCTGTTGGGCAGGCCTGATCTAAAGGAACACGTCTTGTCCATTCAGATTTAAATGCCACATACCTTTAATGGGGAATGCACCCAATGTGTCCCATGGCCCATTCCTCTACTGATCTCATCATCAATCCTCAACTCCTGTCAGCTTCAGGTAAGACTCCACTGATAATTCTGTTTGCCACTCCTAAAAGCCTTATTGGATATCTTAAATGAATTGTAACTGCATGTTGTCAAGACTTTTATTACTGAATTTACTATTTCTTTTTGCCTCCTAGATACCACCTTTTTTTCTTCTACTTTACCTGAAGTGCACTACTACCAGAAGCTTTTTATTCCACAAACAGGGTAATAGGGAAGAAAATATATATGATTATCAGATTAAAATATGTGATTATCTTTTAACATATTAAGTTGTACTGTGCAACCTGTCCAGTGCTACTGCAGTGACACAACTTGCATTAATCTCAGTGGAGTTCATGTAGAGCTTAGACACAAATCCCACTGAAATGAGATAAAGTGCAGCAGTAGCACTGGCCAGAATGCACCCATTGGGTAGTTCAATAAAAGAATGGTTACTAATTAGTTTTTAAAAATAAACCCCAATGTATCATCATAAATTTGGCCAAAGCGAATAAATAACACTTTTATCAAAGGGAGACACTCATTTTTAAACTTATATCATCTGTTTATTGTAATATACTAGAGTTTATGTATTTACTGTGTATGCATTTCTTTTAATATGTGAAAGTCTCATGTAAATGGATATAAATATGATTTTTTTAAAAAACAAATTAAATCTATGGTACATGGGGTCTTAGTGCAAATGCTTGACAATATGATGTCAAACAATACTGTTTGTATCTTTCCATTCCACCATTTTTACAGTTTTGAATTGTAGCAAAGTAAATTGGATCTGTTTAGCAAAAATGTTAGATGCTTCAACATGTTCCTACTTTTTAAAGAAATCTGTCAATACCTAAAGCTTAACACCTGCCTCTGATGATTTACAACAAAAAGACTGAAACAATGGAAACTGAGCCAAAAGTGAAAATAAAAATGGACCTATAAAAGGCAAAACAGAATTGAAACAAACACAAACACACATACACACACACAGAGAGAGAGAGAGTACACTGTGATGGCTCTCTTTTTAAAGTCAACCTGGAGAAAAAACGTTTGCAAACACACCAACAACTTTGCAAGAAGCATTCTCCTCAACAGCTGCTTATGGATCTTGAAGTAGCTCACTTTGCTAGGAATCACTTTTTTCCTCTCAAATTCTTCACAGGGCAGCCTAGCACAAGTATGAAATGAAAACGTCAAAGGAAAATAAATTTGATCTTCCAGTTTCATTTTAAAAATGCCCTCCCTTTCTTCATTATGAATAGGGCACTAGGCAGCTGCTTGTCTAATGTCATGCTTTTAGACAAGACGGCCTTGCTGAGACTTCACTGAAGTCTGCTTTGTCAGAGGAAATAACTGAAAGACAGAACAGCTGATCTGTAATGTATAAAAGTTTAGAGGAAACACTATTATCCGCTGTGGCTTTATTTGGTGGTGTTATTGATGTTTATTCTTTGTTTCTATGGGAAGTTTCAAAGTAAGACCTATTAAATAATGTCATTTACCTACTATTTGCTAATTTCCCACTGCCTGATCTTATCTCAAGACCTGACTTTTGGTTATTCTGTTCAGCAGGCTGATTTGCAAACCATCTGCACGTACATTTGTTTTACTGCATACTCCTTTGTTAAATTTATTTAAACAAGATTTCAGTTAACCAAATGGTGACAAACTTTTCTCTCCCCTATTGTCAATAAAAGAAAATCAGTGCTGTTTTATGTGTTCTGTCTGTGATAGAGCGGCATATGTCATACGTTCAAGAGAAACTTTAGAGGCTAATATTGCTTCAAGGATGAATACAAATAAACACATCACTTTCTATTAACAAGCAACTAGCATGTCCTCTGGAAGGCAATAATGCAATGTGCCACAAGATGGCACACTGAAGGTGCTGCTTGCTGTGGTGTAAAAGGATATATTTTTTTTAAAAAATGCAGTTTCTTGTAAGTGGATTGTGGATTCACAATATGACTTAACACAACACTAGTCTGATCCACTGAATAGTATACAAGATAACTAAATAGTTATTACTGAATAGTAATAATAGCTAAATAGTTATAGAGTTGCTTAGTTCTAGGCACACCAATTTGTTTTGGAACCACTGCTTCCATGTTCCTTATTAGATAAGCATATAGTTGAAACTGGATGCTTTAAATGTCCCCTCCTGCTAGACACCTAGCAATCTGACCTGCTCCCATCTGCTGGTATCTAGCTTTTATACACATTTCAGCTTGTTTGCAGGCTTTCTTCTTACACGTGTTGAATCAGCAGCCTTTTTTTAATAGTAGGAAAGTTGTTGTGAGTGATGTTCCATCTCAACTTGGAACAGAAACAGAATCTCAGTAGGGCATGTGTTGACATAAACATGCAGGTAGGCCCTGGCCCCTAGAGGCCTACACCATTCACAACCAAGGCCTGTAGCAGTACTACATGCAAACATGTGCTTCTGTGAATGGGAAATCCAGTGAGATATAGCATTTATGCATAGAAATGCTGTAAGCACCTTAAGCAGAATCTGCTTACAGTGATGCCGCAAGCATTTGCTGAATGCAACCAAATGTCTCCCCTTGACTTCAATCCTAAGGCTAGTTTTCCAGAGAGAAAATCTCAAAAATGGGGCCTATTTCAAAGTAAGACACAGGATCAGGTTGTGGGAGTTCTTCTGGCCATGCAAGCAGGGAAAAAGGAAGGTAAAAGCTGGCATACATACGTGTAAGAATAGAAGACTGTCCTTAGTTGATGTTCTTTGTGGATTTATGGCCCTTTACAGGACAAAGGTGTGTGCAATCCCTACCTTCATAAATGAACTCTTGTAGAATCAAAGAGGACATGTTCATGCATGTTACTCAGTCAGCATTACTAACCATTCTAGGAAAGGTGGTAAGTGTTAGAGAAATGCATCTTTTATCATGCCCCTCTACATGTGTAATGTACACAATGTACTCACATCCACTCGTTTAGCAGGAAGACATAGAGCTTTTCTTAGGAGCATTTACTGGTGAAAGATGGATAATATTTCTGCTTCAAAAAGCTACAACTCTGGAATGTTGCCATCAACCCTGACATCCATGCCACCGCCAAAAGTATTATACTCATAATCTACTTGTCAAGGTAGCTGAGCTGTTTATTTAAAAGAATACTGCATATTTCTGTGGCCAAGAACTTTTTTTAGTACTAGAAAGTAGAGATGAGCATAAAACATTTTTTTTGTTTTTATTTCATTTCCTAATGAAATGAAAAACGAAGTGCCTTTTAAAAAATGAAAGGAAACGAAATGGAAATTTTTGTTTTGTTCCATTCTAGTTTTTGATCTCGGCACTTGTTAAAATAAATAATAAAAATAAGCGCCAATCAGCTGGCGCGCAGGGCCACTTGTAGAAAAGAAAAAAGAAAAGAAAAAAGCACCGATTGGCACTTATTTAAAAAGCGCTGATCACCGGCAGGGCCCTGCGCGCCAGCTGATCAGCACTTGTAAAACAAAAGTGCAGATTGGCCGGCAGGATCCTAACTAGTTGTAAAAAAAAAGAAAAATGGATAAAAAATGAAAAATGAAACAAAATAAAATACTAAACAATTTTTTTTAAAAAATCATTTCAAACAAAATGAAACAAAACAGAGAAAAATGAAATAAAAACAAAACAAAATGCCATTTTTGCTTTTTGTGCCCATCTCTACTAGGAAGTAACCTCAAATTTAGAAATGTTTCTCGCTATTATTTATTTGTTTGTTTACAGGTTTTTTTAGCTGCCCATTACCAAGCAGTCTCTAGGCGGCATAAAACAATATATTAAAACAATAAAACATGTTAAAACAATCAAAATAACAAACAGTTAAAATACAAATAATAAAATCCTGCTACTCATGCGCCTAGCTAAAAGAACATTAACTAATTAAAATTCTGGCTAAACAGGAAGGTCTTTGCTTGGCGCCGAAAGGCCGAAAGCATCAGTGCCAGGCGGATCTCTGTTGGGAGGGCATTAAAAGTGTAATACAGTAGGACCTCAGTATCCACTGCAGATAGGTTCCAGGCCTTCCCATGGATAACATAAAAAGTAGATAAGACAGAACATCAAAAAAACAAAACAAAACAAAACCAAAACTACTGTTTTGTGACATTAGCTTGCTTTATGGCTGCTGTTTGTTACAGCAACTCACGTCTTGATGACCTTTGAAAAAACATTAAACATTTTCCCTAACTTCAAAATACAGTAACCCCTTGCCTATCGCAGGGGTTGAAAACTGACAATATTCTGATGCAGGGTCAGTTTGGGTGTGTGTGTGGGGGGACTATTTGAGTCCTCTTGTACTTACCCCAGGCCTCGTGCTGCCCCGAACGGGTCTCTGACAGGTTGGAGGCCCCAAAAGCGCAACTCGACAATCCGGAAGTGACCTCTGGAAAACCGGAAGTGACCTTTGGACTGCTAGAAAACACTTTTGGGGCCTCCAAAGGCTTTTCTCGGCATGTCGGAGGATACAGAAATGCTTTTTGGTGAATAGGAAGTGACTTTCTGGTTCGGCGAAAAGCACTTTCCAGTCATTTCCGGTTTGGTGACAAGCACTTTTAGGGCCTCCGACAGTCCTGGCAAGACCATTGGAGGCCCGTTCGGGTCAGCACTAGGCCTGGGTTAAGTACAGGATGCCTGATGCAGGCCTCTCCAGCTTACCCCATGGGGCTTCTTTTTTTCATATACAGTGGTTCTGCAGTATATGAACCACAAAAGGGCGGGGGGTTACTGTAAAAATATGAAAGTGGCAGGATTAAACTCCCAGTTTGTGACAGAAATATGTGGCATAGTATAAAAGAAACTCCACAATATTGGCTTTATTTCAAAAAGCATTCTGGTAGGTAGAGTCAAATCAGTTTCTGTGACAATATGACTGGGGATACTATCCCGTTCCTCTCCAATGGAAGTGACAGGTCCACTGGCAGAACGTTCCACCCATGTTCTGATCTCTGCTTGAAATTATGAAAGCCAGATATCACTGCATTGCTTTAAACAAACGTACAACTAGTGCAAGGATTTGCTGGATTCCCCCTTGCAGAAACAGGAGTACAAAAAGAACCAAGCACAGCACAGACAGTCTTCCTACAACACATTTGCAGCCAACACAGATACAGGCTCATATGTGCAAAGTGCATTCAAAAATGATATGGATGGGAAGTGAAGGGAGGATGTGCTCTGTGCCATTATCTTCTGCCTTTTATTTAAATACAGGGTTTGGCCTACATGCAATTATAGATACTGTACTTCTTTCTGTTTACTTGGTTCTAATAGTTATCTGAGCATCAAAACCAAATTCATCATGAGAACATTATACCAGCAACCTACTACCAATTAATTTTAACTGGGATGTAAGCTCAGTCAATACATTTGCAAAATTTACATTAATCCATAGCTATTAGACTTGCGTGGTATCTCAGGCATCTCAGATTTCCAGAGCCAATTATCACTTTAACTTCATCTTTAACACTTCTTCTACATGTGTGAATGCACTAGGGTCCTCAATTGTTGGTGTTATCTGAAGAAAAAAAATCAGAGCAAAAATTAAACAGTCAGCTATTAATTATAATAGAAAGACACCAAGCATCAAATAATAGGCCAGGTCTTTGCAAAATGCACTAGTTCCCATTGCTAAAGGTTCCACATTTCCACCTTGTGATCTCTGTATTGCACTTATGGAGTTGCAGAACACCTTTTTTTTCAAACAGGGACTCCAAGTTGTGCAAACAATAGAAACAAGAGCTACACATCGAACATTTGCAAAATGTTCAGACTAAAAGCATTCTTAAAACCTGTTTGAAGATAGGAGATCAACAGAATTTCTTCTTCTAGATGTCAACACTGAAACAGAAAGACGGTAATCTAGAATGCAATAGCTGTGACAAACCCAGCAAAGCTCCTGGAGTTGATGCTGTTACAAAAGGAATAAAGCCGATAGAGAATGATGACTTAGATATATTAATGAAAATTCTCCATCAAAGTTCAAGTACATTTTTTTCAGTCTGTGTCAGCCACATGCCTTTGCATCATATACAGTGGCACCTCTTCTTATGAGTTTAATCTGTTCCGAATGCACATTCATAAGTCAAACAACTTGTAAGTAGAGCTGCCGTATCTAAAAAATCAGCACCTAAAGAGCTTATGAATGTGGCATCCACTCACAAGTGGCATGAATCATTTTGTGCGTATCTCTACAAGTGATTATTCAAAGTTTTTAAAAGGTGAAAAGGTTTAGGAAAGAGCACTTGGGTTTGAAGAGTCTTGGAGACTGGTTTTGATGCAAAACAACATCAGCATTCTGAGCTGCTGTATCTGAAGTGATAATGGCCGTAACAATGTCTAAACGTCAATTGGAAATAATTAAGATGCAAAGTAGAGGTGGGAATTTCGCTTCAGAACGGGACTGGTTGCGAAACGAAACACACCAGCACAGCTGGTGCTCGAATGCAACCCCACCCTCCATAACAAAATTAACCACTGTCTTACCTTGCTTTACTTGGGTTAAATTCCAATCAGGAAGAAGCCTCCGATGCGTAATCTTTTCCCCTCCCTGGCGCTGGCCAATCAGACAGGGAGACAGGATGATGCATGTCCTTGCACTACTCCTGATTGGCCAGCGCCAAGGAAAGGGAAAGATAATGCACCGCAGGCTGCTTCCTGACTGGAGTTTCGCCCAGCAAGAGGCAAAGCAAGGTAAGAGAGTACTTGATTTTTTTCTGGAAGGTGGGACTGCGTACTGAGTGCCAGCTGTGCTGGCATGTTTCATTTCGGAACCAGTCCCCTTCCAAAACGAAACACCCATGTCTAATGCAATGGACTAAAGTTCAGGACATCTTCTTTATAAGACTAACATTGGAAGTGAGGTTTTTATTTGTTTGTTTGTTTGTTTGTTTGTTAAGCTTATATCCCGCCCATCTTCCCAGGAGGGGAAGCTTCTGGGCGGCTTACAATATAACCCAGTAAAACAAACTGAGACAGTAACAAAGAGAACAGAAGGAGGCATAATCCAAGCAGAGATGGCATGGGCAAAAAAAAAAAAAGCAACTAAATAGAAAGGTTGCCAAACGCCTCCAGGAAAAGGGCCTTTTTAAAGGTGGGCAGGGACTCTGCTAGGCGCAGCTCACTGGGGAGATGGTTCCATAGCATGGGGCCCACCACAGAGAAGGCGTGGTCACGTGTACACGATTTCCATGCCTCTCTGGGTGTGGCCACCCTCAGTGAGCGCGCCTGCGCCAATCTCGTGGGTCTGGCCCCAGTTGACCTCTGAGAGATACGCTCCGCCAGATACTCTGGTACCAGGCCGTGGAGGACTTTGAAAGTCAAAACCAGGACCTTGAACCTAATCCGGAGGACAATGGGTAACCAGTGCAAGCGATCCAGGACTGGGGTGATGTGCTCGAATCTACGAGCACCCACCACCAGCCTGGCCGCCACATTCTGCACCCGCTGTAACCTCCGGACAAGGGTCAAGGGCAACCCCACGTAGAGGGCATTGCAATAGTCGATCCTCGAGATCACTAGGGCCTGCACGACTGTCCTCAGGGAGGACTCATCAAAGTACTGGTGGATCTGGGCAATCCTGCGGAGATGGATAAAAGCGGTCCTGGAAGCAGCCATCACCTGGGCTTCCAGGGAGAGGGCTGAGTCCAGGACCACACCCAGATTCCTGGCCCTGTCCATAGGATAGAGGGAAACACACACACACCCAGTTTAGGGAGGGGGCCATTGTACCCAGATGAGGGCGCCCCGAAGAACAGAATCTCTGTCTTCTCCGGATTCAGCTTGTGCCGGTTATCTCTGGTCCATTCCACAACCGCCTCCAGGCACAGATCGAGGGAGCGAATAGCCTCCTCTCCAGATGACGAAAAGGAGATATAGAGCTGCGTGTCATCAGCGTACTGATGACAGTGAACTCCAAATCTCCTGATGACCTCCGCCAGCGGCCTCATATAAACGTTGAACAGCATGGGTGAGATTGCCGACCCCTGGGCCACCCCACACGGGAGGGTCCAAGGAGCCAACAAGTCATCACCCAGCTGAACCCGCTAAGTCCAGTCACCAAGGAAGGAACAGAGCCAGGCCAAAGCCTGACACCCAATTCCCGCCTCGACCAGCCGGAGCAGCAGGTTACCGTGGTTGATGGTATCAAAGGCAGCTGACAGATCAAGGAGAACCAGCAGGGAGGAACACCCCCTGTCGGCCTCCCTGAGGAGGTCATCCTGCAGAGCGACCAGGGCAGCCTCGGTCCTGCGAAGAGGTCTGAAACCAGACTGGAAGGGATCCAGGATACGATTTTCCTCCAGATACGACTGGAGCCTGACAGCAGCCACCCCCTCAACAACCTTGCCCAGGAAGGGAACAATGGCAATCGGACCATAGTTAGATAAATCATCCAACGTCATGCCAAGCTTTTTCAGAGTGGGCTTCACCACGGTCTCCTTCAATTGGGCAGGGAAACATCCCTCCCCGAAAGAGGCCGTGGCAATAGCCGAAACCCACTCAGGCATGTTCCCTTCAGCTGATTTAATAAGCCAAGCCGGGCAAGGGTCAAAGGGAGTGGCCGCCGGCCGGCAACAAGCCATGGCTCTGGAGGCTAGAGACACTGGCCCAAACTCATCCAGGAGGGGAGAACTGAGGGGTGAGGCCCCAGGGACATCATGGGATGGACTAGGGCAACCGGGGGCACGTCAGAGCGGATGGCCTCTATTTTAGATCTAAAATGGGCTGCAAATTGCTCACTAGTGAAATCACTAGGAGGGGGCTTCAGCTGACTAGGATTGGAGAGGTATCGAAGCACCCAGAACAGCTCCACCTGGCGGTTCAAGGCCTCGCCAATTCTCAGGGAGACATAGGATGTTCTAGCGTCCCTGATCGCATGGAGATAGCATCCAGTCAGCTGGTTAAGTGCAGCCCTATTTTCTGCCATCCGACTTGCCCTCCATATGACCTCTAGCCTCCTGCGTTCTTGTTTCATTGACCGCAGCTCAGCCGTATACCACAGAGAGGAGCGCTCTCCACAGCACAGGAGGCGCTTGGGGGCAATCCGGTCAACTGCCCCAGTGGTACCCTCATACCACCTATCCACAAGGGCATCGACCGGATCATCTGCCAGGTCGCCAGAAAGCTCCCCGAAGGCTTCCATGAACCTGGCAGGGTCTAGAAGCCTACGGGGGCGGGCCCAAATGTAGGACCGATGCTCCCCGCGGGGTGGGGGGGGGTGATCGATAGGGAAAATTTTAGCAGATGATGGTCCAACCATGACACGGGCAGGGGCAAGATACCCCTAACGCTCAGACAAGAATCTGACGACATGGAGGAAAACACCAGGTCCAGGGTATGGCCAGCTCTATGAGTGGGGCACACAACATGCTGAGATAGATTCATAGAGGTCATGGATTCCATGAATTCCAGAGCCGCACCAGAGAGTTCCTCCTCGGCATGCACGTTAAAGTCCCCAACCACCAGGAGGCAGGGGGGCTTCAACAGGGCAGCTGAGACGAACCCCGCGATCTCTGGAAAGGATTGTGCTGGGTTGCAGGGAGCATGGTACACCAGCACAATGCCAAATTTATCTCGCTGACCCACTGATAGATGGAGGCATTCTACCCCAGGACACACCATTGTCGCAGAACTGCTAATATGAAGGGATTCCCTATAAATGATGGCCACCCCGCCACCCCTACCTTTCGACCTGCCTGCCCACTGGGCCTGAAACCCAGGGGGGCACAAAAGGGAGAGGGAAGCCCCACCCTCCGTGCCCACCCAGGTCTCAGTGACACAAGCCAGGTCGGCTCGCTCATCCACGATCACATCGTGGCTGCTGTCTGCATGTGAAACAACTACTTACTGTAGGTGTCTCACTGCACTGTCACATAATTTTCCTTATACAGAAAATGGATGAAGACTAATACAACAAAAGGAGATACCATATGAAAGGAATTAATAACTTACTGTACTTTCCCATGTATAAGACTGTATTTTTTACTGAAACTGCCAGTGAGAGAACTACACAGTAGAGAAACTGATATTTCTGGCTGGAAAATTGGGGATCTTCTTATAGAAGGAAAAATACAGTAACTGAAAGACATTGACATATCAAAGTTGCTGTTCATTCATAGGGTCACCATAAGTCAAAGCTAATTTGGTGGCACCTAACTACATCAAAGTTATCTGGTGACCTTCATTAAGCTTATATATGCCAGCTTTTCCAAGTTCTTAGAATATTGAGGGATTCAACAAAATAGAATTAGTCTGCTTCACACAGATTATGGCTTGCAGGCCATGTGAATGCAACTTCATGTATCACAAATACCTGGCAAAATATAAGATTTGAGAGCTGCAAACAGCACTGCAGACAATTAAAATATCAAGTGCAGTTAGAAATGTATGCTGCTATTTACCTTGTATGGTTTTCCATTCACTAGGGAAGAAAGAGCCGACCGTGGTATCTTGCCAGACCGAGTCTTTGGTATCTGTTTCACAAATATGGCTTTCCGGAATGCTGCCACGGGGCCTATGTGTTCTCTAACTCGATTAACAATTTCTTCCAAAAGTTCTTCTTCTTGAGTATTCACTCCTGATAAGGAATGTAAGAATGCAACTTTCACAAGTGACCTATTCAATCATAGAACTACAATGTTATTAGCCAGCCAATGGTCGACAGACTGATGGGTCAAGATATGAAAACAAATGTTTTCACACCGCTGACCCAAGGCTAGACCTAGCTTTGTAAACAAAGAGTGACTCACCATTTCTGAGGACACACAAGGCTAGTGGGACATGGCCCTTTAAGGAATCCTCTTGGCCAAGAACAGCACAGTCTGCAACAGCACTATGAGAGAGAACAGCCTAACGGAAATAGAGAAAAAAAAATCGCAATGAAATTCTTCATTGAGCATGTTCATTATCAATGAGAACTGAAAACCTGAAAAAAAAAGTCAATCTCCTAATCTCACACACTGATTTCAGACATAACAATGGAAGCAGGTGGCCAGGAATTTCCTATGTTATGAACCCAGCATTGTAGCAGATTTTTTTGGGGGGGGGCTGTTTATAGATATATTAGGAATTAGCAACCAGCATGCATTCAACTGCTGCACTACTATGAAACTTGGTTTAGTAACTGGAGAAGTTGAAAGTTATATTATGCCACAGCTATAATATGTGCACAGCAACTGTACCTTTGTGCCTGGCTATCAACATTTAGTGGGAAAATGCCTTCTGCTGAAATGCGCATTTGCCACTGGAATACCATAAACCAATCAACTCTGAGTATGCAGTTTGCCTTCAGGCGTTCTTCCAGAAAGAAGCAGAAAACAAGCAGATTCACTGAAGGACCAATATGACCACCTTGAACCCCGGACTAGGTGTGTGTTTCTATCCCTCTGCCTGCCTCAGATGACCAAATGTTAATCAACAGGACAGCAAAGTACCCAGTGTCAAAATTGGTAGCTGTGCCTATGTATAATGGTACATTTCTTTTCTGTTTGTTCTTTCATAACCATTCTTCTATCTTAGATGACTGACTAATATGCCTGATTCAATGCCTTTACCGTCCCAGGGTCGAAATGAATAGGCAAGACTATGTATGGGGTTGAAACTCAGCCCAACTTTATCAAATACAATGGATATCTGTGGGTATTGCGGAGAGAGGGGCTGATGTAATGTGGGAAACCACTGGCCCTGAGGTCTCTGGGTGACCTCGCTCAATGGCATCATCAAGGCGGGTGAGTTCTCCAGCCTCTCAGGAACGCCATCCCATGGCAGCACCCCTCAGGTGGCCAAAGCTATGCCATTCACTTCTTGGTGGTGGGGGCACCATTACGTGGCCCCAATAGGGTTACAAAGGCCTCCTCGCCCAGGCTCTGTGACCTCAGGATCTGCAAAGCTGTGGGGTTGGAGGGGCATAACTTGTTGACTGTTTTGGGATTCATCAGATGCTTCCATTCCCCACACTACCCACCAGTGTGGCCAATGCCGCATCACTCGTGCCAGTGTGGGATAGGCGAAAAATCCTTGCCCACCCTCGGGCAATCTGGGGGGCCAAGCAAAATTCATATCCGGCACCCAAAGGGGACCACATTAGGCCACACTAGCTTTCTATATGGCTGTGGGTGGGTGGGTTGCTGCCAGCGGAGAGGGAAAGAGAGGATGTGGGGGTGGCCAGGCCCTGCTAAATAGGGCTCTTCCCCGCCACCTCGTGCTTCTCGTGAGATCTGGGAGACAGCGCATCTTATGCTACTTTGCCCGGGTGGGCGGGAAAAATAACTACTGTAACAGTTAACTGTTGCTTCAAGTAAAACACTTGCAGATGCGCAATATTTTACATTATGAATAAATTGACACCCAAGTAACAAACCCTATTCATAATCATGGATAAATAACACCGACCAGCTTGGCTAAAATATAACTTTTCTGGATGCCCATCTGGAATAAATGTTCCATACTCTTAACTATAGATCAAATCATTTTATCTATTTACAACAGGAAAAACAGGAGCAAAACCCATCTCATATTGAAGACAGTACAGTTACTGAACTACGCTCAGCAAAGCAATCAGTTGCCACCCACTGTCCAGTAAACAAGCAAAGGGAATTAGTGAGATTTTTTTTCAGCAACACAAGTGAGACAGCATTGAAAGAAAGTATAAATGATCCATAAAACAACTGATTCTTTTCCTAGAAGTCAGACACAGCAAATTACTTCTGCCTCACATTTGTTTGTTCACAGGATGATGTAATTAATCTGTAATAATGAGAAAATTTTTCTTCCCTAGAAGAGTAGAGAGGTTTTTAAAAATTAAATCTTTTAAATACATATTCTAACAGTGTTGTATCAATCTATTTAAACCTTAGTACCTGTGTGCTTTTCTTTAAAAGTATGACTGAAAAATGCAGCTACCAAAAAGGAAGACATTGTGTTCTGATGTCTTTAGAGAGTTTTACTCTTAAGACTGACGCAAAAACACGATTATCTCTACACTCACTCTCTGTTTGATCCTTTCTGTATGGGTCTTCATTTTTTGTTTTGTTTTTTCGGTAATCTGCTTATCTTCCTCATTATTACTATTTTTAATCTTGTTTTTAAAATGCATCCTTTTTCTGTTCTTGTTGACACTGTCAATATTTTTTCTTCCAGTTCCACCCCCCCCACACACACACACACTTATTGGGGGGTTTGTTTGGGGGGAGGAGGATAAACTATCTGCTTCTATTCTTTCTTGGGCTTCATTACTGTCATTTAATTTTTTTATATTAATTTAAAAGAAAAAAAGAAGTGGGCAACCTGGAATAATGATGATCAAGCAGTCATCTACTAAACAGATTACGGTAAGAAGGCTATATATGCCAAAAAAAAAAAAGCAAACCTAACAACAAATAGGTCCAAAACTGATACACATTCAGATGTAGACAATCTAGACAGAGCTTCAGAGTCTAAATAGAAAATGATGATGGCTTTATTTTCCATCTAAGAGTATAAGTCTCTTAGCAATTGTAACGGCATTAAGAGAACAATCATACAATCTGTTAAAAGCCTTACCACAGAAATACAACCGTTTATTTATATCTGCAACTATGAAGGTTTTATCTAAAATAAAATGAATGTGAATCAACTTCTAATAAAAATAAAACAATATCTAGGTAGAACATTAACATATGCTTCTAAGAGACATGATTCCCTGATACACTGTTAACATCTGGCTGGAATAACAAGATTCTTTATTTAAAACAAAGTGTTTTGGTGTTTGGTGTACTCAAAGTATCTTTTTTTGCTGAACTAACCTGTTTTAAATCTAAAAAAGCAGTATATGCAGAGTGTAATGCAGTTTCCCCACTGACTTAGGTTGTAGTGGACTATTCAGTCCATTGCTCAGTTTTAAACTCATAAAATGACAAATACATTCAGTCAACCTATATGAGTCACAAGGTAGAGATATCTTTGAAGACCTGAAGTCACAGATGAAAATACTGTTTACTGTATTTTTCTGTGTATAAAACACAATTTTTCCTAAAATCATGGCATGAAAAATTAAGGGGTGTCGGATACACAGAAGTAAGCCTTTCTGGGGCTGGGGTTGGGGTAGGGGAGAAGCCAAACTGACCTTGCTGTTTCCTTTCCCTGTTCTGAAGACTTTTCTCTTCTCGTTTTGCAGGGAAATGCTTGGGGGTGAAGCAAAGCAGGGCTTCTGTTCTATTTTCTTTTGAGGAGTGCTTGATTGCCCTTCTGTCTCGTTTGTTTTTGAAGGCTCAGATTCTTATTTTTAGCGCAAAAATAAACTTCTTAGTGGGGTTCTACCCCTAAGCATTTCCCGGCAAAAATGAAAATTGAGTTCCTTGCCAAAACAAAGCAGAGAGGAGTCTTCAGAACAGGGAAGTAAAGAAAACTCCATGGGGTGGGGTGGGGAAGGGCGGAGCAGGACTCAAAGAGGATTTATTAATATACAGCAGTGTCTTATAGATGAGGAAATGTGGTATAATAGTATTTATTCAGGTTGGTTTACACTTGCCTCTTCAATTGCCCCTGCTGAAATCCTGTGACCTGCAACATTAATCACATCATCCACTCGAGACATAACATACAAATAGCCATCTTCATCCATGTAACCTGCATCCATAGTATCATAGTATCCCTGAGATCGAAGGAAAAAGAAACATATTTTCAGAATATTAAATTTATCAGTAATATTTTGTTACATCATTTACAGTATCAGCAGAACAGTATGGGAAGAAAGAAAGATTTTTTTTTTCAGAATCCCATCCTCAGTATCAACCTAACATGATATCTTGTCCAATACAGATTTTATTGCCTTCCACTCTGACGATGATATAAACAGTGTGAATATATACTGGCCTCGCCAGAGAGCCAGTGTTCAGGGATAGATAAGAGCAGCACGGTTTGCCTCATATGTAACTTCAGATCAGCCCTGCACATGCCAAAAGATATCGCTTGGCTTCTAGTCTAATAAGGACATTTGGGAAAGTAAGAAAGCATTGGGTGACTGGAACAAGGCATGAGAATATTTTATTCTAGCACAAAAAATGCATGTATTCTATTAAAAGCATGGAAAGAGTGAAAACACGGAATGAAGGGGGCTTAATAAAATATTTGCCCATTCCGATTCAGTATTGAGAAATATACTGTAAGCCATTTCTCGTACCTAGGAAAAGTTCAGGATTCAAAAAGGAAAAGGGGTGAGGAAGGGCACACACATCTACTACTATTAAAGAAGAAGGGGACTAGGATTCTCGAATCTAAAACACCAGAAACAATTTATTAAGCATTTCATTCATTCTCACCGGAAATTTTTGGAAATATAATTCCTTGTACAGGTCTTCATTTTTCCAAAGACCCAAAAAGGCTCCTGGAGGCAAAGGCAACCTAAAATTTAATTTTAAAAAGAAAATAAAACAAAAAGAATGAACAAACTAAAAAGGAAACATGCTCACATGAGAGGCTCAAGGAACAAATGCTAACAATGACACACATACAGCATGGGAGAGTTATTTGGAACATTAAATCTAACTGTTCTGCAGAAAAGAAGCCGTACCAACTACTCTAGTATGTCAATGCAAGGTGGAGAAGTCGGATATTCAATGATATTAGTCATAATACCAAGATTAAAAGCCATACCTTTCAAAGAATTGAGCCAAAATCCAAAACCCAAATGTTTCAAGATTTTGGGTGCTCAAGTATGTGGCCACCATACACTCACCAGATAAACAATTCTTTCCAAAAATCTTCCTTACAGCAGCAAGGGGGGGGGCTGATAAAACTCCTTTTGATGAATCAATAATTAGATAAATCATGGAATATTTTCACTGTGAAGAATTTTTCTTGTCAAAATTTCTAACACTAATCTTCATTATGCCATCTATTTCTCTATATGCTGTTTGTGCAAATGGCTGTGTCCAAAGCAGCACACAACACATGAAATGGCAACAGTAAGTGTGATCATTCAAAAACAACAGCCAGGAAGTTGTTCGTGATTAATGCATGTGTATATTAAACAACATAACTCACTATAGCACTCATAACTAGAGATGGACATGAAATGCTAAAATAGCATTTTGTTTCGTTTTTCATTTTGTTCAATTCAGACTCTAGCCACTAGATTCTATGACAAATAACCACTGCATCAATAGATACTGTAAGTATATAATAGTTAAGTGTGTAATAAAATATTTAATAAAATATAAGTAAACTGACAATCCAAGTTTTAAAACTAAAAGAAGGGAGAGTACGTGTTGACAGAGAGGCAGGGTACTCTCAGTAGGGGAAGTATCAGACTTGCTAGTGCTGGGAAGAACTGTCACTCTTAGCAGTTGAAAACTGATGTACCCAAGGGTGGCCACACTTCTCCAGGTGAGTGCTGAGGAACAAAGCTTCTGCTACATGACAAAAAGTATCTGACAGAACACCATCTGTCTCAACAAAGACAGAAAATACCTTGAATTTGGTCTGCCATAAATCAATGGCTAGGGGCCCGTATAAAATTTCTAAATAAATTACTAATCTTCCTCAGACTTATATTCCAGAGTATCAACATTGATGTACTTAGATATATTGGCTAGAACCTGAACCATACAGCTACTCAATCAGCATCACTTTCAAACGCAAATTACCACAGGTTTATAAATCTTCACAAGCCTTTTCTGCCACATGTTGAATCACACAATTCAGTGTGCAACAGATTATATTTATGGTACTGTCTTAATTTACAAGAAATCGATTCTAAATGTTATGCTATTTGCACAGCAGGGTTTACATCATCATCATCATCATCATCATCATCATCATCTTGCACCTACTAAAATTCTTGTGAAAAGCCCTCTTTAAGATTAGGAAACTGAGGAAGAAACATCACAGCAGCCACAAAAATAGCAGATGGAAGAACTCAGATGGTAATATGGTTGGACTCTGCATGTGGAATTAGGTGAGTGCTATCTTGTCCTTGAGTTTCAGGCAGCAGAGTGATTTGAACTGGCCCTGCACACCACAAGGAATGAAAATGTGCTGGTTCAAAGCAAAGTGGGAATATAATACTTTAACACCATTTCAGTATACTATATTTCTGTACTAAATGAAGCCCTCAGGAAATGGACTTTACCCGATATGCTTTTGGGTTACTAATAGAATAGTAATTTATAACGTTACTAGAGCTTACTAGAATTTTCTGATTTATTTGTCTAAAAAGTCCCTGTGACACAGAAAATGGACATTTTCACCTATATGGCCATTAATAATTTTCGTAAAGCTTTGTTGTTGTTCTCTTGCCTTTGCTTTAAGCTTTAAGAGAACCCATCACATCCCTGAGAGATCACACATCCCCACTTTCACCCACATGAATTCTAAAAATTAGAACTGCTGAAGTGTAATGGAAGAGCAACTCAAAATGTATTAAATGAATTCCATATGGCAATTTGAAATAGAGGAAAAGATATGCACAAGTTCATAATAGTTAAAAGTGCAAATATCTGGAAGGTCATTTTCAATTTTAAGGTACAGTAGAACCCCTGTATCCACAGTGGATCGTTTACAGGGCCCCCCTCCCCCCCCCCCCCGCAGATACGCTCTTATCTGGGGTGGCAGTCCTGGAGAAGTGAAAGGAGGCGGCAGTGGTGACTGGGGAGGGGGTGAATGAGCAGCAAAGGGCCATCCCCCCTCCCGGCCTGCCTGTCTGCCCCTGCCCTTACCACCAGGCCAGTATGGGGAGTCTCTGTAACAGGGAAGGAATCTCCTCAGCAGTTGTGCTGGGCGGGTGTCGGCAGGCCCCGCAGGGGGCTCTTCTGCCACTGCCACTGCCATTCTGGGCGGGTACTTGCAGGCCACATGGGCACCTGTTCCACCACCATCACTGCTGCCATTCCAGGGAGGTGCCTGCAGGCCCGCGGGCGCCTCTTCCACTGCCATCACCACTGCTGTACTAGGCGGGGGCCTCTCCTGCCTCCATGGCCATTCCCGCAAGTCCCCTTTCTCGCCGCCACCACTTCCTTAAAGCATCTTCGCATGTGCCCCCTCCTCCTCCTAACAAAACCAGCAAAACCTCCTTCTTCCCTTTCTGGAGGCATGGCTTAAGGAAGCAGTGGCAGCGAGGAAGGAGACTTGTGGGAAAAGCCGCGGGCTGGATGCTGTGGTCCCAGCTTCATCGCCCTTCCCAGACACCACAATGTCCCAGGAAGGCTCGATGGATGGGGCCACAAGGATGAGAAGGCAGAAGAAGCAAGCAAGTATGTGGAGAGAGGGGTGCAAGGGAAGGTCCTAGGAGGCAAGAAATCACAAAGAGACTCTCCAGGACAAGGTGAGGGAGACACCACTTCTCAGTCTGCCCAGAGGTATGGGGGTGTGCAGGTGAGAAACCGGGAGAGCTCTGAACAGTGACCACAAGGCAATATATGCCTCGCAGCCACCTGCTTTCTGGCTACAGTATTTTTTATATATTCCCCCCATCAATTCATGAATAAGTGAATCATCAGATAATGAATCAGCAGATAAGGGGGTCATAATGTATGACATGAGCCCTGGATGCATCACATGTAAGAGTTAGTGATAACAAATAATATAAATAATGTTCTATTTTCATTCCCCTTCCTCAATCCATTTTCACATCTGAGGCTGCCTCAAAATTCCCGTGATACTACACTGCTTTGTTTACTGAGGCATGAATATGCTTATTTCAGTATCTACTATCTCTTTCCTATCACAAGACTAGAATTGCAGCTACGCTATCAACAGAAGATGAGCAAACTAATGGCTGAAGCTACGCTCAGTATTTCTTAGTGCAAATCCAAAAACCAGAGTTAACACCACAGCTTGACATATTTTAAGCTTTAAAGTGATGCAGAAATAATATCTTCTTACAAATGCTAGTGCAGTTACACTATTTGTTATGCATGGGGGAAATATTGCTAAGTGCCATGAATAGGGATGAGCACGAAACAGAAAAACTGTGTTTTGGTTTGTTCCATTTTGTCGTTCCCCCTGTGTTTGTACTGTCAGTAACAAAAGTTTTCAAAAAGCATGTTATGTACAAAACAAAACGAAATGAAATGAACTCCCCATGGCACCAGCGCTCTAGCTGGTGTGGTGGGGATTCAAAAGCCTCCTCCCCACCGCCTCCCAACTAATTTTGATAGCTCAATACCAGCTGGGAGGTGGGTGTTAGGATGAAAGGAACAACAAGGCAGAAGTAAATTCCCTGCCTGACTGGTCCTTTCTCCCCTGCCACCCTCTCATTCCAGGGGAGTGTTTTAGACAAGGAATGCCCCCCTTCCCACAGCCCTCACTGTCCAGAAAACCGACCTGGGAAGAGGAGGAGCACGGGAGAAGGAAAGAGGCAATGGTAAATTCAAACAGAGCTTCACTTCCTCCCTTCTTCCTTGCAATCCCCGCCTACCAGCTGGGGCTGTTTGACAGGTTGGGGTTTGGAGAGGAGGTACCCCTCCCCCCCCACACCCTGACCTGTCACATAGCCCCAGCTGGGAAACAGGGACGGGAGAAACACAGAAAGGAGTGGGGTTTTCCCCTCACTGCTCCTGTGCTGGGAGCATGGAGGCAATCAGGGAGTTAATACCATAAACTCCCGATTGCCTCCACACCTCCAGCACACATTGCCAGTTGATGACCCCAGCCCCTTTAGAACTTCATAACTAAGTCCCCTTACCCCAAATCTTTCCATATTTCAGGGGCCCCCTAAAATTGCATTGAGAAGGTACCCCTGCTACTTTGGAGCCCCAAGTTAAGTAAATATTTATTGCCTATTGTTAAAATAATTTTGAGTGCATATTGTTTTAAAAAACATGCACTCAAAAATTACTTACCTTGAGGCACCAAAGTAGCAGGGGTATCTTTAGAAAGCGATTTTAGAGAACCCCATGAAATTTGGAAAGATTTGGGGGAAAGGGGGCTGAGTTAGGAAGCTCCAAATGGGATACCCCTAGGAAAAAGCCTTCTAATGGGAATCATATGGGAAGTGACGGCAGCGCTATTGCTGGCCCAATCAGCTTCCGATTCCAATTAGAAGGTTTTTTTTCCTAAGGGCACCCCCTGTGGAGCTTCATAATTCAGCTCCTTGACCCCCAAATCTTTCCAAATTTTGAGGGCTTTCAGGGAAGAGCTTGAGAAAGCTCCCCTGCCATTTCCTCTACAACAGGGCTGTTCAACTTTGAACAGGCCAAGGTCTACTTTTTCTGGCCCAAAGTGCCTGAGGGCTACTACACTAAAACCTCTACTTACAAATTTTATCCGTTCCGAGCACATGCTCATAAGTAAAAACTCTTGTAAGTAGAGCAGCCGTTTGCCACAGGAATGCATAGAAAACCAATTAATCTGTTCTAGAGGGAATAGGTTTCAATGCGCCATGGCCCTTGAACTGCCCCGCTCAGCTGAGACAGTGGGCTGGCAGACCCAGAACTTTGCTGGGGCAGTGATGGTCCTTGGGATGGGGGAGGAAGGGGTGGAGAATTTATCCCCTCACTTTTTTAAATTGGTGGCCTGCGGGCTACTTTTGAACCCTTTGTGGGCTACCAGTAGCCTGCTGTCTACCTGTTGGGCAGGCCTGCTCTAGAATGAAGGAAAAAATGATGTTTCATTTCATTTGCAATGAACCGCTGCTTCCCCATTTCGTTTTGTTTCATTAGCTAGCAAAATGATGAAACAGTGTGTCGTTTTTCGCATGGTGTCCATCCCTAACCATGAGTTTGGAACTGACTTACAGTCTCTCTAACAGGCCTTTAAAGGTAAGTGAGAATTTTAAGAAGTGGCTTTAAATTTCCATAATCCCAGTGAGTTTCCATGGCTGATGAAGGGATTTGAACCCAGCCCTCCTGAGTCCTGATCCATCACTCTATCTATCAGTATAGATCATTGGTGGCCAAACTTTGGCCCTCCAGAAGTTTTGGACCACAACTCCCACAGTCCTTTGTCATTGGCAATACACGCTTGGAGTTCTGGGAATTATGGTCCAAAACATCTAGAGGGCCAACGTTTGGCCACTACTGGTATAGATGCTTTGTAGCAAGTCTACCTTCCTTTTCAAAATAAATAAACAAAACAATCTCTCAGAATAGACTGGACATATGGTTTCTTGGAGAGGTCCACTTCCTGCAGCGTCCTTAGAGCAGCAAGGTCCACTGTTGATTGCTATTCCATCATGGTGCTCCACCTCCACCTCCACCCCCCCCCACAAACACAAAAGAAGTCCTCCCTCAAGACTTGTGAATTTATTTTATCTGCCTTTGCAACTAGGGGATTCTCCCTGCTAGACTGCTCAGCCTGTCCTGTTTAAAGTGCCCGGGTAAACTGACACACAAAGAAATTATTGATTGAAATCTCCATTCATCTCAAGGGAGTATGAGGAAGTATAACATTCTTTTCCTATCTTCCAAGGACGAATATATAGTTATTTATTGGGAAAAGTGTGGCCTTAGAAGCCTTTAGCTACCAATGCAGGGGGTTAAAGTTCAGGGATCTACAGAGCAGAATTAGCTCCATGTCACCCCTCAGTAGATCATCCTTATTAATCACCTCAATTCACTCAGAGCCATTAGCAACAGAAAAGAATGAAATATTCTATTTACACACATTTCTTTATAAATCAAAGCAAACAGCTGTCTGGGGAGCAAATGGCTGCTACTGGAATGATTAACATTCATGCCAGTCCAGAAAGGCCTCTTAAAAGCAACACACAAGAGTGCAATAATTCCAGAATATCACCTACTCTTTCCTCCAGTCTACACAACACACAAGCAAATATGTGAAAACTAGGACAACTGTTCCTCAAAGTCACTGAAACTAGAAGAAATCAAAGACTGGGATGAATTATTTGCCTCTTTCGTAACAATCAGCCATTCCTTCTGTGATTAACATTGCTTGTGTGTGTGTGTGTGTGTGTGTGTGTGTGTGTGTGTGTGTGTGTGTGTGTGTGTGTGTGTGTGTGTGTGTGTGTGTGTGTGTGTGTTTTGACAAAACTAGTTCTGAGCAATATGACTGTGAAGATTCTGTTAATCAGGTGAATTTATCTGAAAGTTGCGTCTTGGCAACTGGACTTTTTCTTGAAAGACTGAAACGTTTTGCTGCTCATCCAAACAGCTTCATCAGTCTGAAGAAAGCTAGCTGCAAGTTAACTTTGCGCTCCTGTCACCCTGGTCTGAAATAGGCTCATAAGATGAACGATGGCCTGAATAGGCTTGTTAGGTAGACAACAGTCTCAATTGCATGAAGGTGAGGAATGGCCTACAGTGCTGAACCTAAGGTATGGGTAGTTAGCTATGGTCTTAGTGGTGAAGGCGTGAAGTATTTTTGATTTGTCTGGGTATTGTTGAAATCACAGTCTGATAAGTGGCAGATGGACTGTGCCTGAGCCCCCCCCCCCTCTGTTGAGAGAGGGGTTTTCAATGCTCACATGAATGGCTCCACCTATCTTCTCTGTCTAATATGTGTACATGGTGGTTTGAGAGAGGGGTCAGGGAAGCCATTCATCTCTCCAGAAAAAGAAGTTCAGTTGCCATGACTCAACTTCCAGATAGTTTTGAGCATGTTTTCGAAACCCTTGATTGGGAAAAAATATTTCGTCTCACTCTCACATGGAAATGAGGACTCTTGCAGAGCTTCCAATTCTTCATGGAGATGTCTCATGAAACTGAGATTGTCTAAACTGACAACAAATCAATGTACTGTAATGTCACAGGAATCTATACATTCCATTCCAAAATAATACTGTTTGTGTTAGGTATGTAGGTGTGTGTGTATAATGTGCCATCCATTTGATTCCAACTTACAGCATGGTCTCCAATGTACGTATGTTAAGAGGCAGTTTTATTCTTGCTACAAACACCCAGTGAGTCTCCACACCTGAACAGGGATTTGGATCCAGGTCTCCTGAGTCTAAGACTCTATAGTGTGCTCTACACAGACTCTTAGGTGTAAGGAGCCTTCAAAGAATTTCGAGAATAATTTCAAGCTCTTTGCTGCAAATGGTTCATAGACTTGAAGAATAATAAAATGGAACACAAATACAGGTCATTCTGTTTGACAAGCAATGAAAAAAAACCACACATATAAATATACAGAGGTGCGTGCATATATTTGACCTTCCTCCATAGAATTGCTAAGAATATTTTACATACTGTGATTCATGGGCAATTACTTTATCATTGTAAAATCAGTATTGCTATGAACCCGAGGATGGCACTGTCCTTAAGAAATCAATTTCTACGTAAAACAAGAGTGTTGACACTTGCATGTTACAGTGTATTTTATGAGCACTTAAGTCTAAAAACAATGACATTGTCACCCATCCACAACCTAGCAGTGTCCTCAAGTTCTAGAGTAGCAAGAATGTTTCAGATCATTAGTTAAATTGAGATTGTGCCAACTATTTATTATGAGAAATGCCAGACAACAGGAAACACGGAAGCCAAACATTAATAACCAGCTGAGCAAAAGAACAGTCACCTCCAGCATTACCTGTAAGTCAGCCAAGAAAGACAACTGGCCTGTATCATGGTAGCAGAAGCTTAATCAGATCCTAAGCAGAAGCAGTGGAAGCTGAAAAGGGCAGGAAAGCAGAAAGGAAGACGAGTAACTCCAAAAGTGCTCCAATAGTGCAAATGTGAAATGTTAGCATGGCTAAACAGGATAAAGTTCCCCCTCTGTTAGAAATGTGCGTCAGCTATGAAAAAGAGAAAATGTGTAAATCAATGACAATTGCATGTAGTGGTTTTCCCAGCACGTTCCAGCTCCTACCAAGATCTGCACATAGAAAAGTTAGTTGTCAACTCAGATATCCATGCTCAACATGGAGATATGGAAGACAAGGGAAGGGGCCTCATGACATCAAGGCAGGAAATCCATTTCCTTTATACTTTGCTGCAAATTGTCTACAGACCATTTGATTAATGGACGAAATGGTCTTCAGAAGAGGATGTATCAAGATAACAACTTGAAGGATTAGATTCACAGTTGTGTATTGAACAATAAATCTGAAAGACAGTCTTCAAGGAACGTAGGAACCCACACATTATATTACAGATTACCTTCCCTGTTGGAAAAAATGACAAGTACAACTCAACAGCAAACAGGAAAGGATCTGACTCGCCTCCTAATTCAGATTCACAAGGTTCAGAAGCACCAAAAGAGGCCTAAGATACCAGTAGCAGTTTCCAGAACTGTTGATTTATCTTTACACAATCATTTATCTTTACACAATCTCTAGATCAAGTAGCTGCGTATGCGTTGAAATTACATTTACTGGCTAGAACCAGTTCCGCTTCTCTTTTCCTTTCCAGTTACACTCTATTTGGAACTGTCCTTGACTCTGGGTTGCCTTGCAAATATTTCCAGGTGGAACCATTAGCAGATCAGTGAAGCACAAGCAGCCTTTGCAATATTCTTGATAAACCAAATGTCATTCCATAGAGACTGCGTGCTAGAAGATTAGAACATTTCAAATTCTATCACTAAACTGGGCAAAATAAAAGTTCATATGTCACAAATAAAACATGTTTATTGTGAAACATAATCCTGTCCTTACTTTGCTTAAAGATAACATTTGAAATGTTCTTAACCTTTTTCTTCTACTAGACAAAATATATGCCCTGTCTCTTTTAATAGAAGATCTGGCTGTCTTATATTGTAGTGGGTAGAAGTCAAAACACGTATTCAGTATCAAAAGCTATAGCCATCACTATTAAGCCATGTTTCGCCTACTGTCCCTCCATCTCTATTACTGTAACTACACATTTCTTGAAAAGTTATGAATTGCTTACTTCACCACAATATTTCCCAAAGTCTTCGCTTTTACAAGTTGCTTGTTGTCATCCAGGATCATCACTGCAACAAAAAGGGTACAAGAAGAGGTCATAAGAACAAGGTTATCCCTCCCTTTTCAACTCTAACTAGCACTTTATCAGACATTATGGCCTGAAACTTAACTGAATATACCATAACATAATTTGTTTTGAATCTGATATTCTTACTGCAAATTTCCTCATTAAGCCAGATCTTTCATTCTGCTGTGGTCTGCACTTAGAAAAATTAGTCAGCATCTACATAACTTATTAACCACTGTGTCTTTTGAAATGACATACAAAAGAGGAAGATATACTAACTCTTACCTGACAACTCTGAAAAGAGTGTATGTAATTATAATTTCCATAATAAACAGAAAGATGGGAAGAACTGGATCTGGAAATCTAATACGGTACTGCTTCTGCAGCCACCACTCAAGGTAGACTGAAATCAGTGCTAACTGAATAACATGCTATGGGAACTCTTGATCTAAGACTGCATATATGCATTAAACACACATTAAAAATCTCTTTATAAATGATGGTTTGTTTCCGCATTCTTCCTATGATTTCTAAAGCCCATGATATAAGCAGTGAATATTTGTATATACTGTATTTCATAGACTTTCCTGTGGTAGTTTTAGAACAAGCCGCCGTGTTATTCTGTGCTAATGTGTCAGGCAAAAATAAAACAAATGTTGTGGAACTTTAAAGAATAACTGCTATACTTTAATGTGAACTTACATGGACAAATCCATTTGTTTCCTTTTGGTGTACATTTAACAGCATTTGCTTATTCACATAGTAAAAGCTGCAGCAGCAGAACATTAACTCTGTAACCATTCCAAATACATTTTTAGGACCCAAATGCTCCTTGAGCTCCGCAAGTCTACAACCATGTTAAATTTAAGCTTGCCTGGTGTCCGCTTTTATCAATAAAGCAGTCTTCTGCTGAAGATGATATTAAAAAGGAATGTTAAGCACATTATCTTTTACATTTTTGTTTTAGCTGTAGGAAATACAGGCTTTGAACTGCTACAAAAGGCAGTAGCTGTCTTTGGTTTGAAAGACAATTGAAAGCAGAACAGAACACGTGCAATTGTAAGATTAGGAATGGTGGAATAAATTCAGAAATGCAAGATGACTAAGAATACTAGAGATTAGATATTGCTCTTAACATGGAGTTAAGATCACCTTAGGGCCACTTCAGCTGAACAAGAGCATTTATAGAAAAGCAGTAAAGAAATCTGCAGAAAAATTGTTGGTTTTTTTTTTTTTTGCCAAGCCTTGATAATTATTGCATTAAAAAGCCAGTTCTAATATAACTCTGCTTAATTAACTATGGTTTATTTAGCCAAGTACATGTCTTCATTCTCCCCTCATGTTTTCCTTTCGTCCATTAATAATTGTAAAAATAACTTCCTGCCTTCCAGTCAATTCTGACTTACACTAATCTTTTCCAGGTAGAGAATGCTCAGAAGTGGTTTGGCCTTCCCCTCCTCTGCTTCATGTGTTGTGTTCTGTATTTTTATTTATTTTTTGTTAAACCAGGTGCATCTAAGCTGGATAATGAGATACTGTACTATGGCTTAAACATCCATTATCAAAGCTTCAAAATTGGTACAGGAGTGAAGGAAAGGAGCACATCTGGAGTGTGCAGTCCCAGTGCTTGTTTTCATTTTAGTAAATCAATCCTTGTTACTCTGAGATTGTTATGTTTGAACCAGCTCTTTGGGAAATGTGTGTTTGAGTGAAGTGTTTGTCTGTACAAAGAAACAAAGATGGCATCAGTTGCAGTCTGAGTCTCCCCCCCCCCCCCCGTATATTCATAGGAATAAATCCACAACTGACTTCCTGGGTCTTCTTGGTGCATGGAAACAACGGCCCATATATAGTAACCCAACTCTCTGTGAGCTAAATGAGAGCACAGAATCATAGAGTTGGACCTCAAGGGCCATCCAGTCCAACCCCGTGACATGCAGGAACCCCCATCAAAGTACTCCCAACAGATGGCCACCCAGCCTCTGCTTATAAACCTCGAAAAAAGGAGACTCCACCGCCCTCTGTGGCAGCATATTCCACTGACGGACAGCTCTAACCACTAGGAAGTTCTTCCTAATGTTCAAATGGAATCTCTTTTCCTGTAGTTTGAAACCATTGCCCCACGTCCTGGTCTCTGAAGCCATGGAAAACAAACCTGTTCCCTCCTCGATATGACATCCTTTCAAATATTTAAGCATAGCTAACATATCCCCTCTCAGCCTTCTTTTTGTAAGGGTAAACATTCCCAGCTCCCTTAGCCACTCCTCGTAAGACATTGCTTCCAGATCTTTAACCAGTGTCCTCTGGACCTGCTCGAGGATGTCAACATCCTTTTAAAATTGAGTTGCACAGAACTGGACAAAGTACATCAGGTAGGGTCTGACCAGAGCAGAATAGTAGTGCCATCACTTCGCTTCTGTTGGTGCAACCAAGAATCACACTGGATTTCTTGGCTGCATCACACTGATGACTCATGTTCAATTAGTGGTTCACCAAAAGGTACTTATGTCAAGCTCATTTTGGATTTTTATCCTATCCTCTAGGGAATTAGCAACACCCCACCCCACCCCAGTTTGATATCATCTGCAAATTTAATCAGCATATTCTCTGTCCCTTCACCCAAGTCATTAATAAAGATATTAAATAGCACAGGACCCAGAACAGACCCCTGGGGGACACCTCCCCACAGGTAGATCAGGAAAATGGCAAGTCCTGATGTTGGCATACCAAATGATGTCCTGGTTTTATCCACCTGTACTTTGGTTGGGAACATAGGTTCATGCTTCTTATCCTTTTCTCAGGTAGGAAAATAGCTCTTCGTGTGATATTCGTAACTGGAGCCCCAGGCTAAGGCTCAAATGGTAGCAGTGAAGATGAGCCAAGGAGCAGCACACAGGTAGATCCCCACTTGTACCTTTGACTATTGATCAGGCATAACCGGGATTCCTCTGTCATGCCTCCTATACTCCTATAATTATTACTATATGTGGAGGGATTGAAGGAAAAGGTAGAAGCTTCAAACGAACTGACTTCAA
Source organism: Phrynocephalus versicolor (assembly GCA_023846285.1). Taxonomy (NCBI): domain Eukaryota; kingdom Metazoa; phylum Chordata; class Lepidosauria; order Squamata; family Agamidae; genus Phrynocephalus; species Phrynocephalus versicolor. Next base: position 37,749,009 of record JAHTLZ010003526.1, read on the forward strand.
TCTTCTGCAATTGGTGTTTCCCCTTTCCTATTATATGCATCAGTACATTGACTGCCAGGCATAGACTGAACCAGCATCCATCTATGTTTTGCCACCTGACTGATGGACTGACTGATTCTATAAAACCAAAGACCACTTTGGGTGATTTAAAATACACAATGAGATCAGCAGAAGGCAATATTAATCTTTAATAAAATTTGATTTAAAATTTCCTACCCCACCCACAGCCACCAAGTTCCATGACTCCTAAGGAATCCCCTTCTTGGAGTCAGGAAGCCCTTAGGAGCCTTGGGGGAAGGGGGATAAAGCCTTTTTCAAAAATAAAAAAAATAAAAAAAAATAAAAACATGCCACCACCAGGTGCAGAAACAGCAGCAGTGATTTTCAGATTAAATGTAAGTATAAGATTAATGTAGTCTGCTGGTGACATCACCAGCATTTACACTGCTCTACTTCACCAAGAAGATTTCTGCTATTATGTGGTATCTGCTGGTGATTGTGAATAGAAGCTAGTTCAGCATCAGAAACTATCGGGGCATGGTGTAATTTCTAAACAGGGCAAGGCAAGTATAAGAAGAAGTACCATCTATTACATAGTGATCTCTCATGTGGGTTGTCTACCATTTTTGCTACAAAACAGAGATGTTAAAGCACCTAAGGAAGACCAATCAAAGCTGAGTTTGGTTGTCAGCTATCAAATATAAAAGCCTTCCACAACTTCAAATAATTATTTTTCACTCTGTAATGAATCAAGAACTTGAAAAGAATTAACCAACACTCTATCTTAACAGCATACATTCTGCAATGTTACCATTGTATCCTGGCACTGGTTTTCCTGTCTGTCCTGGGGTAGGTGTTAAAGAATTTCCCAAGCCAACGCAAGATGCTGTTATTGCAGATCCTGTTTCTGTAAAGCAAGATGAAAATAATGTTTCTTAAGATCTCTGTAGTTGTCATCTTATTTCTAACCAGTGAAATAATCAGCTTTGAAATACATTAAAATGGTTGTTTAAATAATATGATGCAGTGGACTTTAAATGAAGGTGGCTACATTCTGAGAATCCTGGGACTACTTTGCTGTCCCATTGCAGGGTGGCACCTATCTCAGAAATTTAAGTTTGATCACCATACCTTTAACTCAGTCCCTGACCGATATTAAGTTCAAGCTGCTAGCCCCTAAAAAGCTGATAGTTCAGTTATAAAAAGAATCAGGGAATCAGAATGTTCACATTCATCCATCCATCCATCCATCCATCCATCCATCCATCCATCCATTCATTCTATATACCACCCAAATAGCAAACCATTACTCTTGGTGATGTACAACAAGATGTACAACAAAGTGAATGTATATACAGTTGCATGAAAAAGCATGAAAATCTTTTGTAATTTACATACTTTTTCTAGCAACTGTGTGTGTGTGTGTGTGTGTGTGTGTGTGTGTGTGTGTGTGTGTGTCTTCGGTAGTCACTCAGCCACCTACCTCCTGCAGATCCTGAGATGGGAACACTCAGAGAAAGTAGATGTAGGGAGATACAGTATAATACAACGTTGTAGAAGGCTCAGTGGATCACAGTGGAGATCTGTTTTTTTAATTATCAGCATTAGGTCTAGAATTACACCCACACTGCCCACCTGATCCTTAATAAGAAGGGTAAATTCCCCAGGATTAGAGGAAATACCCCCAGAAAGGTAATGACATCTCTGTACCCCCACCCCTAGCAACATGATCTGTGCCTTATTTGGATTAAGATTCAGCACCTTATTTTTGTCACATCCAGAACTGAGTCAAAGCACCTGATGACATCCACTGCAGACAGAGTATCTGAATCATTTCACATACAAAGTTCCAGTTTATATCATCACTTTGGATGCACCTCGTGGCGCAGTGGTTAAATGCCTGTACTGCAGGTAAAACTGTGCTCACGACCTGGGTTCAATCCCCGGTAGCAGGCTCAAGGTTCACTCAGCCTTCCATCCTTCCGAGGTCGGTAAAATGAGTACCCAGCTTGCTGGGGGGGGCAATGTGTAGCCTGCACACTGTAATTAAAAAATTGTAAACCGCCCAGAGACCACTTGTAGTGGTATGGGGCGGTATATAAGCAGAACACTTTGCTTTTGCTTTTTGCTTTGTTTCCATATAGCATAGGAAATAGATTCTTGAATATGTGAGCCAAGGACAAATTGAAAATAAAAAAATAAATCTCTCCTTTAAGCAATCTGTACAGCAGGCTACTTCAAGACACGGCTGTACTACCTAAGAAGCAGCCTAAGGGGTGACCAGTTTAAACAAGAAAGAAAAGAGCAGCAGAAGCTGTTAATGCCATGACTTGGAGAACTTAAGTGGGAAAAGGCTATGTTACAGAAACCAGAGGTAGACCCAAAAGGCATGCCTGAAATGATCAAAAGCAAGAATGAATGAATGGCAGAGAAAAATGACAGAAGGAACAGCTAATAACCAGAGATGAAAAGGTGCTGAAACACAAAAAGAAGAAAAAATAGCACTGCATAGACAAGAATAATTAGAAAAATGAAAGGAAGAAAAGAAAGAAAGGGGGTGAGTTTTAATGACAGAACCAAAGATGTGTGGAAGAATGATGAAATTATAATAAGATTTTTTAAAAGAACCAGCATACCATGACATAATCTGAAAGCTAAGCTTCCACAAAATGGATGGGTGAGATTCGCAGTGGAACTTCTGTAAATGTTTAGGCAAATATACAGCAGTCAAGCAGAAACTTGGAAGAGCACAGCATGAAAAGTATTCTTCGGCTAAATATAAAAGATGTGATATTCAGTGACTGAATAAATTTAGCAACCTGCATAATCAGCCAAACACTCTGATTTGTTTAAGCATATCCTAATAAGGTAACTTTAAGACGTACCATACAGGTATGTATATGTATATGTATATGTTTCTGCATGTCAAAACAAGTCTCACTGATGAATTTTATTTCAACAATGTGGTCAATGCAGGAAAAAGTTGCTCTTTTCCACTACAATATTCAATAGGATTTGGTTTTCCCATTTTCTCTTAACAATAAAACCTGTTTCAATTTAATCCAGGGCTCTCTAACAGTATAACATCCATGGTCCCACACTCACTCTGAGATGTCTTCTTTGGGACCCACAGAAGCCCTTGCTCTCATAATTGAAAAGAAATAGCTGAACTATTGGAAATGTGGCTGTACTGGTGGTCCGTGGTCCAAGCACTGAAGGGGGTCCCTCTGTCCACCACTGTCAGATATTAGTGAGGAAAATATGTTGTATTAAACAGAATAGGTTTGTCTATGGGTGTTTTATATGTACATTTAACTGATTTGTAAAACTGCTCAGTGGTTAAACTGCAGTACTGCAGTCATAACTCTGCTCACAACCTGTGTTTGATCCCAGAAGATTCAAGTAGCCAGTTCAAGGCTGACTCAGTCTTCTACCATTCCATGGTTGGCAAATTGAGTGCCCAGCTTGCTCGGGAGTGGCAATGTGAAGCCTGCATAATTAAAGTGTCAATCATCCAGAGTATGTTATAAGTGCTATGGAGTGATATTTCACTTTGGTTTTTAGAACAAACTCTCCTGCAGAATCAGAGGTGTGAATCTGTCAGTGCTCCAGTGAGTGGAAAGATGGGGACAGCTGCTTTTCTACTTTCAAGCAAAGAAGCAAAACTCACCTCAATAAAAGCCTGCTAAGAGTTGAAATATTAATAGCATGGTTACCACTGTTGGCAGAATACCTTGTGCACCGCAGCTAATTTTGCTACATGCACAAGCTGTCAGAAATGGGAACAGCCAACAGCAGGGAAAATCAATCTGAAACTGAAAAGCAATAATTCTGTCGGCAAAGAAAATAATATATTACCAAAAGATATAAATGTAAGGCTACACAGGCTTTGGAAAATTCGTGCAATGTTGACTTGCCAAAAAGAAAAATGCTGCAGTCTCTTGAGTTTAAACACATAAGAGTATATAACTGTGCTGGTTTGTTACTATACTTAAATTATTTGACTATCCTGTTTCATTTCATTTCAGAAAAATAGATGTTTCCAGGGTGTTAAGAATACCCAAACATTAAAAATGTTTTAATTTTAAGTTATTAGTGCACAATATACAGTACATTATTCCTAATATTCACCATGCTAGATGGTTCCATTAATCCATTTTGATGTCTTCTGCGAAAATTTGTGGAAGGCTCAAAGCCACAAAAATAGTTCTACTCTCAGATTGTTGAATTCTGATATTATTTCATAATAAATACTATAGATTTAAGTGGTAGTTTTATTGGACTCATCATTTCTAAAATGATCTTTTCATGAATTAATGTAAACAGCACTTCAGTGGGAGAGATTTTATTGCCAAATACTTCCTTATGAATGTATGTATTTCATTGGGGAACAAATTTTCAACTAATGCTTACATTTGTTGCAGTAGTGTAGAGTTTCAGTGTTCAAACTGCAGTACTGCAGATAAGTCTCTGCTCACGTTCAAAGTTTGATACTAACAGGCTCATTTAGCCAGGCTGAGGTTAACTTAGCCTTCCATCCTTCTTAAGTTGGTAGAGGGGGGGATGCAATATGTAGCCTTCATAATTAAACTATAAACTGCCCAGAGAGTGCCTTGCGCATTATGGGGTGACATATAATCAGCCCCCCCCCTTTTTGCTTTTATGTTAATTGCACAAGTATATCAAGTTAAGAGTGAGAGAATCTTTGTTTCACAGATGCAGTGCACACAGCCTCTCAGACCAACCTACAACCCCCTTGCTTACCCCTACACACCAACTGAATGACAAACTTAAGAAAAATATCCCATTTGAATACTGGGACTATGCTAGGTGGACATCAGGGCAGTTTAGTTCAGCATTTAGTTTAAACAGTGGTCAACTATTTTGTTATCAGAAGCACACCAGAAGGATGAGTGCAATTTCACCCTCCATCTCGGCTACTAATATACAGACGCATACTACCTCTGATATCTTGGGGGGTGGGGGGGGAGCCATGCATACTAGCAACCTCTGATAGCCTTTCATGTATTGGCCCATTCCCTTTTCATAATGGTTCCAGTCATCTGTCATCATTGCATTCAAAGGCAATGATTTCCAGTTTAACTATGTGGTGCAAAAAATGCTTCCTTTTATTTGCCCAGAACCTGCCAGCTTCAATAGATGCCCAAAGGTTCTAGTACTGAGAGATACAGAAAAATCCAACCCTCCGCATTACCCACACCATAAACTATTCAATACATTTCTTTCCTGTCTCCATTGAATCTCTTTTTCCCTAATCCTACAAACTTTGTAACCTGTTTCACCCTAGTGGATTTGTTCCAATCTTGTGATTATTCTGATTCCCCCTTTTTTACAGCTCTACAATGTATTCCTTAAGTATACTGACCAGAACTATACAGAGGATTGCAGCTATGACTGCACTGTGGATTTATGGAAGGACAGTAAAGTTAACTGCCTCAAGGATTGGGGAAGACAGATAAGGGAGAGAAAGCAGATGAGGAAAAATAGATAGAGAATCTTGTTTTCATGCCACCTGGTTTGGATTTATAGACACGTATAACTGGTGCTTAAAAATGCCCAGATTTTGGCTGGATTCTGCCATATAGCTTGTGTACTTCATCAAGCCTTAGAAGACAATCACACAAAAAAAAAAAAAAACCAAGAAAACAACAACCCCAAAGCATTAAATATCCTGAGGGGCTTTAAAAAATGCAAAAGGAAGTGAATCGCACCATGCAAGTAACATTAATTAATTTGAAAGGATAAGCCCACTAGAAATCATGCTAACAATACTTAATAAATGGTTCTTTCTTAACAGATACCTGTGTTGGGAAAATATCAATACTGTATTACAATATGTTAAAAAAATAGAACTGAGTCTTTGGCCACATATACATGCATTATACACAGCTTCTAAGTACAGCGGTTGCTCTGGCCATGTATTTGTATTGCGAAAAATACTCATGTTACATAGCATGTTTTAAGATAATGATCCCCTATATAGCGTAATCTGTTCCACAGTGCATACCATTTGTGCAGCTCTGTGAACTGAATTAAACCAGGTTTAGACAATAGTGACCCCCTTTAAGCCTTAAGCCCTAGCCAACAGTGGTCACGGTGAAGGGCCCTGGGACTTGCAGTCTAATAGCAAATGGAGGACCACAGCTGCCTACGTGTGAGTTCCACTGTCTTGGCATCTTCCAGCAGGGGCCCATGTGCACACAGGGTCTTATTAAGCTCCATAAAGGCCAGCTAAGCACTTGGGAGTGAGTGAGGCTAGCACAAGAGTCTTCAGCAAATGAAAAAGCAAGGGGGGGGAGCAAATGTTCCAGGAGCACAAACTCCACCTCTTCTTCACGGTGCTAAGCAATGGAACATCAATTAACTGGACTAGTGAACTTAATGATTCAGAGCACTTCAAAATCCACAAGATTCATAGAGCTCCAGGAACAGTGGTGACGTGTTTACTAATTAAGTTAAGCAAACCTAATTCAGAGGAAAGACAAACAACAAAGCATTTGGCTCTTCTGCCTACCTTGAAATATGGAAAAACCTTTACAGAGGGAGAACAGCAGGAGTTTTGGTAAAAAGTAAAACATTTGCTGTTTAACTCTTAAAGCTTGAATTGTATTTGCTTCTAAGATATGTAATCTGCTTTTCTGCCTCCAACAGATCCCCTCTTAGCAATGCAACCCCAAGCAACCCATTGTACAGGATAAAGGAACAGGTTACTAGCCAGAGAAATCAGGGCTACCAAACCACTTCTCTCCCCCCCACACACACACACCTTAGGCAGACATTTTTAAGCAGAAAAAATCACCTTGGATATAGTTCCGATTCCCCCCACCCCATTTTCACCTAACATGGATCAGGCACTACTTAATAAAATGCAGCATTTTTTAAAAAAAAAACACACAACCATGAAATGTACTCCCCAGTTTTATCTGAATCATAAGTACCTTATTTGCTTTCACTGTTGCAGTGCTTATAACTGATGCACAATAGACTCTGGGAACACAAAATGATGTTACAAATTGTAATTGCATCTCTCAGTGGAAAACCCTTTACCATTTAATGATTTCCAGAAAAATATCCTTTGTTCTTTAGTCAGAGTAATTCTGTAAAGATGGAATACTCTGATTAGAATGTTACTACAGTATTTTAGTTTGGGGTGCTTTTAGAAAGAAAAAAGCAGAGTAGGGATTACTGTTTTATAAACTGTTCCTTGCTCTTTCTCCAGCAAAAGCTCCATAATGGCTGCTTTAAATCTTGCAAAGGATTATTGTTTCTATAAAAGAGATTCACAGAGCTTAACTCTCAGTTCTCTATTCTCAAATCATCAGCAAAACCATCTACTTTACCCTAATGAGGACTCTAGTCTCTGAACTAGAAAAAAATCTGTTGCTAGGCAACACAGATGACATCAGCAACCTGTAACATTTTCATAGAAATATATAAAACTAGCAGCTGTTGCAGCTTCTCTCGCTTATGCTAACAGTGGTTAAAACACCCCCATCTCATTCTTCTAGTACTACTTATAGTAACTTTGATATCAGAAACACATCTGAACAGTTTTGCTATTCCCTTCTGTTGAATCTGTGTAATTACATAAAGTAGGCTTACAGAAGGAGAGGAAGGAAGAGACAGAGATGAGAAAACCACTAAGCTTTTAAACTGTAGAAACAGGTAGATCGACTGAACTCACATAAACACAAGCTTTAAAAAGTAAGATGGAATGGATATAGAAAATCTGATTTCAAAATTATAAGGCATGAATGTGATATATTCAGGGGATACAAGTGACCCCAGTAAAGCTTTAAAAATCAGAGAACACGTTCACATTGAACAACCAAATGCCAGAATTATATCCCTAGGAAAGTTAAAAGTGGCGAATCTGTGGGGTGTGTGGGGGTTTTCAAAGCACATCCGTTACGTTTCCTCTCTTCTGTCCACCACTAGAGCATCATGCTAAAGAAAAGTACACACTTAAAGGGAAGAACACAGGAAACTTCATTAGACCAAATAACGGGAAGGGGAAGTATGTGTGTGTGTGTGTGGAGGGGGTACTTTATTACAACTCCCAGAATATTTCAGACAGTAATTGCCATTTCTGAGAGTTGTAACTGGAATAATTTTTCCATCTCTGAATCCAGCTGTGTCTCATCTCCATTCACTGACAGATGCTCTCCAGGGTTTTAGGTAGTGGTCTTGCCCAGGAATTAATCCTGGGCCCTTTAACCTGCAATGGTATATCTCAGTCCTATGAAGCAAATGGAATATGATGTAATTCCTTCAGGCCAAAGTGCACCCAAACAGAAGAATATAGTCCAAATAAGGACTCGGAGTATACTTGATACAATGGCATGCAACATTATCAATGCATCTATGTAAGTATTTTTCTTGTACTTTTAGTTACATATTTGAAGCTTCCAACAGGAATATTCCTACACCTTCCCATTTTGTCATTCATTGTGTTTCATCCATAGAGGATATACAGTGGACCCTTGTATAGCAAACGGTTTGTATAACATAATATTTGTACAACATAAACAATTCCGGATAGGGGAAATTTGCTTAACATATTCACCTATGGGGAAAATCTGTACAACATAAAAATGGGATCACTCTGTTTTCAATGCATTCCTATGGGAAATTTGTATAAAGGAAAATTTGCTTAACATAATTTCATTTGGAATGAATTAATTCCTTTATACAAGGTACCACTGTACACCCATTTGACAAACATGTGATGTATCAGTCTTTTGTTCTTCTAATAGAAGACTACTTGGATAATTCCAGATTCCAAAATAAACCATAAGAACATAAGAACATAAGAACATAAGAAGAGCCATGCTGGATCAGGCCAAAGGCCCATCTAGTCCAGCTTCCTGTATCTCACAGCAGCCCCACCAGATGTGTTTGGGAGCGCATGAGACTAGATATCTGTCTCCTGATACCACTCTCCTGCATCTGGCCCTTGAAGTACCCTGGTTTAAAGCCTGGAGACTACACATCTCCATCATGGTTTGTAAGCTGTGATGGACTTTTCCTCCAGGAATCTGTCCAATCCCCTTTTGAAGGCATCCAGGTCAGATGCCATCACCACATTGTGTGGCAGGGAATTCCATAGACTTACAACGCGCTGGGTGAAAAAATATTTTCTTTTGTCAGTTTTTACTCTCCCAGCCCTCAATTTGAGTGTATCTCCCCTAGTTCTGGTATTTTGGGAGAGGGAGAAGAGCTTCCCTCTATCCACTTTACTCATACCCTGCATTATTTTGTATGTCTCAATCATATCCCCCCTCAAGCGCCTTTTTTCCAGACTAAAGAGGCCCAAATGTTTTAGCCTTTCTTCATAAGGGAGGTGCCCCAGCCCAGTAATCATTTTAGTCGCTCTCTTCTGCACCTTTTCCAGTTCCACTATGTCTTTCTTGAGATGCGGTGACCAGAATTGTACACAATACTCCAGGTGGGACCTTACTATTGTTTTGTATAATGGCATTATAATGTTGGCTGTTTTATTTTCAATCCCCTTTTTGATAATCCCTAGCATGGAATTGGCCTTCTTCACCGCTGCCGCACATTGGGGAGACACCTTCATGGAGCTGTCCACCAACACACCAAGATCTCTTTCCTGATCCGTCACGGATAACTCAGAGCCCATGAGTTGATAGATGACGTTTGGATTTTTTGCCCCAATATGCATTACTTTACACTTGGTTACATTAAAATGCATTTGCCATTTCTCAGCCCACTCCCCCAGTTTGGAGAGATCCTTCTGGAGCTCTTCACAATCTTCTCTGGTTTTTACCACACGGAAAAGTTTTGTGTCATCTGCAAACTTGGCCACCTCACTGTTTATCCCTGTCTCCAGGTCATTTATGAACAGATTGAAAAGCACCGGTCCCAGGACCGAGCCCTGGGGCACACCGCTTTTCACTTCTCTCCATTGTGAAAATTTCCCATTGACACCTACTCTGTTTCCGGGATCTCAACCAGTTCTCAATCCATAAGAGGACCTGCCCTCTTATCCCCTGACTGTGCAATTTTCTCAGCAGCCTTTGGTGAGGGACTGTGTCAAAAGCCTTTTGGAAATCCAGATAGACTATATCAACCGGTTCACCCAAATCCACGTGCCTGTTGACCTTTTCAAAAAATTCTAAGAGGTTTGTCAGACAAGATTTACCCTTACAGAAGCCATGCTGATTTTCTCTCAGCAAGTAATTCTGTGAGATTGGCATGAAGTTTAAGAAGGGAGGCAGCAGCAGCAGCAGCAGCAGCAACAACAACAACAACAAGTAAGAGAATCAGTTAAAACCACTGTCATGCCATCCTTTACCCAACCAGAAACAAATTTCAACTATCTATTTACATATGGAAAAAGTAATGCAAATCTAACTCCCAACCATTACCTGGGTGGAAGCATACATTTTAAACAGGATATTGCACAGAACTCACCAGTTTGCCACCAATGATCCAACACTGGTACTTTGAAGATGTTTTTACACCATTCCAGTGTATCCACATCACACCTTTCACCAGCTACAAACAATGTTCGGAACCTACATTAAATAGGATTTTCAGCATTACTTCCCAACAAAGGAAAATAACTACTAACTACACAAAAATGGTCATTGTTGCATGCTTGCTCATAAACGCTATGAAGTTTATTTTCCCAAGAAAGGAATCCTTTGTCTACTGCTGAAAAACATACACTCTCCTGTGGCTGAAATCTAGTAGTAATAAGACACAGCTAGAGTAGTCCCATTAAATCAATGGAAGTTATGGAAGAGCTGACTCACCAATTTCCTACTGATTCAATAGAATTATTTTAATTACAACTTACTATTAGATTTCAGACATTATTTATTCAGATTCAAAACAAGATAACTTTAGATGCAGCTCTCAGCCATTTTAGAGGAGACATGAGGAATATGACACGCCTTCAGATGTTGTTAGACTAGAATTCCCATCAATCATAGCCTAAATATTCAGCAAATGGAAAGGGAACAGTAGTTCAACAGAATCTGAAGGCTGGTAATTCCCCATCCATTTAATCAAGTGTATTCTAAATGAATAGCCCTGTTATTCTGTAGGAGAAAAAAGGAACAGTCTTTGTTATACATTTTCTCCAATATCTGATTTTATAGAAACAGTACATTGTTTTTGCTAAAGATCAAGTATCCCTGATGACTAATAAACATACAAAAGCATAAGCTACTGTGGACTAGAATCTATTCCTTCTGGTCTGTCAAATCCCACAAGGGATATTACACCTTCCCCTTGGAAAGATTAACATATCCCTATACCGCCATTCCTGGAACAAATTAGACAAATCTATTATCAAGTGGATACTCTGTTAGAGGAGCAGTGAAACACTGTTCTATTTTCAATTAAAATGCAAGCTCTCCTAAGGGCAGTTGTTCACTTCTACCTGCTCCGAGGGGAGATAGGAGCAGACACACTGGATGCTTGTTTAAAAACTCTCAGAGGTAGAACACTGGGAGTTCAATAATCGGAACTGGGCCAGCAACAGATAAATGTGTGGAAAATGTGTGAGAGAGTGCTTTGTAAATGGCAGAGGGCAGTTGTAAAGCATAAAGAGAACTGAGTTAATGGCCAAACGAGATTATATTTACAAAAATCTATCAAGCAAAGTGGCTGAAGAAAACAGATGAGAGCAGAAACTAGGTCTGCAGCTCAACAGTCATCAATAAATGATTTAGAGGTGCACCCATAAAATGTATGTTTGTTTTGAAGAATAAAGCATGCTAAGTTTAATGTGATTAATGCCATGCTCATGTGTTGCTATTATGGCTTCTGCAGATCGTACACCTTGATGAGTATAGTTTAATTCAAATGGGGGGGAAAGCACACAGCTTTTGCCCACTTTCACCACCTACATAAGCCAATTGTTCTCCTTTACTATGGCATTTTGCCAGCACATCCTTGTCTGTGTAAAGCAGAGTTATTCCATCTGCTTTTTGGAAAGTATACAAAATCCTACCCCCCCCCCACTTCAACAAGCAGAGATGTTGCAAACTCTTTAATATATATTTTTTAAAAAAAAACAGTTAAATCACCAGTAACACAGCCCAAGTTCTTATTTAATTAATTCAAGTTACATTTTATTTGCTGACATGTGATCTTTGCTACATTAACTGTATTGTAAAACATAGTCATGACCAAAAAAGTCACTAGGAGTCCTGTGATACCTTAATTGATAATCAGATTTCTGGTCTATATATCACAATTCATCCTCCAATTTCATTGTCAATTTAATACACATGTGTAAGAATAGTTATTCTACAGGGCAATCCTGCAATTACTTAATACAAGTAGACCACACTGAGTTCAACAGGACTGATTGCCAAGTACAGTAAATGTATAGGCAGGATTGCAACTTTATTATTTGAAAGAAACCAGGTGGTGGTGGTGATTATCGTGGTTGTGACTATGGCTGCTGTTCTTCTAGCAACACAACTCCTTTTTTGCAAACTGGGAATCAAGAGTTCTTACTCTATAAACAGTAATTTTGGAACTTTAGCCATGCTTCTTGGAAGATGGACTCCTGATCAGTGATGGATTGCACATCACAAGTACTGGGAAGAATGTGTTTCATTATAGCCTGAAGAACTGTATCAGGAGGCTTTGAATTGGAAGGGAGAGAGGAACAGGCTCAGAGGTAAAGGCAGATGAATGTTCATGCCCAATAAGAGTAAGCAGCTCCAGTGGGGCCTAATAAAACTCTTCATCCACATGTACAAAGAAAACCAGGTCACAGATCACACAAACTCTGATGTCTATATATGAATAACAGGTGTAAAGAAACAAACAAGAAGAACTGAAAATCTTGGTTCAAAAGGGTAAATACTGTATCACTTGATAGGGAAACTGAAACTGTTCTCCTTCATTCCAGTGTTTAGGGCACATAATAATTGGCTCAAGTTAAAAGAAGACCCAATTGGCATGTGCAAACCTGCAGCATTCTTAACATATAAACATGGTGCTCCACCAACATACAAGAGTAACAAATGAGGCTGTACTACCTGGCTCATGTCCAGAATCACAGTCCTGTCTTCTATCTGCCCAGCCCAAAGTAGCATACACAAATGTTGAGGCGGAGGCATCCATACCATGGCCTTTCTTCCTTCCCTCTTTCATACAAACTGGGTGAAGGGGATTATATATTGCCTCCCAAAATATAATTGTATAAATCTTATCATCTATTTCTGTTTTACAGAAAACTATTACTTGCTTAAATCAGTATTCACTAGCCTAGCACCCTCTCTTTGTGTCAGACTGCAGCTCCCACCATCCCCAGCCATGAGTTCTCTGGAGAGATGCAGGCTGTAGAAACATGGTGCAACAGATAGGGTAGCTGGAATTGACAAATTCTGGTTTATCAGTAAAGCACTGAGAGCAACTAATAAGGAGCAGGGGGGTGGATGAACAAGGGGAGAGCGGAGCGGGAAAACTGAAATCATGACCTGGATGGTTTATGCATGTCAATCAATACCACATGCCACATTCAGTATTATTTGTCACACTATCGGCATAACTGGCTGAATATAAGGAACTACAGTCATTCTGGACTTGCTTCTAGTGGTGAAATTAAAAGAGATTCTGGAGTAACCTAAACTCACCTTGTCAGATTGTACTGTTTCCCAAAGGCCGCCTCAGGGTCCTGTTGACGGACTGCTCTAATTGCAGTTGGTGCAGTAAATAAGGCAGCCACTCCATGCTCAGCTAGCACGCGGAAATAAGCACCAGGATCTGGAGTTCCCACGGGTTTCCCCTGTGAAGATGTTTGTTTAAAAAAACGTAATTAGGTAAAAACTGTTCCACAACTTTTCCATAATTCAAGTGCTAAATGAAATAACCATAGCAATTCAGTAGAATGATCAATCAAGCATAGGGTAAAATGTGTTCTTACCAATGTGATGAAATTATTTATTGTACTATTAACACCTTAATCTTACTTATCTTATGGCACATTTGAAATGCAGATATAATGTGAGACTAAGCATTTAAATTATTTTTTCAGCTTTTTAATATGTGATCTGTTATACCCAAACAGTTTCACGGCCTGCAATGGCCCTAAGATTTTATGTTCACAACAGTTCTATAAGGTAGGCTAGATTGAGAGGCAAGTGACTGGCTCAAAGACAACCAGCATCATCACTAAATACGAGGTGGGGCACAAGTCTCTCTAGTGGAAGCTGAAAAATTCTAACTAAAGAAAATTGTGCTGCATAGGAATCAGCCATCAACCTGATCAAATTTTTTCCAAATCAGTGTTAGCCCTGATACTATGGGTAATTAGAAATAAATGTAAGCTCCCAGACACAATTTAACTTCTTTTCATTTTTACTGCACTCTGCAACACAGCAAGTCAACCCTCTCCCATGTAAGTGGCTGGGTGGGAATCTGTTCTGCTTCCAAAATACAAACACTACAAAGCTACCAGTTACTTAGCATATCCTGCTCCAAAGAATCCATCCTTAATAGCAGGCAAGCTGGCTCTGCTAGCTTGGGAGAAAATAATCCTCACCCACCTGATGCTATCTTTATGATCCTTCTAAAATACAGCTACAGAACAAGCAATTAATAGAAGTGTAAAAGGTCTGATCCACTGGGTTTTGCTGTCATAATATATCCACTTCCTAACAAGCAGTAATATCCTCTGTCTCACAGTTACTCCAGGAGATAGAGAAGCAAAAATGTCTGGACACAACTAGAAACACACCGTTCCTTCCTGTAACTGTTCTTCTTTGGAGCAGTTGTTCTAGTTCTGCAAGGGATTCATTCTTCGAAAAGATCCCCTTCTACTCCCCAAGCAAAATTCACACATCTCTCCTGGAAAGGTAGGCATCATGCATGGGGATTTTGCTGCTGTCTTGATCTTAGAGCAGAAGTAACAGCAAAATATTTACACCCTGCTTATGTTCCCTATTGAGAAGACGAACAGGCTGAAATCACATGTCTCCACTCCAGATTTTACAACACGTGTGCCATTTCCTGGGCTCTACAGCCTCCTTAGTTGCTTGAGCTTCCTAAGGAGTCCCCAGAGGATTTAGAGCCGCAACATCTTTCCTTGAAGCTCACCACCGCTGCTGTTTGAGTGACACATCTTCTTGCTATCTTTATTTTATATATATAAACAGAATGGAGACAGAAGAGTCTTTAGAACTACAAGAAGACAACAAAAACTCACTCATCAGGTGGTAGCATGGGGAAGTCTCAAGGGAAGAAGTCATTAAATTAATTCCCCTAAGGGGCTCTCCGTGAAACCAGGGAAGCTGCAAGGTACAGAATATGACCAGAGTTGCATAATAAACAATGTGCAGATGTGCACATCTTGAACACCTTGGGGTTTTTTTTTTTATACTACACAGTCTTCTCCATGCTGGCTTGCTGAAGAGTAATAATAAATGGGCATCAAGTCAATTCTCACTTATGGCGACCCATTCCAGGGTTTGCTAAGTAGGGAATAGTCAGAGGTGGTTTACTGTTCCCTTCTGCTGGGGTCACAGTGGGACTGCGCAGCTTGCCCAGGTCAACAAAGACTAGCTCTGCTCTTGTTATACACAGTAGGGAATAGAGTAATCAACTTATGATTCTGCAGCCAGATACTCGCTGAGCTCTTCAGACAGCTCAGTAACACCAAAACTATGTTTATGAACTTAAGAGTGGCATATACTTTTGATGTATAGCAGTATGTTATTTTTAACTTGTTGTGAGAGCTTACTGAGCTGAGAATGGGCCAAACGTATTAATAAATAAGCAAGCAACATTAAAAATAAGCACTCACCTCATATAAAATGGTTGTATTCCCGTGGAGGAGCGGGCCATAGCAAATGTAAGAATGGCCAACCACCCAGCCAAGATCTGATGCTGCCCACCAGACCTAGAAATAAAGACAAACAAACAAAAAGATATTAATTTCCCCTCTGTATAACTATAAACTAGAACATAAGAAAAGAAAATTACCTCATTAGATTGAAGGCCATATACAGCTGACATGGTCCAGTTTAGCATAACTGCATAGCCACCTGTTGGTCTAACAACACCCTATGTGAGAAACAACTTCAAATTAAGATCATTGTAAAGAAAATATATACTAGCATTTTTACCCATTAAGAAAATTATTATTTCCAAAATTTAAGTTGTAGAAGCAATTAGCATGTTTCGTAACAACTCTTAGAGGAGCCCTAAAAACACAGCTTTGCTTTCATGGTATATCTATGCAACAATGAGACTTATCCTTTTAAAACAATGGTTCTCTTCCCTCTGAATCTATTATCCAGGTTCCTAAAAGAGAAACACCATCATTTCATGTCATAAGTAAAGCAGTCCAGCTTCTGACCTTATTGATTTTATAATGATCCTTATAATAAGCACAAAATATATAAGGATCCTTAATAGTAATAATCATGTGCAGTCAAGTCAATTTTGACTTACGGGGACTCTTTAGAAGTTTTTCAAGTACAGAATACAGTGGTACCCCGACTTAAGAGCAGCTCAACTTAAGAGCAATTCGACTTAAGAGTGGAAAACTGTTGGCATTTTAAATGCCATCTTACACATTTTAGATATGGTCTGCTCAACTTACAAATATTTTGTTCATTGTTTTGATGTTTTTAACTTTTTTTCCCATTTTTTAGATAGGTACCCCGACTTAAAAGTAGTTCGTCTTAAGAGCATGCATTCAGAATGGATTAAATTTGTAACTCGAGGTACCACTGTACTCAGAAGTGGTTTATCATTACCTTCTTCTGGAGACATTCTGGGTCTGTGCGGCTTATTCAAGGCCTCGCAGGGTGGATCTGTTTGCAAGAGGCACAGGGGGTAACTGAGCTCCCAACCTCTTGGCTCCACAGCTTGATACACCAAATTATCCAGTCAGTTGTGTTGGTTGGATAGCATAGTGTGTTAAGTGTCTGGCTACAGAGTCAGAAGTTGGGTGTTCAGTTGTGCATCTCAAAAACAGCCAGACTGTGTGGCCTTAGGCAAACCCCAAAGACTCAAGATGGCCCCAGAAGAAGGGAATGGTAAACCACTCCTGAGTATTCTCTACCTAGAAAACCCTGAAGAGGGTTGCCATAAGTCAGAATTAATGTGACAGCACATAACTGTAATGATGACAATGATAAATATTTGGTGTTCTCTATTTCAGTTTAATTTCTATCTAAATTTTCTTGTAAGTTGTATCAGGCAAAGGATTTTTTTCCCCTTCTAAACTGTGTCAGGTGAAGGAAAAAATGGATCTCAGTCTAAATGCAACAAAGGACACAGACAGGCAGCTCTATTTTCTGGAAATGCTGTTTTAGTCTTTCCACTGCTTAAAGTGGCCATAAATGAAAACAAGACAGGCTGGGAAATACACACTTGTGGTTCACACCCCACGACTTCGTAAAACTCAAAGCAGAGCATGTTAAAGAGACATGGGCACACCAGTACACTATGCTCTAACTCAGGAATCCCTTCCATTCCATCCCTTCCTCTAGCAATCCCTTCCATTCAAAATTAAGCAAGTAGATAGAAGTTCCGTCCAAGTCCCTGACTTTCTTCAGGGCAGCTTGGAATTGAAGTCAACATTTTTTAGATGGTCAGGCAAATGCCACCTCTTTGTTTGTCCATGTTTTCAATATGCAATACATTTTCCCTGTTTCTGTAATATGTTTTAGCTTTGCCTTTTACTGCTGTGCTTTAATCTTCAATGTTAGCCTCTCTGAAATTTTTAACTGAAGGCCAATGCACATCTGTTTTAAACATTTTCTATCCCCAAAGCTGAGTATTCCAACTCCCCACACGCCACAGGTGCTAATAACTTACACATCCATCTGGTGGCACATATAACTACTTTCCAAATATACTTTCAGTTTCTCTGAGTTTGACAGCTAAATGTCCTCATCCCTTCCCATTCTTGTCTGTCTTACCCAAATGAGCTTTTTGCTTTAATTATTCTTCATTTATTTGTGAAATTCTTTCTAGATTTCATACAGTGCATGTCACTGATCTCACTCGTCTGACACTAGTACTATACCCTCTTCTAACCCATAAGCTGGGTTCCTTGATATCCATATCCAGCACACCAGAAGAGCTAGTGTGCACTGTTATTGAGAGGAATTAACCAAATGTGAAGCTAAGATATACAAAAGAGTTGGGACCTTCCATCTCTAACGCGCCCACTAGGAACAGTTCCATGGAGACAAGAGAGAAAATCCAAATCAAATATTCATTGACAAGATATTTCAAACATTAAAAGTAACACAGAGTAATGAAATAAGACTAAAATCTGCTTCAACAATACTCAAACTTTTGTGATGACAAAGCTGGAAAAAACATTTTCAGCTTCTTAATAAAATATTTTCTAAAGTGAATTAGAACACAATTTGGCCAAAATGCTTATACTAAAAGATAAAGCCAACCTTGGGTGTGCCCGTTGTGCCTGATGTGTAGAGAATATAAAGTGGATGATCTGAAAGGACAGGGACACAATCACGGGGCTTTGCTTTTGCCATTTCTTCATGCCAATCCAGGTCACGTCCTGGTTTAAGCAGGGCAGGATCCTGCACAGCAAAAGACAGATCGATCGGAGCAACCATTTTATTGCATTGAGCAAAAAGTATTTTTAAGAAGTAAAACTAGTTAAGCCTTTCTTACAGAGATGGCAAATATACTATTCTCTCAACCACAGCAATTTTATCAATTGTGTTAAAACATATGTAATTTCATGCTGGAAATAAATACAACAAGAAAAATTCACCACAGGGATATATATAGCAATGGCACTTATGTTTCATGAAATATTTCATTTAAATAATCGGGGGGGGGAGTATAACTCAAAAGATAACTTAGAACAAAAATCCCTTCTAAATTATTTGCTGTTAACACTACAGTGGTCCCCCGCCCTTCGCCCTTTCGCAGTTCATATACTGCAGTCCCGCTATTTTGCAGGACCACAGTATATGAAAAAAAGGCTCCCTGGGGTAAGGGGGGGGGGGTCCCTCAGAGGCCTCAGAAATGATTTTTGGTGATCCGGAAGTCACTTATAGTTTTCCAGAAGTTACTTCTGGTTCGCAGGGAGGCCATTTTGGGGCCTCCAGGAGGCCCGGGAAGGCTCTCTCAGGACCGTTTGGGGCAGCACCAGGCTGGGGGTAAGTACAAGAGCCCCCAGCTAGAACCCCCAGGCCTGGCCTGACCTGCACCCGCATATCACGGATTTTCAATTATCGCGGGTTGGCTCGGGTTCCTAAGCCCAGCGATAGGTGGGGGATCACTGTACCATATTTGGACGACTATAAATCAGAACTTTCTCAGGTTGATGCTTTATCATTCCCAGTGCTTTTTCTAGAAGAGGTATATATTCCACTTTTCTTCCAGGCTCTATTCCAAATGTTGATGTTACGACGAGTTTGGGCTGAAAGAAATAAAAAAAAATCCAAATTAAAATATTATTTTTGAAACACGCAACATCACACATTACTTTTATATTAGGATCCTAAATACACAACAATCAAGTACATAAACATGCTGTAAATGATTTTGATCCCCAAACTGTTTAAAGTCCCCATCTGATAAATCTAGAAAAACCAACTCACATTTCTGAAAAATGAGAAATATTTTCTTCTGCCTACAAGCTTCCTTCCAATATCAACTTCATTCGTTAGAGGGGCTTTCAAGGCATAATGGAGAGGGGGTGGCAGGGAGAAAATACTCGCCCCCACTCTTTTTCCTGAGAATTTTTTTGCCTTTTTTCAGTAGAATTGAAAACTTTGGGAACCTAGAAAAACCTGCCAAAACCAACCAAATCCTGTATGTTGTGGCCTGTATATTGACATACAGTCTACAAAATATAATACTGTACCAGTAAATAAAATTAAGTAACAAACAACTATAAATGAAGGATATTCTGAAATGCCTCCCTGGAAAGCAATGATTTTATTTCAAGTTCAAGTCAGTTTATTGTACTGGCTAAAAGCCGTCACAATTGATAAAGTTATAAATGTGATCAATTTAAATCAAATGATTTTATGTACAGTCCTTTCAGAATATTAGGAGGGAAAGGGACTAATGCAGCTACAGCAGTTAACAAAGATATGGGCATAACTGAAAAGGGCTGGTCCTTAGTAATGGCCTCCCTTGGGGTGGTCACCCACAACATCAGAGCCTGACATGGAAGTGGCATAGGTAGTTGATCTCAAGGAGAGGCACTCTGTTAGGTAGTAAGGACCCAAACCATTCAGGGTTTTATCAGTCAATATTTGTACCTTGCATTTGGTACAGAAGCAAACCAGAAGCCAATGCAGACAAGGCAGAACTAAGGAAATATGATTGTATCTCGAAGTGCCCAATATCAGCCTGGCTGCCATACTTTGTACCTGCTGCAGCTTCCGTGCAACCTTCAAGGGCAGCCTCACATACAGAGAATCATAATAGTCAATCATCAAGAGCACCGTGTGTGAACTAATGTTATAAGGGACTTCCTGTATAGTTGCGGCTGCAGGTGTGCAATTTGCCTAAGGTAGAGAAAGGCAGTCCTGGCTTTGGACAAACTCTGTTTTTCCATCAATTGAGCCTGGCCCAGAAGCACATCGGAATTAAAAGCCTGTTCCTTCAGGGAAGCATAACCCCACCTAAAAGCAGGCTGAACATCCCTCAGACAATTAGAGTCTACTCTTAACAAGATCACTGTCTTATCACGATTCAGATTCAGCCTGTTCACCCTTGTCCTTGTCCAGGCGCTGCTCTAGGGTACGCAGAGAAGAGATATAGCTACATATCATCACCAAAAACACACTCCAAATCTCTGGATGAACTCTCCCAGTGACCTCATGTTTAACAACACTGAAGAGATTATGGTCCACTGTGGCGCTCCACATTTTGGATCCACATGGTCAAATCAGTCTCCCCCAGCAGTACCATCTGGAGAGAACCCTCAAGGAAGAACCAAAGGCGGCATATTTATTTATTTATTTATTTATTTATTTATTTATTTATTTATTTACCACCCATCTTCCAAATGGAACTCTGGGCTGTTTACAGCAAGTTAAAAAAACATCAATATATAAACAACAATATAAAAAGACAACAGTGGCAAAAGACTTGGCAAGATGTATCTGGGGGTGGGGGGGGATTTAAATTAAAGGTCGTCATATACCTCCCTGAAGAGCTAAGTTTTCAAAGCCTTCTTGAAGGCGGGCAGGGACTGTGCAAGGCACAGCTCAGCCGGTAGATGGGTCCATAATGAGGGGCCAACAACCAAGAAGGCGCGGTTGCGCGTGACAGACTCCCGTGCCTCCCTAGGAGTGGCCACCCTGAGTGAGCGCGCCTGCGACATTCGAGTGGGCCTGGCCTCAGCTGACCTCTGGGAGATACGCTCCGACAGGTATTCAGGACCCAAGCCGTGGAGGGATTTGAAAACCAAAACCAAGACCTTGAACCTTATCCACAGAGCCACGGGCAGCCAATGCAGGCGTGCCATAACTGGGGTGATGTGATCATGTCTGCGAGCACCCACAACCAGTCTAGCCGCCACATTCTGCATCCGTTGGAGTCTCTGGACAAGGGTCAAGGGCAACCCCACGTAGAGTGCGTTGCAGTAATCGATCCTCAAGATCACGAGGGCCTGCACAACTGTCCTAACGGTAGCCCCACCCAATCCCCAACCTCGTAAGCCAGTTCAGAAAAATCATTGTGAGATCCAGGATTACCAAGTGGGTTATACTGTTCTCAGCTGGTAATTTAGCAGGGCTACCAAAACTGTCCCCAACCTATGGCATGATATGAACCCCAAAATGCATTTTAAGATAAGGATTTACTCAAACAAAATGCCAGGAACTCTGTGGTATGAAGATTTGTGAAGAAAGTCTATAGAATAATGGAAAAGCAATTCCACTGCATACTAAAGATACAGTGTTCAGAGCAAAGATGCACTTCTGCACCTAGTAGCCCTGCCATCTGCATGAAGAAAAATACACCAGAGCTTTAACGATTGAGGGATGCTGCTTATCTTTGTTGAATGGATATGGTCACAGTAGAAGAGAATCTGCTTCTCTCTGAATAATACAGAAAGGTCTATCGGCAATTTATACAATCACCACATGCCCAAGAGCACGAGCACTTTGTCAATGTGTGGTAATTTACAGCTATAACACATATTACTTCCCTAACTCAAACATAACTTCCCATGTAGGTTTCTGGTCCTTATTTTGTTTATGACAATGTTTCTATTTTCTGATTTCATTCTCCTTCCTTTTTCTCAGATGGCAGACACAACGATTTAGATGCTTAGACAGTCCAAGGCACAACAGTTTACAGCACTTCTGATGATATATAGTAATACCTTGGTTTACAAGCCTAATCTGTTCTGGAAACATGCTTGTAAACCAAAGCACTCTTATATGAAAGCAAATTTCTCCATAAGAAATAATGTAAACTCAGATGATTCATCCTGGGGTCCCACAGACCACATACTATACACACAAAATGACAAAACTCATAAAAGAATTGGGCAGAAGTCCACAACTATGCCATGGTTTAGATACCTGGCTGTGGAATCTACTCTGCTTGGGACTAACAACTGGATTTTACTCTGGGTTTTTAATGTGACAATAATAAAATGCAATTTGTACTAGCCCCATATACACTTGACTAGCTGCCCCACGACTCGAAATGGTTTTAAAAAATAAGAAAGAATTTTGAAAACAAATTAAATAAAAATATAAATATACTGCAAAGAAAAATAAATGTTACATCTTTAGCAGCAAACAAAACACACTTTTCTTTCCTGATAAAGGAAGGATTGTTTTATATGATTCTAGGATGAGTGTTAAAAAAGACAATTCTAAGGGACTGGAGTAACACTTCGAATAAATATTAACAGTATCGGTTTACATCAAGAATGGGTAATGTGCCCTCCAAATCTTGTTGGACTGTTGTTCCCATCATCTCTCATATCTAATAAAGATGGCTATGGTTGTTGAAAAGTGCAGCCCAGCCACGCAAGGAGAGCAATATGGTGCCTATCTCTGCTCTGAAAAATGTACAGTACAGTGGTACCTTGTATAAAGGAATTAATTCATTCTAAATGAAATTATGTTAATCAAATTTTCCTTTATACAAATTCCCATAGGAATGCATTAAAATAGAGTGATCCCATTTTTATGTTGTACAGATTTGCCACATAGATGATTATGTTAAGCAAATTTTCCCTATCTCCAGAATTTTTTATGTTGTACAAATTTTATGTTATACAAGCTGTATGTTATACAAGGGTCCACTGTACTTTTCAGTGCTGAAACTAAGCATGATTTTTCTCATTTTTTAATGTGCCATTTTGGGCTTTCCAAGCTGTAGCCATGAATCCAAACAGCCTTCATGACACACTTTCCAAGGAAGCCGTATTAGATATGCCATATTTTTTTAATGAGGACACTTACAGTGTTAGACCTTAAAAATATCTGTATTGTCTTTTTAAAAGTACACTGACAAATTAATTCCAAAGCTCTTCCCATTTAAAGAACAAGAACTGTTATATTACAAGATGACTATACAGGAAACACAACTAGAAAATTATAACTGATGAGGATGAATCAGCTACAACCAGTGAAATATCACTGCCAAAATTATAGTGTCACTATCAGATGGCAAATATAAAGGGTTTTTTTTCACAGTAAAACATATTAAACAGTTCAAGGAATGTACTTCTTAATTACAGTGCCATGAAGCTAAAGACATCAGGCAAAGTAAGTTGCAGTTACAGTAGGCTCATTTGCATCAACTTGCAAATGAAGGTGACTCACAAAGTCCTCATGGATACAATGGGCCTACCTCTAGTATAATTCACTACTCTAAGCAAGAGGAATTGGACCATAGTTCAGTTCTATATCTCTTATCATTGTCTGCCTTGTCATATCTTTTTGAATTCCCCTAATCAGCAAGACTAACAATTATCCGTGACAGGCTTATGAAGTATCTCCCCAAGGTAATTAAAATTCAAGGCAAACTATAGTAACCAATATACAGTATTGCACACACTATTATGAAGCAAAATAAGGAAATAGTTATTTTCATTAGATAAGACTGGCTATGTACTTGCCTTTTAAAATACCTTCTGACTAAGGAATATGAATAGAGAATCATAAATTGAGAAAGAAAGGTACTACAGTGGTACCTTGTATAAAGGAATTAATTCATTCCAAATGAAATTATGTTAAGCAAATTTTCCTTTATACAAATTCCCATAGGAATGCATTGAAAACGGAGTGATCCCATTTTTATGTTGTATGGATTTTCCCCATAGGCGATTATGTTAAGCAAATTTCCCCTATCTCCAGAATTTTTTGTGTTGTACAAATTTTATGTTATACAAGCTGTTTGTTATACAAGGGTCCACTGTATAAACTTAACGTGAAGAACAGAAGGCAACAAAATTTCATTTTACTCTGGGACTGATACTGGGGATAATTGCATCTAAAGGGAAATTATCATTGTTGAAGACGGTAGTAGGAAAGCAAGAATGAGGAATTTGGAACCATTTGAATACAATTAAAATGCTTCCAAATCATTTGGAAGTCAGTAGTAGGAAATCCAAATGATTGCTTCCAAATCATTCTTGAAGACAGTAGTAGGAACGCAAGAATGAGGAATTTGGAAGCATTTTAATACAAGAGTGTATTAACAGTTATGCTTAATGAGGTCTTGAATAACAGAACAAACAAAACAAATGTATAATTGATGGTAATAGAAGAGTACATACTTGTATGTAAAAACTGCATCTACTGGTCAAAGCTTTGCAACTAATTCCTACCTACAGCTATATGCAATAGATTTGAGAACAGAAGCACCCAGCATAAATCCACAATGTCCAAAGGCTACGTAAATGTACATGCACATAATAAAGCAGCATCAGGAGTCCATTTTCAAACACTGGACAGATTATCACTGCATACTGTGGAGAGATACATTCAACAAAAACAGAGATAACCAGAACAGCTAAAGGTAGCTTTCCTTGTTGCCCCAACAGTTTCATTAGTCCATTTCCTGCACACTTACAGAGAGTGAGAGATAAAAGAATCAATTTACAAAAGTTTATTTCCCTGCAGTGTTGACAGGATGGGATGCAGGACAGAATGCATGAAGTAGCATGGAAAGCTTCATTATAGGATAATCATCTCTTTCTCACAAACATGAGCAAAAAATGTTACCTTGGCATGATCAATGCGACTTGAGAGCTCCTTTGAAGCAAATCCACCAAAAATGAGACTATGGATAGCTCCTATCCTTGCACATGCCAACATGGTGTACATAGTCTGTGGAATCATGGGCATGTAGATGACAACACAGTCCCCTTTCTTCACACCATGGCTCACCATAACACCAGCTAGCTTGGAGACCTGAGTTGGCAAGAATAATTTGGAAGTCATTCATATAACACAAATTAATTGTTCTTTTTGTAAAAAAAAAAAAAGAGTGATCATTACCCTCAAAAAGCAGCTTAATATGAAACAGATTCAGAATCAGTAATGGTCACAAGAAGTAAATACTGTATTCATTTTGAATAAACATAAGTAAAGCATGTTAATTCCATGGGTTGAATCTATACTGAGTGATACTCAGAGAACAGTCTCATTGAAATAAATGTCTCTTAAGTTAGTCTCCAGTATTTTAAACTCCACTGACTGCTAGGTCTTTGCAGTTTGAGTGCTGAGTTTGACATAGCCTTATATGTTGTGATAACAGAGGCAAAGTTTAACAAAAATGACCCCCCCCCCATTAATGGGAGACAGATATGAGTTCTTATTTCTGTTTCTACAAGAACAACCAACCAAAATCCTAATCAAAAAATTACTGGTAGATGATATTTACTAACAACAATACTAAAATAACTGAATAATTTTGATGAGGCACACTTGCTGATACATGTTAGATCATAGTAATCATAATAATTGCAAGCCATCAAGTTAATTCCCAAGGTTTTTGAGGCACCGAGCACCCAGGGGAAGCTTACCATTTCTTTTTTCTGTCCTGTGACTATAATTTGCTCATGACTACACAGGCTGGATTTTCTGAGCTGCACATAGAAGAAAACCAACTTTGCAGCCAGATGCTTAAGTTACTGAGCTACCCAGCCAAACTTATGTCTCATAGGCCACCATAGTTTCATCAAATAAGGGAAAAGATATGTTATTTATGAGCATGAGTTTGCTTCAAGTTAAACAATTTCAAATTATGACAGATCTAGTCTAGCCAAAAATTACACGAGGTTCACAGTTTAGTTAGCCTCGTTGCATTCTGTCCTATTTCCCATTAGTTCTACTCAAAGAAATCTACTGGAAAAGGAACATTTCTAAAATATACAGCTTAGGACTGAGTAAGGACTCAGGAGACCTGAATTCAAATCCTTACGTATCCATGGAAACTCACTAGGGCATGACAATGGTAAAACCATTTCTTAACTTCTCATGTCTCTATTAGCAACACTGTAACATGTATATATATAACACCAAAAGCCAAAACAGTGTACAGTGCTACCTTGAGTTACAAAATTAATCTGTTCCGAATGCATGTTCTTAACTCAAATTTTTCTTAAATCAAAACATGGTTTCCAATAGGAATGCACTGGAAACGGATTAATTCATTCCAAGTGAGAAATCATCCCCCCAGAAAACAAAAAGCAGTTAACAGGCAAGCAAACAGAAGATGAGCAACCTACCTTATAACCACCTGAGAAAGCCACCTAAGATCCCAAAATGTCCCCAAAACAATGCTAAATATTTCCAAAATGGGGTACTTTGTGCAGGTCATTGAAAAACAGAAGCCCCAGTTCTCAGCTTCCCTTTTCAAAATGGCTCCTTCTTCTTCCCAATTGCATCACTGTAGTCAGGTGGCCACAAGATGGCAGTATTGCTACTACAAAGCAGGAACCATTTTGAAAAGAACTCTTTCCTTTCTTTTTCCCTTTCATAACTTAAAAAAGGCTTTCTTCCATAACTCAAAATTTTCCTATACCAACAGCTTTCTATTTGTAACTCAATGTTTTCATAATTCAGGGCAATCATAACTCAAGTTACCACTATACATATATAACTGTAACCATAACTAAGTCTCTTTACATTCTGTTTCCCAAATGGACATGGTACAATTCAACTGCAATTTTTTTCTTACTTGCACAGGATTACTATTGTCAGTGAGAAGATCGATTGTCCCCCTTTAGGCATAAATTCCCAGCCTCCAAAGCTTTATGAACCTGAGAATGACCATTAGGGGCTGTTTTCTGATACTTCTCTTATGCTTTTGCACACTGGTTTTAGCACAAAGTTCCTGGAAATCAGATTCCTAATTCAATAATCTGGTTTGTTGACCAGTGGAAAGCCAACTGGATAATATTCTGGATATTAATAAATCTGATTTAGAATAAACTTGAATCTCTGTAACACAACTAGCACATGAAGGCAGATGGGAAAGAGGGAGAAGCAGCACTTAACACATCTGATATAAAAGATTTGTCAGTTTTTTGTTTGGGATTAGAATCCAAAGCAAGAAAAAAGGTGCTAAAATTCTTGTATAAAATGCAAGGACGGCATTGCATTGACTGACTGCTTCTTACTGCAATTTATTTTTGTGTTTGTTTCATTGCTTTATTTTCAACAGTGTTGTTATCTGTAAGCAATCTTACTATACCAGTGAATCAAGAGAGATAAAGAGTACATTTTCTGCAGATTCTGATTGTTTCAGTAAAGGGGGGGGGCTGTAATCTGAGAATATATATATTTCTGCATTTTGTATTACCTTATCTCCAGACTTAAAATCTTAAAATATCTTAAATACTGGGAAAAAGTCTTTTTACCAAAGCTTGAGGAGGTGCAGTAATTGCATAACTCATAAAGGTTTACAGTCAGTCTGCAACCTTTCCACAATGTCACTAGCAGAAGAAAAACTGCAGTTGTTGATGTGGTGTTTACTCTGTGATGCACACATTTTTCTTGGAAACGCTGAACCAGTGGTGACTTCTGCTTACCTTGTGTACATGATCTACAAATCAATGTAAATCAACCAGAGTTCTTCTGCCCTAATCTGTAGTATTTTTTCCCTCTGCCACTAGGGGTTCTCCCTTTTTTTGAAAGCAAATACAATCACATCAGTTCAGCCACTGTGACCATTTGTGGTGACGTAGAGGAATTTGTGGCCATTGTGCTTGAAACCATTCCAGCCAGGAGCAGTGAAAGAAGCTTTGAATTGTCTCCTCCCAAGCTCCCTCCCTCCCTCATTTATTTTTATTTTATTTTGCCTTTGAAAGGCTTGCTAATCTAGCACAAGACAACCAAAGGAAAGGAAATAAAGAGCAAGGATTTGGCAAAGAGACAGGAGGAATGTTTAAAGTAGTTCTTTTCTAACCATGCCCCCTGCAAATATGGAAGGCCACAGCAGAGCAGAGCTACCTTAACATGGTGCAAACAAGGCTTTTGAGTGCCAATTTCCTCCCCTCTCTCTGCTGATTCCTATGTGATTGTCTGAAGCAAATTAAGCCATAAAAACTCAACTTCCCATGTTCAACTTTAGAGCAGATCTATTTAAATTAGCTGTAATCCAGAGACTTGAAGATATCATAGGACTGTGTCCTAAAAGTAAAATACAAAAATGAATGACCTAGAAAGCTAAAAAACCTGCAACCCTATATATGTTTGCCCAGAAGGTCGGAAGTATGAACTGTATCTTTAACATACAATCGAAGGAAAATTTCTTAAGACATAAGTCCCAAGATTTCCATGAAAGCTACACCTGGTTAAATATGTTCAAGCTCTCATGGTTAATTTTCCAGTAAGGTTTCTTCCCTACCACTTTGAATCTGTGGAAACTACACTTGACCCCAGAAGGAACCTTAAGTATTCTTATAGAATTCTTCTTTGCATAGTATTCTCACAACTAAATAAATCCAACACATTTTATTGGTGCATTAAAACATACATAGGAATGAAAGAGTATCTGTGGAAGGCTCATTATTTAAAACTGGTATTTTAAAATTATGCCTGTCAAATGCTGTTGTACAGCAATATTTCTTGCTTTCCTTGTTACCATTTAGATAATATTCATCACCTAGTGAAGCTGGAATAATGCCACACTCTGACAGCTAACCTTTACATCCTTTGTTGGCTGACAGTTCTTAAAGAGAATGTAATTAAAAGTGAAAGGTTTCCCTACATTGCCTTTAAAAGTGTTCTAGTCAATCTGCAGTTGCACAACGTCTTTTTCTTCAAAATCCAAGTGATGAAAATTACACTGGTACCTCTACTTACAAGCAGCTCTACTTACAAGCAATTCTACTTACAAGTGGCAAAACTTTGACTTTTTAAACTGCCACCTTACAAAAGTTAAATAGGGTTTCCCCTATCTATGAATGACAGCTGACTTTGACATATCCGACCTGTCCAAGTCAACTGTATTCATCTCCTCCTCCTCCTCCTCCTCCTCCTCCTTGGTTCCTCTGATCTCTGCAAAAGAGATCAAAGCAGCAAAGGAGGAGGAGGGGTGGCTATCACACCTCCCTTCCAGACCGCCTGAGCCGAGCTGGGATGGGTGCATGGTAGCAGGGCTTGGGCAGTTGGAAGGTAGGCATATGCATGCTCGTCCAAATCGCCCCTAATGCTTGCTGGCGCGGCTCAAGCAGGTGCAAGGGAGGTGTGTGCATGCTCAACCTTTCCATAGGAGTGCCCTAAAATCCATTCCCTCCAGAACGGATTAATTGATTTTCAATGCATTCCTATGGGAAACTGCTGCTCTACTTAAGAATTTTTCTAATTACAAGCATGTATTTGGAACGTATTAAATTCATAAGCAGAGATACCACTGGTACATAAATATATACAGCTCAGAATGCTGTGTAGACTTTTTCATGGATATTAGCAAAAATTTAAGAGTTGAATGCAATTTGAGTCAGTTTTGTAAATTGATCATGATATATAGTAATACCTCTTAAGCTGAATGCCCTGTAAGGCAAAAGATTCGTAAGACAAAAAAAATCCGGGGATAGGGTTGCTTCGCATAATGAAAATTCCCTATGGGATGCCTCGCAAGACAAAAAACCATTATGAAATTTTAAAAAATTCCTATGGGAAACTGTTTCACAATATCAAAAGGAAGTTAGGTGATACCTTTATTGGTCACTGCTAAAACAAAAAATATGAGCTAAGCTTTCGATAGCAACTGCTATCTTTATCAAAGCATTGTACCAGAGATGCATTCTTGATAGTAGGTGTTGCCTATCAGGCGCTGAGAATCTTTTGGTGAGATGGAAAACACCACATGATGGTATCAGGAAGCAGGCTGATATAAGAGCAGCTTCAAAGTCCCGGGTATGGTTTAACACACAAACAAACAATGAAACAACTCGTAGAATGAATGAATTTGTCTTAAGAGGTATTACTGCATAATAAACAATTAAGAGATATTGTATTCTTCCACCCTATTTTACATCACATTAGCCAAATATTTACTATAACTGTTAAAGGCAGAAGAACAAACTAGTTAACCATAGTGACCATTTTTGAAAAGGCATTTAACTCTCTCCCTCTCTCTCCCTCTCTCTCAGATGCAGACACACAGACACATACACAGAGTAATTTAGAAATTCAAAATAGATCTCTTTCATCCAGCATAGCTGTTGTTATTACTATGTGCTGTCATGTTGCCTGCAAATTAGAGCAATCCTATGTATGACTGGACTAACAAAACAAATCCTTCAGCTAGCAGCCCTGTTTAGCTGTTGCAAACACAAGCCTATTGGCTTCATTTTGGAGACAATGTGCAGTATATGGGTTCTTCTTCCACATGGATTTTTGCTGGGTATAGTCTAGCACAATGTGGCCTTCAACTAACTAACCATACTTGGTGCCAAGTTAACAGACTTGCTGAAATCCAGAAGGACGTCACAACTAGGTTAGGCCAATGGATCCCTCAGAACTTGCAGAAGAGTCAGCTTGTTGAATCTCCACATATCCAGTCGATCTTCTCTGGTTGCAACACTTTTATGGATTTCAGTCCACAAATGGGAACAAACAGTTTTAAGCCATGGCTTACTTATATGAATTGAACTATGCTTTTGTCCCTAAATTATGCTTGCTTTAAAGCACATATTGGTTCAATGACAAAACAAAACAAAAATGTCAAGGTATATTGCTTACATAGAACAAGTGCATTGTAAAACAGAAATTGTATAGAAATTGTTTTAAGCAGGAGATTGCATGCCAATACAAGCTGTGCTATTCTGATTCCATGACACCAGCCACTTGTATCTTTCCCAAACCAGGAACTACCATATAAAATTCCAACCTCTTTTTTAAAAAAACAAAATTGATCTGTCACATAAGAAAAAGTCAAATTTAGAAAGAAAAGGATGCATTTAACTGCATAGGAACTGGAGATCAGACAGCCACATTTACTTTTAGATTCCAAGACCAGAATTTAAATGGCTACTTAGATGCATCCAAAGAATCATGCATTCGTAGCACAATATTATATTTTATCTTCATCAGATATGGTCTCTCTCCATGCCATTACTTTTGAAAATGTTTTAGCTGCAAAAGCACTCTGCATAATATGGAAATTCCTCCGATTTTCAATAAATTTATATCTAAAACCTTGAGTGCACAAATCTAGCCTCTTGATCCTGGTCCAGAGACTAGAAGTCCATCTTCATTGAAACAGTACTGAGCTGCGGAAAAGAAAGGGGAATCCATAAAGGATGATCTGCCTTCAGTTTCCCATGAAACATTATCTCCTGAGGATTATGGGATCTGTAAATCGAATTTCTTGTTTCACCATGGACTGGACTCAGTGATCCTTCCTATCCCTCACAGCTCTACACTGCTTGAATTCTGTGTGAACATTATAAAGGCCAAAATCCTACTGGTGTTCATCTAAAGCAGTGGTTCTCAACCTGTGGGTCTCCAGATGTTCCTGGACTGCAACTCCCATAAGTCTTCATCACTAGCTGAGCTAGCCAGGATTTCTGGGAGTTGCAGTCCAGAATCATCTGGGGACCCATAGGTTGAGAACCACTGATCTAAAGACTGTATAATTATAGCTACCTGACTAAGCTCTAGAGCACATTTTCAGAATGAACAATATTAATCTATGAGAATTATGCTATCAGATATTGAGAAAAAGCATGAAGAGAGGCTAATTGCTAGGGCAGGCTTATCAGCAACATACATAACCTTATCTAAGCAGATGCAACCATAGCTGTGGAAACAGAAAGATAAGCTTAAAGACATGCTTCTCCCTTTGCCTATGGTATCCAAGTACAGTACTTGCTTTGTGCATTCAAAGTGGACACATACAGTGGTACCATGGGTTACGATGTTGATCCGTTCCCCACAACACTTCATAACCCGGAAACTACATAAACTGGATCCAAATGCGGCACAATGCATCCCAGGAAATGAAGTCCTGAAAAAATGTGTAAACTGTTTTGGGGATTTTGTTTGCGTACAAATTCGTAAACTGTTTTTTGTACGTAAAAATGCGTAAACGGATGCATTGTTTCCAAAGGACTTCATTACATAACCTGGAAATAACATAAACACTGTATTGTTTTCTGTATAAGGATTTTGCTGTATTGTTTTCTGTATAAGGATTTTGCCATCAGACTGGCTAAAATCCAGTGTACTTGGGAAAACACTGTACTGGCAGAATTCCACTGGATTTTCCAGTTGTACAAGTCATTCTTGTACATTCCTTGGCAAGCCAGTCCACATCAGTTATTTGGATGACCCTCATGAGAATCTGTGTGAATATATTCATTAAAAAAATACTACTGTAACCCTGGGTAAGCAAACCAAAAACATAAAAAGTGTTGAAATTCCCTTTTCTACAAATTCTAAACCAAGGTTTCCTTTACTGCAAAGTCCTGAACCATAGATGTTGCTGGACTGCAGCTTTGCAATAAGGAGCATTGTTTTAAGTTGCAGTCCAGCAGCTACCGGTACTAGACCAGAGGAACACATATTGCCCAGCTCTGTTGCAGTGCTAGTTACTGTACATTACTTGCACTAGTGGAGCAACCCTATTTGTGGTTATGATTTTGTTAACTCCATTTGAACATTTTGCTGGTACAAAAAAAACCACAATGGACTCACCTGTTCAAGAACTTCTTTGTAAGTTATAAACTCTTTAGTATTTGTTACAGGACTATCATGAATGATAGCAATCTGATCTCCTTGTCCATTCTCAACATGGCGGTCTATAGCATTATAGCAAATATTCAGCTCCCCTCCAACAAACCTAGAACAAATGGAGGAGAGATAAAATAAGGTAATTTTCACTTTTTGTACAGAATATAAAGATATGTTTCTTCAGCAACTAAATGTTCTGAACCACAATCAAAAAGCTTTAGAGACTTTACTACCACTGTACCAAAAGTCAAATGTGATTCCATACAGAATTTACACAGAAATAAAACATTTTGCTATTCTAAGCCATACTAGGATCTCTTAACTTCTGTAAGTAACTTAGGACCAGCTGACACGATACTTTCTGCATACTTAAAGAGTCACATGTGCAGACACAGAGCACAAAACAGCTAACAACAATTAGATGTTGACCATCACTTATTCCCACAATAGCAGCAGTACTCAGTGAATACCAAGAACAAAGAAAATAATGGTGTTGGTGAAAATGAAGAATACCATAGCCACTCTCAACAAATGTTGTCTCAGTAACAGAAAAGTTCCAGGAGTGCTTCAGGTTAACCACTGACCACAAGAGTCAACACTTTGGGATAATATTTTTATTACCAACTGCAACATCTCCAGATCTGAGTGTATCTAAGCAAGTTAGTATTCGGGAACTTGATGTGCATCAAATGTGTACCTCATTGGCAATCCATCTTACACCAGTAATGAGCAACTGTGGTGTACCAGATGTTGTGGGACCAGAGCTCCTTCTCTGTTGGCTATGTGGCTAGGGATGTTCTACCGATTCCCCAGTACTGAGAGATTTGTTGATCCAATATCACAGGGATAAGATACACAACTGAAGTAGCATCAGAGCAGGGATTTTATATCACATTATTCTTACAGAAGTAAGAATACCAAAGAAAAATCTCTGCAGATCATACTTTACTGTCAGAAAACAACAATGGAGCATTAAATCAGGGATAAGCAAACTGCTGGCCATTGCGATGCTGCCTACGGCTGGCAAAACGTGCAACCCAACATGTGGAGGGCAGACCTTGGCCTACCAATGGGTTTAAAGGATAAGAGTCTCAAACTGCCTCCATTCTGAAACACACAATCCTTCCAGTAAGTCCCATTCAAAACAGTGGGCCTGCACCTAGAACTGTCTTGTATAAATATGAAAATTTTCTGTTTAGAATCACCCCTACAAATAAAAATACATAGGAAAAGCTATAGTCTAACAAAAATGCTATTTTTAACAACAAGAAGTGTGTTGGAAATCACAAGCTCAGTTGGAGAGCTTTTTGCAAGCAGAACTTTTTGGTTCAAATATTTTTACCACCATTTGGAAGACAAAGGGCAAGACTCTATGTCAAAACTGCGTAGGTAGGGGGATGTCAACCTGTGGCCTTCCAATAACTGTTGAATTCATATCGCCCCACTGATCAGGCTGAGACTCCAGTCCAACAATATGTGGAGGGCCAGAGTTCCTAACCCTGATACAGAATTTCTATTGCCAGTACATTCACAATTACACCCTACCCCACCCCACCCCCCAACAATTATCTTTGGTTTCAGATAATTTTAAGTCATCAGAACTTATTACTCCTTCTGGATCATTTCTTGTAGCTAAATGCTTACTTTTAAGTTTCAATGATTCCATCACTTATCTCCTCCCGTCCATTAACAACTCTTGCACTACTCTACAACATAAATAATATCAGTTTAAAAAGTGAACGATGGGAGATTCAGGATCAAGTAGTGGAGGGGGGGGATGCATAGTTAAACTATGGAACTCTCTGCAACAAGATGGGATCCAGAGCCATGGGGGAGGGAGGGCAAGTGGGGCAGCCCCTGCGTGACCTCGCTCTTGACCATGCCGTGTCCCTCGCAGGAGCCACTCACCACGAGGTGCTCAAGGGACCTCTTCTCTCCATGGTTTTCGCCCAGGGCTTGTGCCAGTCGATGCCTTGAGCCGCTTTCGCCCAGAGTTCCTCCGGCTCTTCCACCGAGGCCCTAAAAACCGCTTCATAGTCGCCCCCAAAAGCGGATGCCCGCCGCGCGGCGAAAGGGCTACTAGCGAGGTGGCAAAACCGGGTTCGGAGCAGGCTCCACGCCCTGAAGCTGAGACAACGCGTCCCACGAAGCGCCTGGCCCTGAGGGGAGCCGTGCCTCAGTTCCCCCTGAGAGAGCCAGCAGGCTCGGCCGCGACGGACCACCTGGCGCAGCAAGGCTCGCTCGCACGGGGCGCTCATAGTCCCGCAGACACACACACACACACACACACACACACACTGTCCCCAGCCGCCCCGCTGCGGGCAGCTGTGAGGAGAAGGAGAAGAGCGGACGCGAGAGTCCACAGTGCAAAATCCTCCCCCTCAGGGGGAAACTCTTTCGCCACAAGTTTGGCCAAAGTTGCCAGAAAGAGCCGAGCTGGATTCCTGAAACATGATTCGTGCTCTTTCGCAAACTCACTGGGTTGCAGCTGAAGGTCCAGTCCGGGCTTTGCTTGCCCTTGGCGGCGAGGCCCTCCTCTCGTTGAGACCGAGGGGACGGGCTCCGAGTTGCGTAAACGCGGTGTCGCCTCTTTTCCCGACCCCGTCCCCGTCCCACTTTTGGTTCCAAACCACGACTGAGGCAATGCCTTGCCTTCGTGCTCTTGGAGGATCCGATTGAAGCTAAAGGCACTCTAACGTTGGTGTTCTTTCTTGGCCTTTGCGTTACTACAGTAAAGAATCTGGAAGGTGTTAATTGGAGTTTATAGAGTCCCCCGCCTTCATTTCTGTTATTTCCCTCTACACACCAAGTCCTTCCCCTTCAAGACCCCTTTAAAAACCGAGTTCCAGCAAAGCTACACCTACAGTGTACATCCAGTGTATAAATTTGCCTTGGTTTCTGCAGGGATGGGCAAAGAGGGCACTTGTTTCCCCAAATTTTAATTTATTTTTAACGTGTAAGGCCACGTTCATGGTGGCTAAAATTCAGCATGAAGTTGCAGCTGTTATTCTCCCTTTGAAAAAAACAGAAGATATGGAGGCGTTGACTCTCCAAATCCCCACTGATTCAATGGGTTTCCTCCAGGTGTACAGATTTTATGAAACTTAAAAGTAAGCATTTAGCTACAAGAAATAATCTGTAGTTTGTGATATCAGAAGTGATACTAGTGATGACTCACAGGTACCAGCCAACCAGGCTGAGTGAGATATTTTAAAATATCCAGTAACAGCTTCCTACATATGTTTTCTTTCTTGTACCCTCCTTTTCCAGCTGGACATGAAGGAGAGGTCACCTGTGGGGAAATGGACCATGAGAGACCCCGAGATGCTGTAAGCAGCATAAAGACTGTTAAGATCTAGCTGCATTCGGTGTTATGGGATACTTAGTCTGTTGGTCACTGATAATGCTTTCCTTTTAGACTTCACAGGATTGGTTGCAGTATTCAATTCAATTTATAATAACTTGGTTCTCCCCCCCCCCAGTGTCCATGCACAGGCTCAAAGAAGCAGCTGATTTTAAAAATGCTGACAACCAGCATATTTTTGTTGTTCAGTCATGTCCGACTTCATGACCCCATGGACTAGAGCACACCAGGTCTTTCTGTCTTCCCCTGCCTCCTGGAGTTTGGTCGAATCCATGTTGGTTGCACCGATAACACCATCCAACCATCTCATTACTCTTGATTAAGCAATACTTGTCATTATTATATGGCGAGAGCTTTTGAGGTGTGTGTTAATGAGTGGTTTTCTTTGACACTCCCCACCCTATGAGCTTCCATGGCCAGAGGAGGATGTGTGAACCCAGTCTCCCCTGCCCTAACCAACAGTAGACTTGGTAACTCTCTATTAACCTCTATCATGGGAAAATTAGAGATGGTTCATATTCAACTGGCTGGGTAGCTCCGTGAGCTGGAGTTCTAGGGGTCAGGAGTCTTATTCCCCCACTGTCTCTCGTAGGAAAGCAAACAGCCTGTCTGGCCTTGGATGAATTTCATGCTCCCAGTAGAAAACAATCTTAAACCACTTCTGAGTACTTCATACCTAGAAAGGGAAAGAGTTGCCATATCTGGGTGGGGATTGACTTGACCCACATACTGTCCATACTGTGAAATTTATGGTGCTTCTGCCCATGCTTGAAAGGTCCTTATTAGAGATGGGCACGACTTAGCGGAATTCCCATTTCCGTTACTCGTTTCCGTTACGCAACGGAAACGGTAACGGGAATTACTCCGCCAGAACCCGAACTCGAACCGACTAAAGAATAATTGGGTCTGATTTGTTGTGGTCGTTCCTGGCATCGCGGAAATCCCGCGATGCCAAGCGTCACAGAAAAAAAAGTTTTTAAAAGAAAAAAAAACCGATTCCCGGCCAAAAAGCAGGCGGAAATATGCCTGCCGTGCCTGAGTAAGGGCTCAGGGCACCTACCAGAGGGGTGGTTTCTGGAGGGGGCTCCCCGGGCTCCCCCACTCTCCTCCTGTCCCTCTGGCCCTGGGCTGCGCTGGGGGCGGGCATCCTCGTCGTCCTGCCAAAGTCGCACCCTCGCCGGCTTGCTTGCCGCAATTAAAGTGGAAGCGGCACAGAAAAAAAGTTTTAAAACTCCCCCCCATTCCCGGGCCAAAAAGCCGGCGAAAATATGCCTGCCTGAGTGAGGGCTCAGGGCACCTACCGGAGGGGTGGTTTCTGAAGGGGGGTCCCCGCGGCCTCCCCCCCTCTCCTCCTGTCCCTCCTGGCCCTGGGCTGCGCTGGGGGCGGGCCAGGCAATGCATCCTCGTCGTCCCGCCAAAGTCGCCGCCGGCCGCCGCAATTAAAGCGGAAGCGGCACAGAAAAAAGGATTTAAAACTCCCCCCCATCCCGGGCCAAAAAGCCGGCGAAAATATGCCTGCCTGAGTGAGGGCTCAGGGCACCTACCGGAGGGGTGGTTTCTGGAGGGGGGGTCCCCGGCCTCCCCCCTCTCCTGTCCTGGGCAGCCGGACTCGAGTCGCCATGCCATGCAGTGCGGGCGGGGGATCCAAAATGGGGCGGCGACCGCAATTTTTTTTTGAAATCGTGGTCCAAAAACACACAACAAGCACCACAGAAACATGCGAAAATTGCTTGCTAGTTGCTATAAAACTGCCAGAATTTTTACAGTAGCAGTGGGTTTTTCTTGCAACAAAATGTCTCCTCTGTCCTCTCTCCATTGATTATTTTATTTTATTTTATTTTATTTATTTTATTTTATTTACACCTGCGCAATGATGGGCTGGCCAAGTGGCCATGTGGGAGTGACCATGCAAATTTTTGGAGCCGTCATGGCCACTTGGCCACTGAGACTTCTGGGATGTGCCAAAAAGCCCACTAAACCCTGCCCTAGCCCCCTAGCCCTAGCCCTAATCCTTGATTCCTTACCCATACGCCACAGTACACTGTCCTCTTAGTGGGTCAGAGAGGCACCCAGAGGTGCACCCCACTACCCCACCCTAACCTCACCAGTAACTAGCCTAACCCTAGCCCTTGCGCTAAGCTGCTGTCCCCTAAGCCAGATCTACTTGCATTGCACTACACACAAGTAAAATTCCCTTCTTTGTGAGACATAGCGGGTGCGACCCAGTCTTGACTCAGGGTTCTCCTGGACGGATGGTCATGCACCAGTGCACTGGTCTCACTAGTCTGCAACTGGTATGTATATCCATATGGCTATGCATGCCCTTTTGCAGCAGCAGGTGAGGAGAGGAGACCCCCATGTGGAGGGGTCTCCTGGAGCCTGCTTTCCCTTCCTAGCGGGTGAGGATAGGAGGCACCCACCCCCAAAAAGAGGTGCCTCCAGGAGCCCGCTCCCCCCAAACCAGTTTAACGACAGACGAAAAACGAAACGACTATTTTCTGCGAAGTTTCGCGAAAAACGGAAACGAGCCGACACGGGCCGCCTCCGACACACGACAACTCGAAAACGTCATTTTCCCTAGTTGTGCCCATCTCTAGTCCTTATTGTCAGTGTAATCTATTGTAACTCAAGTGCCCATCCTTGGAAGCAGAACAAAGAACTAGTCTGCATCTCAGTGAATAATCCCAAAAAGATTCCCGAAAAAGTTGGATCAATTTAAGCAAAAAAAAAAAAAAAAAAAAAAAACAGCAGACAATTCTGCCCCACCCATCCTATGCCAAACAGTGCCAGAAAGATATTGGCTATCTCCTAAAGAGGAAAGCTGGTACTTTTTAAGTAGAAATGCAAGTGGACAATATTTTTTTTCTTTATACCAAACTGTGCTATTCCAAACTATATGTCAGTGTGGGCAGACTCGAAATCAACATGTTTCCAAAGGCAATCCTATTATTTTAGCCAGTGAAGCAGAAAAGCCAACAAGAGTTTATTTTCCTAACTAGCAGTAGAAAAACATTAATTATAAATTGCATCACCAATAAGGTGTTGTCTTTTTATTACACCCCAAATCTGCTGCCTCCTTCTGACAAATACCTGACAAGGGAATTCATAAGGTAAGCCCAAGAATGGCAGGTGCCCATTGAGCTTGATTGGACGGAAGGCGCTTTAACCAGTGGTGGCTTGAGCTGGAGAAAAAGTGGGTGTTTTCATATAGGCAGACATCTTGGCATTTTCTCCTGAACAGAGAACCAGCCAAGAATCTGAACATACACAAATACACTAGACCTCTGCCTTCCCAGAAAAAGGCAAAAGGCAAACTAGGATGAGGGGATAACCAGAGGCTCTGTGTGTGTGCGTGTGTGTGTATGCTTGTGTGTGCGTATGTGCATGTGCCCCCCCTTGACCTATGAGACAAGCCCCAACTGGCTTACTCTCTTGTCCCTTCCGCAGCCTGGGAAAATTGCTACCACTACTATTATTGTTATCAACCACCTTCCACCACCACCACCACTCCAAAAAATGTTCATGGTACCTGAACATAAGGAAAAACTGGGGAAGAGGTAGCTGACTATACTGACTGAGAGGAGGGATTTGCTGATGAGATTTCATTTAATTAGTGAACCTTCTGAAGCAAGAAAAACCTCCACCAGCAGATCATACTTTAAAAGATATTGAAAAGAACATTGATTAACCCCTCCTCCTGCTTAAACATTTCCAGAATCCCATTCCTCTACAACTAAGATTGTTCTAGAAATCATTTCATAACAAGCATTTCAGAGCCAGTCTCCAGCTGTGACAATTGCTGGTAAAACTTTTCAAACTGGGAAGGTTACTATGGGAACATATAAGCCTCACTTTAGAGACCTGCCGCTGAAACGGGTAATATTGGTTCCAGTTAACTCATCCACACTGCTGGATCAATGTGTGTTTGATGTCAGTAGCAAATATAAAGTGGTGGAGAGGGAGGGAAGTACAATGAGCACATTTGTTTTTGTCCTCCCCCCAAAAAAAAAACTAGCAGCTCATGAACATCCTAGCATTGCTTGAATTTGTTAATACATTCTAAATTACTGTGCAAGACTAATGAGAAAAGATGCTTTGATACTCCACTTGGTATCATAATGTAATAGGCGTCCAAAAATATATTGTCATGACTTCAGGGTGTTTTAATAAAGAAGTATAAAAATCTGGAATCTGTTCTTTTAATATTCTCATTTGAGCTTTGAGATATTAGTTATTTTTTGTGGTAAATTAGCTAGAGTGCCTCGGAAAATATCTAGACAATTACTATGCTACCAGCATAGTTATAAATTCAGGGCTTCCCACTGATAAGTCATTGGGGTCAGAACAGCTACACCCAAAATGATGCCCTCCAGAGAGATTGTGGACTTCAGCAAATTGTCCTTTATACAAATTTCCCATAGGAATGCATTGAAAATGGAGTAATCCCTAATCACGACCATTTTTATGTTGTACAGATTCGCCCCATAGGCGATTCTGTTAAGCAAATATCCCCTATGTCCAGAATTTTTTATGTTGTACAGATTTTATGTGATACAAACTGTTTGTTATACGAGGGTTCACTGTAGTTTGTGATATCAGAAGTGATACTAGTGATGACTCACAGGTACCAGCCAACCAGGCTGAATGAGATCTTTTAAAATATCCAGTAACAGCTTCCTACATATGTTTTCTTTCTTGTACCCTCCTTTTTCCAGCTGGACATGAAGGAGAGGTCACCTGTGGGGAAATGGACCATGAGAGACCCCAAGATGCTGTAAGCAGCATAAAGACTGTTAAGATCTAGCTGCATTAGGGGTTATGATTTTATTTGGCTGTGTTTACCATCCAGAAAATGCCTATATGTGTTGCCCTTCTTCCTTACTGTTTGTGTGTGTATGTGTGTGTGTGTGGGGGGGGGGTAATTCTTATATTGTGCCCAGAGACACGTTTTTGTGATTTTCCTGTCTTGCCTTTATTTTTTTGTATTGGTTACACTTTCTTTTTTGGATGAAATAAAGTTTAGATCGTTCTTAGCAACACTCCAAGTGTTGACTGTTCAGGGACTAGAGAGTTTCCCAGTTAAGAGACGAGGACCCAACCTATTAAAGTGTTCTGCTTATATACCACCCCAAATAGTCTCTGGGCGGTTTACAGTTTAATTACAGTATGCAGGCTACATGTTAACCCCCCCCCCCAAGCAAGCTGAGTACTTGACCTCAGAAGGATGGAAGTCTGAGTCAACCAGGAGCCTGTTGTGTGGGATTGAACCCCATGATGTGAGCACAGTTTTAGCTGCAGCTGCCTAGGTGCCCTAAGCAGATCCGATCTCCCCTGATTTCAGAGCTAAGCAGGGTCAGCCCTCGTTAGTACTTGGATGGGAGACCACCAGGGAATACCAGGTGCTGTAGGCGCCTGGAGTAGGAACTGGCAAACCACTCCAGTATTCCTGCCAAGAAAACGCCATGGACATGGGGTCACGAAGAGTCGGTCACGACTGTAATGACCCAACACACACACACAGGCATTTAACCACTGCACCACAAGACTTGGACTACTTTTGACCTGCTCTGTTATATGTTGACTCTCCACAGAATTCCCACCATCTGTTGGAAAATAAGGATTCCTTTTATCTGGATGGGTCAAATCGTAGCAGTTGCTATTTTAAAGTTTTTGGATATCAAGCGAGCTCACCCATTCAGGCGGGGTGATGGGTAGTTAGAATCATTAATGTCCTGCAATTTATCCCTGAGGGGAATAGTGTCTTATTTGTTTCTATCAGGAGGAAGGTTATCTTTTTCTGGTAAACACAGCATGACTGATTAGGTGCTCAGATAGTGCCTGTTCCCCCGGATGTAGGAGATAAGGACAAACAAAGGTAGGCAAATTTACCTCACAAGCCAATGAAGATACTGTTTTATTGTATCCTAACTTGTCCACATGCATAGTAATCAGTTCTGAATGAAACCATAAGCGTAGCCATATGTTCCATTATAACTAAATGAATAAGGTGATCAAAGAAAATAGCCCCTTTATCTGCTAGTACATCGGAAAAGCAAACTAAAAGCATATTTGGGTTTCCACATATAAAAAATACATGCAGCATTTCAGCGGCAACACATGCTACTTTGAATCCTCTGTTAAACACCATTTAAATATGCATTTATATTACAATTATTTCTGTAATGTACAGAAAGCTGAATGAAAAATATGTAGCAGCAGGATGTGTCATATGCCACTCTGAAGAAATTCTGGATGGAAATTTCTACTCTATAAGTTAATTTAGATGAGTGAAGAAGATATTCTATGGGCATGGTTCAATTTGGAGGTAATATGCAGAGTGAATAAATGCTGCTACATTATATCCAGTGGCACATTATTTTTCCCTTCTAGGAGTTTCTTGAACCTGTTCAAAATGGTGGCAGTCTGCATTCCATTTGACTTGTTGAACAAATCTGAAGGTGGAGCATTTCTCAAGAAACAGCAAAAGCAGAGCTAGTATATGCAGCCCTTAAGTCTTGTTATACTATGCATGCATATAGCTAGAATGTTACTTCGTTAGCCAATCATTTGGTTTGTTCCCTTATTTTTATTGTATCTTCCTTCTCCAAAGAGACTCAAAGTGGCTTTCTTTGAGCAGATTATTCATTAAAATTGTGATGTAATAACAGTAAAACAGCAGGCCTACTTTTCAAAACTGAATATAAATTGTATGGAAGTTAGAATGTGAATATAACATCTCCATCTGACTACTTCCAAAGTGCAGACTAGCTGGAATCTAATCAATGAATGCATGAAATAACTGAACTCAGATCAAACAAACATGTTTGCTTGGCTCTTGTTACTAAAGTTTACTTTTGTCTTTTGTTTTTCCTTTATATAAACAAAACTCTTACCTTGATCCTAGGTCATACCAAAAGGTGATAACCACAAAATTACAGAGTGTAGTCTATGTAAGATTAGTAAAACAGAAAGGGAGGGGAAATAAAGGAACATAGTCAATAAAATTCTCAATTATTTTACAGCAGCCAGCAAGATGTATTTTAGATAAACTTCTGAAGGTCTGTGGAATCAAAGAGAACTTCCTTTTCAGTAATTCTGTTGTTGCTGACAAACAAAGGCTGACTAACTACTAAATCAATAGTACTGAATGGTACAAATGTAATTTATGCCTACACAGATCCTCTTTAGATGGAATGAAAATGTGAAAAGGTTTTTATGAAGTCCTCCTATTTGATGATAGCTAGATAAAATATAGAGAGTACCTGTCACAATTATATAAGCACACATGTGGACAACTGTCTTTTTGAACTAAAACTCCTAGAAATCCATAGCTGGTAATGTAGTCCCCCACCCCCAAAGCAACTCTGCTTATACCACAATAATAGTTGTTGTTCAATTATAATCTAAATAGCTTGGAATCTTGGAAACT
This sequence comes from Phrynocephalus versicolor, assembly GCA_023846285.1. Taxonomy (NCBI): domain Eukaryota; kingdom Metazoa; phylum Chordata; class Lepidosauria; order Squamata; family Agamidae; genus Phrynocephalus; species Phrynocephalus versicolor. Next base: position 37,792,981 of record JAHTLZ010003526.1, read on the forward strand.
ATAGCATGAGTTCTTCTAAGTAAGGTTTTCTCACAGAACCAAGGACATCATGGGTTAGTATGTTTTAGGGATTATGGATCTTTTTGGATATATTAGCTATCCAAAAATGTCTCCCTGTGTTTTCTAGTTTCTTGCATTTCCTATTTTGAAGTTTGTCCTCAGACATGTATGGGTGATTTTTTTTCTACCTTGCATTAACCTTTTTGCTCTGAATGTATTGCAGCTCTTTTCTTCCCAAATGTAATAAACTCTCATTCATTATTAGGCAATGGACAAGCTGGATTTTACTTACAGTGGTACCTTGTATAAAGGAATTAATTAGTTCCAAATGAAATTATGTTAAGCAAATTTTCCTTTATACAAATTTCCCATAGGAATGCATTGAAAACCCTGTGATCCCATTTTTATGTTGTATGGATTTGCCCTATAGGCGAGTCTGTTAAGCAAATTTCCCCTAGCTCTGGAATTTTTTAAGTTGTACAAATTTTATGTTATACTGTACAAACCATTTGTTATACAAGGGTCCACTGTATTTGCTTAGTTCACATGTCACAGCACACCCTATTAAAATAAGATGATGGAACAAGCAAACCTTTAGGTTTGACATTATTTTTTTGTTTTTGTTTTCTCTCTATTGCATGTCCCAAACCCCACAACATAGATCCTGTCATCTGTTTGGTAAACAGGAGTTTCTTTCAACTTGAATGGAAGAAGGAGCAGGAGGTGGTGATAGCAATTAAGTCAAGGTGATATCAAAATAAGCTTCCCTGTCAGGTTTCACGGAGGCTGGCTGAGGATTAAGCTTCAGATGAGAAATGCCCTTCCTACAGAAGAAACTCATGCCGTGCCAGCTTTGACATCATTCTGATGCTAGGCAAAAACCAGTCTAGCACATGCTTTTAACCATGACTCTTTAGTTGCTCTTTTATCTGATCTCTTTTATTGACCTTTCTGAATCACATTTTTTTCATGTTTTGCAAACTGAGGTTTTTCTATTTCTTATTTTTATTTTTTCCTATAATTTATGCCATGCATTCTGAAAGATGAGTTAAATATTTTCAAGAAATAGATGGTTTCTCCTCAACACTTGAGCAACAAGACAAAACAAAGGATTTTTTTTAAAAAAAATGGAACTATACAATACACTAGCAACAAATCCATTTTAAGGTAATTGTATCCTAGTCACAGGGAGCCATGACATTTGTAGAATGTTCTTCCATTCCTGAAGGGTAACCAACTGCAATCTTAGACATAGTTAACAGGAGTTATTACTTTCTTCTGAGTAGACTTGTAGAGGATTCCACTGTAAGCCTTTCAGCACATGTAAAGGCATAATATAAGTAAGTTGAGAGACCAAGGAAAGGGGATAGTAAAGGAACACTGTACAGTAATACCTTGGTTTATGAGCACAATTCATTCTAGAAACATGCTTGTAAACCAAAACACTCTAATACCAAATCAAATTTCCTCATAATAATGGAAACTCAGATGATTCATTCTTGGGTCCCATAGACCACACAGTGTACAAATTGCCAAAACTCACAAAAGAAGTAGGCTAGAAGTCTACATCTACACCATGGCTAATGTACCTTGCTGTGGAATCTGCTCTGCTTGGGACTAACAACTGGATTTTACTCTGTATTTTCATGTGACAATAATGAATTGCAATTTGTAGCCCTATACACACTTGAATAGCTGCCCCATGATGAGAAATGGTTTGAAAAAAATAAGAATGTTGAAACCAAATATAAATATAAATATAAATATAAATAAAACCCTAACTTGCACTCCCCTTTGAAAATGTGCCTGGCTTGTGCAAGGGAGACCGCTATTCCTTTCTCTTCCCTCTGTTTGGAGCCTTCCTGAGAAGGAAGGTTCCAGACAATCACCCACAATCCAGCAGGGAGAGGGAGATAGAGAGAGCCACCATATGCTCACTTGTGATCATGTGACCTGCTCCAGTGCTTGTATATCAAGGTGTTGCTGGCTGATCAGGGCAGAATGTAGAAGAAATATTTCCTGATTGCTCTGATGCATGAGTAGATTGATTTACAAGTGTGCTTCTGGAACAGATTATGCTTGTAAACCAAGGTACCGCTGTAAAGAACCCTCTGTCCAATGTAGGAGTCTTTGAGCAGAGTGAATATCAGTGGCATTAAGTGAGGAATCTCTTATTGCTATTGTCCTGCTAAAACTTCTCCATATACTTCTTGCCATTCCCACTGATTTTGACAGGTGAAAATATTCAAAAATATTTTCAAAGGAGAAAAAGTATTTCAAGAAATTCTCATGTGCGTGGCTCAGAATTCTTACGGTTATCCTCCTGATAAGGTAGCGAAGGAGTACGTGTCAATGTCCTATCTTTCATGGTAGAAAAAAAGGAAACAAGAAGAAAAGAAAATCTGAGCCAGTGTTCACCATCCCCATCTCTGAGAAACTGAATTTATGTCAACTGGAAAAAACAGTTGAAGTGGTTTCCCCCTCTCAATGTTTCCACACCCATGGAAGGTGGGGAATTCCAAGGAGCCATTTGTGTGACAGCTGTAATTCTCACAGAGGGTGACCAAGGTGTGATATCCCCTTTATCCAGAACAGCAATAATCTCCCCCAACCAGTCCACAAAGTGCCCGCTGTCGTCCATTCTGCCTCATCTGTCCTGAGCATGTGTTTATTCAGCTGCACTGAGTCTTCCACTTGTCCCTGGCATTATGTTCAGAGAGTTCACAGCCTCGCTGGCAAAAAGGAGAAATAGAACTGAGTGTCATTAGCATACTGATGCAGGACAAAATTGAACCTTTGATGTTTTAAAGTACACCATATAGAACGACAATATAGTATTCCCCTCCTTCCTTGTCATTTCCAGCTATCTTGTACAGGTGGCAAAAAGATTAATGCTTTCACCTTATTTAGTAAGCTGAAGCCTACAGACCTGATGGTAGTAATATAGAATATGACTTCCTCAGGGATGCTGCTGCAATCCTATACCCACTTATTTAGGAATAAGCCCTATTTTAACCTGATGGGAGTAGACATGAATGGATGGTTATCTCAAAAACAGATTAGAATTTGAAATTGGTTTATAGAATTTTTTTGTAAGGATGGACAAAACACAATAGACCTGGTGTTATTTCACACCCAATTCATGCATAATCAAATTGTATTCTAGCACTCAATCAGAAGTTTAGCTAAAGGTCACGGACAGACGAAAAACTAAAACTATTGTTGCAATGAATATGTTGTGTGTTTTTTTTTAATTTAAGTTTCATATGAATGCATTTTGTGAATTAGTTTTGCCTGAATAATGGCAAACATAATATAGAGATGGCTGGATGGATGGAGCTGCATTCTTTGAGGTGATGGTGAAACAGCCTTGCAGGAATTAGTAATAAGAAATTTGCAGAAGTCCCCCAAAATGAGTGGCTTTGTCAAGTATGGACAATACAGTGTATATTTTTATTTAATTTTAATTGGGTGTGTGGGTGAATTTTAGGATAAAATGTAAATAATGAAAAGTGCATTCCTAGAACCTTTTACCTAGGAGCAAGCCCCAATTAATTCAATAGGGGTTGATTTTGAGAACAGGCATTGGCTTTTGCTATAAGTAGTCAATCAGCTGTAGAACACGTAATATGGATGAGTTAAATATAAGCATTGTCCAATAGGGCAATAGCATAAAATATGATCTCTCAGTATGGAAATTGTTTCCTTTTTGTATGTTTAATTGAGTACAATTCTTTGCAACTTCAAATATTACACTTACACTTTTGTCGATATAGAGATACTGCAAAATCTTTCAGGACCTGTCAACTAATCTGTTAACTTAAAACCATTAAATCCTATACTCAATTGATTGCCCTGTTCTCTAGGAAAAGAAAGCTTTGCCATACTGATTTCGTAACTAATTCTTAATTCTCTTAGTGGTAGATCCCATGTATTAAAAGTGAGAAACATATTTTAACTAAACAACAACTAATGAAGAAGTAGGAAGGGTGTGTGTCAGTCCCGGGTGTCAGCCCATCACTCAAGTTTCGTAAAATCACTACTATTGACAAGCAGACCCTAATACCTTTGTATCTGATAGGCAATCACACACATATCTTGACTATTATTTTCACTCACTCACTCACTCACTCATTTATTTATATATTTGTTTATTTGTTTTCAGTATCTGAAACAATGGCTAGCATCAGATTGAAATTCATGTTGGTGTAAGTATAATTGTGTAAACTGCTGCTAATTAACAAGTTGTCACATGCATTCCTAATCACATGCCAGCCATGTCGATTAGCACTACCAGGAATGTAAATAGCAACTCATTAATTAGTGTTGCTTCATCACTGCTGGTTATGATCTTACACATCTGCTGGTGCAAATCCCCTATAGTACTTGTCCTGTATTTCAAAGCCTCATGCACTTTATACATATGTATACAACACAGAAAATCTGTGTTTCTCCACCCACTGGAGTTCCAGCCTGGTGAAGAGTGAGGTATGGTGGAGGTAGTATTTCATCAACATCTGGGTGAACATGGTTCCCCACTCCTGGCGTAATTAGAGATGTGAAGGCCTGGGGGGGGACCAGAAAAATTCAGGAAAACTCTTTTTTTTTAGGGTTTTTTTTCCTGAAACCTTTTGGGTTTTTTCCCCTAAAAAATGGAAAAATTGAAAAAAAAGGAAAAATGTTTATGGAATGTTTTATTTCAACATGATGAATAAAATATTTTAATACAGGGTGTTCTAATATTTTACAAATCATTTCTGAAAAATATGCATAGTATCAGATTACTCTAATTTCTATGCACTGAGGACAAGCAAGTCCTAGGTTACAAACTGAACTCTCCAATGCAAGAACATGATGCATTTGGGAGGTGCGGCTATTGTCACAAGAAAAAGAAAAAGGTTTCACTTTGGTTTTTGTATGTGGGTGGGTGTGTTTGGTTCTGTTCTTCCTCTTCACTAGGCCTCAAAGCACTGGAAGAAAATGCAGAGCAACAAAAATGATTCTGATTAAATTTCATGCTCAATCATTAAAACCTAGTCCCACTTCTATAAATTTCCCCCTCTTCAATTCTTTTTATGAGAGTGAGGTTTTTATTTTATTTTTATTTAATACTGTGGAGAGGAAATATGAATAATTGTTAATTCAGGATTTTTAAACATTGTTTTGCCAAGGGTATTTTGTTCCACATAAACTAGTAAACAGTTCAGGAGATTGTTACTCCATTTGTTACTTACAATTACAAATAAATATTATTTTAAAAGTAAATTCTGTTTGTAATAATTGTTTGGATACACTATTTTTAATATGCTAGTTGTGATAATTTTATGCTAAGTCAAATTGTCCATAGTCATATTTTATGTTCCTAAAGTAACAGAATGACTTTCAATCTGTAAAAGGGGATGGGGGGGGGGGGCTAATGTACCATTCCCCCCCATTTTTTCCTGAACATTTCCATTTCCCCCTGAAAAAAACTCTTATGTCGAACTACTCTTAAGTCGGAGTACTTATCTAAGAAATTGAAAAAAATAAGTTTAAAAAATAATAAAATAAAATATTTGTATGTCGAGCAGACTATATCTAAAATGTGTAAGGTAGCAGTTAAAACGGCAACAGCTTTCCGCTCTTAAGTCGAGTTGTTCTTAAGTCGAGTTGCCCTTAAGTCGGGGTACCAGTGTATTTTGATTGTGCTCTACATACACACCATACCTAAAGGCCAGTATTTGGTTCCTCACAGTTGATTTGAGAAAATAATGCATAAACCAACGCTTTATTTTTTCTTCCTAATAATTACAGCTTTCCTCCCCAAATGTACAAGCACAATAACTCACATTGTACTTAAATTAATAAATACAATGGAACCAACCACCATCAGTACCTCAGTGCTTAGTTTTGAATGATATGGCATTACTCAAAGTTGAAACTGAACTTGTGGAATGAAACAAATGGGAAGCTTCATTCATCTTACTGCTAATAATGAGAAAGAAGATTGCTTCTTAAAGAAACGATACAGGTGCCAAAGATGTTATTAATGTGTACATAATGTTAAGACACTCTTCCCATACAGAGCTTAATGCAGAGAGTGTGGGCAGATATAAAATTGGAAAATGAATGGGAATTGTTATTCAGTGTGAACATATTCTGTTCAATCAGTCACAGCAAAATTTCATACTAAATTTGTCATCCTAAACCCAGTTGTCTAGGAGCATGTCCCCTCAAACTCAGTAGGGCTTATTGCTGACTACACATGTACAAAAGCATGCTAAAAAAGCTTTTCAGAAAATCAAGAAGGAAAAACGTGCAAATCATTTGCACTGTCATTCAGTTTTAGTTGTTACAACAAAATACAAATACAAGCATAGCATGAAAAAAGGGGGGTTGGGTATCTAGATGACAGCTTCCAAAGTACATCTCAGCATGTCCAAAACCTAGGGTTGCCAGGCTGATAACATCCTGCTTCCTGTCATTTCAACTTCAAAGACTGGAGAGGTAACTCCAAAGTTTGACTCTCAGGGCCAAAGCCTGAGATCTATGAATCCAAACCTGAAAAACATCTGATGGCCTTCACATTGCCCACCCCAGCTGTATCTGAACAGCATGCAAGAGTTCAGAACTTATACATGAGGATGGAGTAAGAGTCTCTGGCTGAAAATGTTATCCATGTTACATCCAATTTTAAACAGCCATTAAACAGAAGGATGGCCCAACATAGGAAGGGTAATAGTTCAGGACCAGAATCAGCAGTACACCTCAATTTGAAGGACAAAGGACACTGATTCAAAGATAAGGATGTACACATATTAGACAGAGAAAATAGGTGGTTTGAGAGAGGGGTCAGGGAAGCCATTCACGTGAGCATTGAAAATCCCTCCCTCAACAGAGGTGGTGGGCTCAGGCATAGTCTATCTGCTACTTATCAGGCTGTGCTTTCCAAAGTACCCAGACAAATCAAAAAGCCTTCACCACCAAGGCCAAAGCTAACGACCCATACTTCATGGGTTTCAGCACCTTAGGCCATTTGTTCACCTTAAGGCTATGGATACTGTTATCTTCCTGACAAGCCTATTCAGGCCATTGTTCATCTTATGAGCCTATTTCAGACCAGGGTGACAAAAGGTCAAAGTGGACTATAAGATGGAGGACTCGCAGTAGCTTTATTCAGACTGATGAAGTTGTTTGGATGAACAGCCAAACATTTCTCTGTATCAAGAAAAAGAAGTCCAGTTGCTATGACTCAACTTCCTGAGCTCCCAAGAGATGGTTTCCTTAGGAGGAGGACTCTGAAGTCTCAAGCCATTTGTAATAATGCATTTATTTACGATTGTAAAGTCTGAAAATGATATGGTAGCTTTATAGCATTTGAGTTCCAAGAGAGGGCCCCAAATATATGGCTCCATATCCCGTTAATATTCATAGTGCAATTCTATAGGATATTCACACACAGTCAGGACTGCCAGTTGGCACTAGTTTGCATACAGAACTATAAATGCACATGCTGTTGATTTTGGGAAGGAGGCAAAGAAAGAGACATCAACCAGCCCTAATAAGTGCTTTGTGATTGGGTGAAAAGTAGGTAACTGATGGAAAAAGTGTAAAGTTCTGGGATTCTCCTTTCCTTGGTGTTTCTCTGTAAATCGTAATGAGTAGAAATGGGCACAAAATGAAAAAATGACTGTTTTGTCGTCTCATAAGTTTAAAAAACATTTCATAATGTAACGAAATGGCAGACAGCATTTTGCTACAAAATGGAACAAAATGGCATATTTTTACTTCTGAAATGAAGCAATTCATTCTTCCTTGCTGCCCCTGACTTTCCATAGCCTGACCTTTAAAAATACCGCACCTGGGACGTGTGGTGGCAAGGGAGAACGGAGCAGGCAGCAGTAAATTCAAACCCTGCTCCATTCTCCCTTGTCGTCCCCACCCCTGCCCCCAGGTGGGTTTTTTGACAGGTTGGGCTGTGGGGAGGTGGGGTGACAAGGGTGAATGGAGCAGGCAGCGGTAAATTCAAAACTTGCTCCATTCTCCCTTGTCGCCCCCACTCCCAGGTGGGTCTTTTGGACAGGTTGGGATATGGAGAGAGGGGTGACCCCCTCCCCACAGTCTCACCTGTCCAAAAGCCCACCTTGGAGGCGAGGCAGCAAGGGAGAACAGAGCAGGGTTTGAATTTACTCCGTTCTCCCTTGTTGCCCCCCCCCCCCGGCCACCATCCAGTTGGTATTTTTTGACAGGCCTGGCTGACTTATCAAAAGAAAAAAAACAGCTGGGTGGCTACAGCTTCTGAATTGTTTCGTCGCTCATTTCATTTCATTACAAAAATTCTATTAAAAGTTTATTAGTAACAAAACACGAGTAACATAACAAAACACTATTTTTCCCATTTCATGCCCATCTCTAGTAGCAAGCAGTAGTGACTCCTGTCACTGGTGTTGACAATATTCAGGCTGCCCTTTGCTATGTAAAGCTTGGCATCTTTTGTCTGCTGGCAATGCAGGCATGAGATTGTGCAACAATATTGGCCTGTTTCCTGGCATTTTGAATTGTTGGTGCAGATGATTTCAAACACAATACAGGATGTGGATCAAATCACACCAAAGCCCCAATTTGGTTTTCAGTGCAGTCACACTTTAAATTCAACATTATTTGGCATCATCCAGAGTACTTTAAGAGCTCCTAAACCTGACCAACTAATTTTAATTTCCTCTAATTCCAAATCTTTTACATTTCAATACATTAGGCTTTAAGGGACATGTAGCTAATTTCTAACAGTCCAGATATTATTAGATAGCGTCTCCTATCAGCTGTAGCCAACAAAGCCAGTGATGAGACCATCACTTAGGAAAGTTTCATTTTTGGACTATTGTGTTATGCACCATTAAGTTACTTCTAACCTAAGGTAACCCCATGAACTAGTGTCCTCCAAAATGTTCTGTAAATAACAGCCTTGAGATGTCTAAAAGCCAGAGTTTATGTTACTGACTCCACTCTCTCTTGCTGGGTCTTCCACCTTTTTTTCTTTTCACAAAGACCAACACATTTGTCTTTCTGGTGGTCCATGGCCAACCTGATGCACCCAGTCAACATGGCCAAAAAGAGCAATAATGGGAGTTGCAGTTGAACAACACCTAGAAGGCATCAGCCTCCACCCATTCTGGAAGAGTTTCCTGGGAAGATCGTGACTAACCCCTTCAGTTAGCAATGAAATAAAACCTCATCGACTGGAAAGACAATGCTTGTAATGTCTCTTTTCCTCTACATTGCTGAGAGTACATTCTAGAGTGCACTTATGATATGCA